>JABTTQ020002161.1:0-50000 GCA_016081115.2 Rehmannia glutinosa | reverse complement strand
ACTATAAAAGACTGAGGAATCTATTTGAGAGTAGGAGGGTTACCTTGACAATCAGAAAACAAATACGAGCAAGAAAAGCAATATCTGTAACCAAAAATATTCTCAAATCATTCAAGTTCAATCCTCAAGCCTACATTACGAAGGAAATCAATCCAACACTTATCTCGTGAAGGAAAGACAACTTCAATCAGGTTGAAGAGGAAACATTGGAAGAATAAAGGGGCTTAAATTCAAGGAAGGATTGTAGAAAGTTTAAAGTCGAACCGGTCTCAAGTTTTTGGAGGGCTTCGTGATCAAATCCAAGAAGCTTGAGCAAGTGGGTCAGTAGTAGCAAGGCAATGCCCTGTGAAGAGGCCGAGTCGTCGAGAAGCCACCGTGTGACCAAGGCATCTGCAGATCGAGTCCCAAAGGATTAAGTTAGTTGTGTGATCAAGACTTGCATCCGGATCGTTAACCACTTTGTATATTGATCAATACTTAGTTGATTCCTCCAGGAGTTGGAGAAGAGAGGAGTAGAAGAATTACCCCATCTTGAACCTCTATAAAAATCTATTGTGTCATTTACATTTCAAAGACTTTAATTTACGCACATTACTTTAATATCTCACGATAAATTTGCTATCCAATTGATAATCAACAAAGTGCTAAAACCAAGTATTAAAACATAAACAAAATTCCAGTGTTAAGTCTTCCAATAAAACATTTCACAGTCGAGTTAAGTCTTTAGTCAAAACAAATGAGTTATTCTATCAATAGCTCGATCCAGTCCGCTGTTGAGTGACTAACTCTGTGATTAACTAACTTAGTTTGTCCATCTAGGACTCACCATTGTGAAGTATTAACTCGAATGTTTTAAAAGGACTAAATCGAAAAGTTGGTAAGGTATATTCAACCCCCTTCTAAACCTTACACTCACACCCTTGGACCTACAAGTGGTATCGAGCGGTTGGTTCATTGAGCCTTCCGCACCGGTTCTTGAACTAGATCTCCAAAATTTTTCAAAGCTTGCTTTAGCACTTGATCTTTCAAAACTCCTTTATTCAACAAAGTTATTATCATGGAAGCAAATTTGACACGCATCCCTATGTTCACAATTGAGGAATTTGATGATTGGAAAATTCGTATGCGAGCTCATCTATCAAAGATTACGATGAAATGTGGATAGTGATAGAAGATGGGCCACTCCAAATCTTAAAAGTGAACACAGTGCAAGGAGGGCTGCGCAGAGGAGAAGAGGATCTTTGCTCCCCCGGACTAGCTATGGTTGAAAAACCAAGAGCTGAATGGACAAATGATGACAGGAAAAGATATAACCTGGACAACGTGACCAAGGACATTCTTTACAAAACCTTGGACAAAGCCATGTTCAACAAAGTCAAATCATGCAAAACGGCAAAAGAAATGCAGGACAAGCTAACCTTGATTTGTGAAGGCTCGAACAAATCAAGGAAAATAAACTATCTGTTCTTTGTACATAAATTTGAAAATTTCAAGATGCTTGCGGAGAAACCTTGGATCAACTGGATGCTCGGTTCACAGAAATTACCAATGAGCTATATGCACTTGGAAAAGAATATACACCGAAGGAAATGTGTATGAAGATTCTAAGAAGTCTCCCATCTGAGTGGGAAATGAAAGGCATGGCCTTGAGACACTCCATGGACCTATCAAAAACATCCAACCATGAGCTATTCTCAGATCTCAAAGCCTACGAATTTGAGTGAGAAGAAAAGACCAAGAGGAGACAAAATGTGCCCAAAACAATTTGCTCTAATAGTTAAGGATGGTAAAAGAGTAGAGGTCAAGGAAGTCATTGACCAAGAGGAGATTGCCCGATGGTTAAAAGATTTAACAAATTCTTCAACAAGAATTACAAAAGAGGCAAAAGTGAATCCTCCAGAAGATACTCGGCTCACTCCAAGTCAAGGGAAGATAGGCCACCCAAAAGAACAGAGCATCAAAGGATTGAGTATCAAAGAGTGACAATCGAGGATGGAAAGAAGCTGATCAAAAGGTTGGAAATTTATCTTTGAACCGCTAGTAACCCGGTCACTATGCCATTGAATGCCCATATCCTGTAGTCAACAAATACAGGAATGAAGAGGAAAGAAAAGTCTTGAGAGAAAAAGACAAGAGAAGAAAAAAAGGCAATGTTGGGCTGCAGAGATCTACCGAGACAGTCAAGTCAAAAGACACAACAAACTCGGAGAGTAGTGAAGCTGACTACTCAAGTGACTCTAAAGAAGAAGCCTTGATCTGTCTAATGGCCAAAGAACAAGACCAACCTGACCAAGAAGATGAGGTACACTCTAACTCATCACACTCAGATTCTAGTGACAATGATTGTGACACACACACTTCATCACCCACTGATCTTAATGATTCATTAGGCAAAATGATGAAAGACTTTGAACACATTAAATCCTCACACACACCACTAAATGAGGAGAACAGCCTACTCAAAAGCCAAAACTCACAGCTGACTAAGGAGCTGAGTACTCTAAGTCACATAGCTGATGAGAATAAAAGTCTAAAGGCTGAAAATGCTAAGTTAATATCGAGAGATAATCACTTTCTGAGAAAAGAGGAGAATGACCTCAAAAATGTGATTGCCTCATTCACTAAGGCATCTAAATCCTTGTATGATCTTATTATGAGTCAAAAAGAATGTGGAGATAAGACATGCTTAGGATTTAATTCCTCTGTGCTATGTCAAGCTCCAAAAGTGATTTTGGAAAAAGGATCTTCAAGTAATGAAGCATCTCAAAAATCCAAAACTCCAAATGGTGCACACACATTTCTTCCAAAGCACAATCACAAGCAAAGCTGGCCTTGGTTATAAAGGAAAAGGAAAAAAATGACCGAGTTGAGTGTCTTTGAGAGGACAGTGAGAAGAAATCCAGCTGAGTTCCTCAGCAAACTCCAAACCGGAAATACTCTGCAAAGAAGAAACAGAGCTACCAAAAGCCCCAGAAATTCTATGAAAGGAACACATATGATGGGAATGGTAGAAAGTACCCAAGCCAAGCTGATTGGAATAATGTGAACTATCAGTAAAGACCTATGGAATATAAACCTAAATGGCAAAGGCCTAAGACTCAACAAAGGCCATTCCAAAGGCATAAGAGCTATCATCAGCACACATATGCACCTATACACTACACTCAGAGATATCACAACTACCAAAACAAAGCAATTGCTAAAACACATACACATGCATACGAGACAAAAGAGGCAATTTGTATGAACCTAAAATCCCCAAGCAATTTGCTAAAATTAATTATGATTATGGCAATCGATAGATGGCAACTTCTTAGAGTCAAATCATTTGGCTATAGGTTGGTTGGATCATCTTACAATACTAACCCCTCGGGACCCGGACAAATATGGGTACCTAAAACCTAATTTCCTTGATTGCGGGTTCAAGGAATGTGAGTGCCAAGGCACCTGGTACATGGATAGTGGTATTCCCGGACACGACAGAAAGAGTACCTCGGTACATGTCAAATGCTTGGAAATAGGTTAATTTCCTGGTTAAGCAAGAAGCAAAATTCAATAGCTACCTCTACAAAATGAAGCGAGAATACATAGTCTGCGGGCAAAAAGTTGTACCAATGAGACAAAGAATCGAGAGACTATGAAGTTGAAGAAAAAGAAATTCCAATTATGTGTGATAACACAAGTGCAATCGCAATCACTCAAAATCCTGTGTTGCACTCAAGAACAAAGCACATTGATGTCAGATATCACTTCATAAGAGATCATGTAGAAAGGAAGGACATCACCTTGGAATATATCTCAACTGATAAACAGTTAGCTGATATATTCACAAAACCATTATGTGAATCAAGATTTGAAGAACTCAAGCATGAATTAGGGTTAATTGAGCCGAGTTAACACTCAGAAGAGTCAAAGAAAAGAGATGGAACATGAAAAGATGAAAAAAGGCTGAACTCTTGAATCAGCTAAGTGAATCGACCATATCGGAGAATTAGTCATGCGTCAAGTTAATCGACAAAATTTGTGTACCCATGTGCAAAGAGAGAAGGGTTAAATCAGCTAAGGAATAAGCTGAGTCATTTATGAGCAAAGTGACAAAAACGCAGTCGTTTTTACTAAGCGGGAATGTTTTTAAGAATGATGTGAGCATAATTATGACGTGTCTGATCAAAAGCGCACACCAAGCTTATGATTGGATATAAATCTTTGCCGCATTAAATGCGAGAAATTAAATGTTAATCGGCATGCAAAATCTGAGCCGTTGATCTTGATCAAATTTCAAAAACCACCCGCACGTCCTTTCATAACCCATACATATACCGTTTCTTCCAATTTTCTCTCACTTTACCAAAACTGTTCATCTCTCTCGAAAGCAAATAAAGAAATTTTCTCTCAAAACCCTACAAATCCTCAAGTTCATTTTCAAAGTTTCGTTCGGTAAAACATCGAAAATGGCATCTACTCATGATTTTGTCAAGTTGGGAAAGCAAATCCACACTGGGTCTACTGTGGATTTCGACGGCATGATCAAGCAGTCCGACGACACCCTCGTGAAGAAGATAGCGAGAGAAGGCGGAAAAGTCCGGATGAAACCATTTTTGACGATGGAGTTTCCGATGACCTCGTGGAAGAGGTCGCATGCGATTCTACGTGAACGCCGAAGTTCACGATGAGGGCATCAAGTCCTCTGTTCACGGAAAAAGAGTTCACCATCACTTGCCAGATCCGCGAGATCACTCGTTCATTGCCGAAGCGGAAGGAGTGCCGAGATTTATGAAGCGATGTTAACCTGGCTGCCGCTTGGAAGGAAGTAGCCAAGCCCGATCGTGTCTTTGCGAAAGTTGTTTACACAAGAAGAAGAAGTGTTGAAGGAAGACTACCACAAGTCGGGATATTGTTGTCAAGTGCATTGATATCAAATTTGGAAGCTTTAATCGGTTTGTCCAAAACTAAGGCGATCGTGATGGCTGCGATCATAGAAGAAAAGAAGGTGAATCAACAGTTTGAGTTTGTATACAAAGCAGACTCGCCAAAATGTTGGGAATAAATCCTTCAAGAAGGATGGTTCGTTTAGAGGATCCTAAGTGCGGCCTGGTGATTGGCGGATGATGGAAGTAAAAGGAGTCCCTCTTCGATATGGAAATCGTTCCATGTCAACAAGAAAATGTTCCTAGTCTAACCTTTCCTGAGCACGAAGCGAGCATATGCCAAGAGAGCGTCTGAGTGAGGGGAATCACCACCCTGAAGAAACAACTCGTCTCCTCCTCTCCCAGGAAGAAGGCTGCCCTGCCTGACTACAAAGAAAATGCCCCCGCCCCTAAGAAAGAAAAAGAAAAAACAAAAGATGCACTGCCCCTGCAGCAGTCAGTCACCCGCCCTGCGGCCGCGTGGAGAAGGAGCCTCAAATACCTTCTCCTGTTATCAAGAAAAGGAGGACTAATAAGCCGAGACGACCAGCTCCTCAGAAAAAGATGACAGCACCGGCCCTCGCCGCCCAAAACTCAAAAGAAACCGTGTCCGAGCCCGAAATCCCTCTGGTAAGGACTAAAAGAAGAAGAATCTTCAAGCGTTCTGAGCTTGAGAAACCGTCTGAGTCAGCTACTCAGCTGAAACAGATATCGGAGACTGCTGGAAAAGTAGAGTCTCTAGAAATTATAGATGAAACAGCCAAATCTGCTGAAGCCGATCAACAGAGGCAAATTGAAGACACAACTGTAGTCAGAACAGCTGACACAAGAAGTAACTGAGAAAGCAAACTCTCCTGTTGACGAGGGTTGTATCCCCTCCCGCAATGCACGCCATCGAGGGTGTGGAGCACCAAAGTTTGCTACCTTCAATCACCGAGAACGAGGGACATCAGGGAGAAGATGATAAAGATGATGATGATGTAATGATCCTATCCCCACCATATCCAGACATCCAAAATCATCTGCGAGAGTGGGGAAAGTGGAAGCTGAGTCGATCCAGGAAAGCGATTCCAAAGTCGAGTTTATTGAAGAAGAAGACGAATCGTTGAACTTTCTTGGATTGACCAACGTGGTCCAAGCACACGGATGAAGAAAAATCGCACGAGATATCTTGCGAGATCTTCGAGAGACAAGGAGAAGCGAGATCGGGCAGAAGGCGGCTCGAAAAAGGCCAGTATTTGTCCCTTCACTGGAACCACTGATCATACACATCCTCACCTTGACATCCTCTCCAGGAGTGATGAGGATCTGGACCCTACTGCTGCTACAGAAGAATTGGAGATGCAGCAAGCCATGCGGGAATCCAGGGCCCTACATGAGCAACGGTTATTGGAAGGACCAGGGGAGTCCTCCACATCACAGCTGGAGATTGATCCGATGGGAGTGGTGCAACATATTGCCACAGTTGTTGCTACCACCACTTCCCCTGCTCACTCAGAAGAAGGTGTTAAAGGTGGCGATGAAACTGGGATTGTGGGGACCCTAGTCGAGCCAACCCGTAATGAAGGTGTCTTACCACCTGCCCCAACGGCTGAATACTCAAAGGGAACATTCGGGAGTCTGGAGACGAGTGACCCCATTCCAAGTCACTCACCGGTGTGCCACCGGTGAGGAGGAAACTCCCTCCACCTGCAGGCAAGGTCGGAGGATGTTTGCGGTGACTCCACAACGAATCTTGGAGGCGAAGTGGAGAAGGAACAACAAATAGATACACAACACGTTGTCATTAACGAGGCTCGCAGGCGATTAAGACATGTCTCACTGAGTGCCAAATCGCTCTATCGAGGCTAATGACGCCGATGCGGTCGAGGCACATGAAGGAACGCCCGGGAGTTAACACTGGCAATGAAAGTGCAATCCATGGAGTTGAGACTCAGGTGGATGCCACCTCAAAGACCCCAAGACAGTGACATGTCGAAGGGACCGTCAAGCCTTGCTAGCTGCGAGACTGCGGGGAGGTAGTGAAGGCCAACGGGAGGTTGAGACTTCCTGGGGTAAAGAGACGGAAGCACAGAACATCCCTCCTACTATCATTGATCCATCTGAAAAGGAGATAAGTGCTCTTCACGATTCCCAAGAAAATCCTGATGTAACCTTTCTGGGATCTGAAGGTGAAGACGAAGCTGAGTCATCCCCTATTGCCCATCCAAAAGAATCAGCTGAGGATGTTCTCCCAAGCACGAGTAAGCCTGACCTTAAGGCTACTCGCCAAACCTTTAATTTTGATGATGATCCACCCTTGGAAATCTCATCATCATCCGATGACGCTTTTGATATGGCCGGACCACCAACTCATATGGAAAAATCACCGAGACCGAAGCGAAGCTGTTAAGACAAATGAGGCTCGGCAAGTCGGTCAAATTCACAACAGACCACGGCTAAAAACAGTCAATCACAGAGCTCCCAAAGTCGCAGCGGATCGACTCCACCAGAACTTCACGAGCACAAGTTGTCATTAAGCGATTCCGTTGCCGTGATGATTCGATTGAAGAATCGTTTCCCTTCTCTCGGAAGTACGACCTTCCTAAAGAATCACTTCGAGATCAAGAACGTTTCTATAAACCCGATCCTGTTATTCCAATGAGACACCATCGTCCCAAAGAGACTTTGACTTTGATGTCGCTTGGCCGACAAATGAGACATAAGTGACAAATGAGGTTCGAGAAGTTTTCAAGGCCATATTTGCGAGAGATAGAGAAGATGGAGAGGCACCAGGCCTCACTGGACATGAGGTGGATAACGAGACACAAATCTTACCGCCGATCTGCGAGGAATAATTGTCGGGATCCGGGAATGGTGGCAACAACAAAGAAACAATACGCGTAGAACAAGCTCGATATTTCAGACATTATTCAATAAATTGCTAGTCCGGCGGGTGAGAATGCGTCGATACGAAGACAAGAATGCAAGAGAACATCGATCGAATGCATGAGTCTCACACCACGAGATGCAAATCATTGCGTGAATATAATAAGAAAGAGCTCTGCGCGTGAGGAGAACATGGATAGGAAGTTCAACCTCCTCATGGCTGAAATGAAGTCGCGACAGTGAATCCAACGCCACCCGCTCCGACTGCATGCGGCATACTCCGCAGCAGATTCGAAGCATACCTCGGCTATTAGCCGCTTAGGACTTCATGATTGCTAGCTTGTTTCGGGGTTTCTCTCTCCTTTGATGATGCCAAAAAGGGGAAGAGGAATACCTAAAGGTGTTGAAAGGATCTCAAGCTAAAAAGGTGGATCACTTGTGAAGGAAAGACAACGAGAACAGAGAAAGAGAGAAGAAAGGAAAATCTGTTGAGGGGAAAGTTCGAAAGATATGACCTTGATGATTGCTAAAACCCCCAACAAGGTCTTGTCACGGTGATATCATAAGCAAACTTCCCGTGACGCCGCTCCAACATCCCTGTAGTACCCATGGCCGAAAAGAGAAAGATAGTTGAAGCGGGGATGAAGGAGGTGGAAGGAAAGATGGATGCCCGAGTTATGGATATTCGAAAACAACATGGAGGCATTCCAATGCAGACGAGAGACACCTATGCCATTTCGGATGTCGGAACCGAGCCAAGATCTGTTGATGAATTCATGACGCTTTCGCATCCGAGGTTACTTCGCAAACATGTCCATGGCTCAAGCTTGGGATTTGTATTGGGAAAAAGGGCTCAAGTTATGTGAAGAAGAAGGCGACGACAATGACTCTTTGGCGGTCGCTCTCTTTAGTCACTCTGCTAGTCACTCACCGGGAAAAAGAAGGCCCCAAGATAATACACGCCCGAGGCGGAGGAAGAAACAGATGGTGGAAGAAGAGGTTTGGACCTAGACCTCTGCCCAAAAACATTGAATATATAGATCCGGGCAAGAAAGGAGGGATCTATTGGGGCTGGATTCGACGAAGTAGCCAACCCGCAAGTGGCTAAGAACAATCTTTGAGTATGTGAGGAGGATTGAAGAAGAAAATAGAAGACAAACTCACATTTGTGGGAAGAAAGGCAAGAGAGAAAAAGAAGAGATGAAGGCGCGAGAAAAGCATATGAGAAAAAGAAAGCGGTGAAGATGAGAAGAAGAGGAATAGATTAGAAGAAGACAAGAAGAGAGGAAAAGAAAAGAAGGAGGGAGAAGGAGATGAAGTGTTGTTGTCCACCCCTTCATGTATTTTACTATGTAAATACATCTTTATGTAAGTCTTCGTACATCGAATAAAATTGTATAATTTCTATACTTGCGTAGATATAGAATAGCATGGTTACATTAAACTCTATTTAAGCTCGATACACCCCATAACAATTTGTGTAAAGAACAAGAATGTTATGATCAATAAAAGATTGATTCTACGCATACATTCTGTGATTCTACATTGTCTGTACGTATATTTGCTGTTTAATTATTGTATGAACATATTAAGTTTTGGCATCATCAAAAAGGGGGAAATTGTTGGGAAATTAATTTTTAGATTTTGATGAATGTCATGTAAAACTTAGAATAGAAAGTTGGCAACCCATTTTTGTTGTAAATTGCATTGTAATAGATAGGGTGGGTCGAAATGAGTTAAGTCGGCTATGCCTCGAACATGCAAGAAAACAACTGGAGACTAAAAGGAAGACTCCGCTGTGAGGCAACTGAGTGTGGAAAAGAAGAGAAGACAGGAACTCGACTGAAGGTGCAGCTGAGATACAACTGAGTGAAGTGTAAGTCAAGTCAACACAAGATAGCCAAGTCTCAAGTTGAAGTGACATATGAGTCATCCAATGATTGGAAGCTGACTCAAAGTCACCTGGGGAAGTCAAGGAAATGCAGTCAAGTCGAGACAACTGAAAGAGATCCGTTGCACGGAAGTCAAGAGAATTACTTAAACAAGTAATACTTACATACTGCCTTTCTTAAAGTGTCAGTCCCAGAAGCGTGCAAAAAGAATAAACCAATGGGAAGCACTGCACCTGTGTCAGATCTCTAAAAAGCTGAAGAATCATACATACGAGGAAATGTCAATTCCAAGACTGCAACAAGACAAGCCAACGACCACAAGTGTCTTTTGAAAATTAGCCTATCTCTTCAACGGGCAAATTTTCAAAAGAACACTATAAAAGGCTGAGGAATCTATTTGAGAGTAGGAGGGTTACCTTGACAATCAGAAAACAAATACGAGCAAGAAAAGCAATATCTGTAACCAAAAATATTCTCAAATCATTCAAGTTCAATCCTCAAGCCTACATTACGAAGGAAATCAATCCAACACTTACCTGTGAAGGAAAGACAACTTCAATCGATTGAAGAGGAAACATTTGAAGAATCAAGGGTCTACATTCCACGGAGGATTGTAGAAAGGTTCAAGGTCGAACCGTCTCAAGTTTTTGGAGGGCTTCGTGATCAAATCCAAGAAGCTTGAGCAAGTGGGTCATAGTAGCAAGCAAAGCCCTGTGAAGAAGCCGAGTCGTCGAGAAGCCACTTGTGTGACCAAGGCATCTCCAGATCGAGTCCCAAAGGATCAAGTCACCGTGTGATCAAGACTTGCATCTGGACATTAACCACTTTGTATATTGATCAATACTTAGTGGATTCCTCCAGGAGTTGGAGAAGAGAGGAGTAGAAGAATTACCATCTTCGAACCTCTATAAAAATCTATTGTGTCATTTACATTTCAAAGACTTTAATTTACTCGCACATTACTTTAATATCTGGCGATAAATTGCTATCCAATTGATAATCAACAAAGTGCTAAAACCAAGTATTAAAACATACTTAAACAAAATTCCGAGGGTGTTAAGTCTTCCAATGAAAACATTTCACAGTCGAGTTAAGTCTTTAGTCAAAACAACTGAGTTATTCTATCAACAACTCAGTCGAGTATGTTGAGTGACTAACTCTGCTGATTAACTAACTTAGCTGTCCATCTAGGACTCAACTGTGAAGTATTAACTCTAAAAAGTTGGTAAGGTTTATTCAACCCCCCCTTCTAAACCTTACACTCACACCCCCTGGGACCTACAAGTTTGTACTGGGAGAAAGGTCTTGCATTGTGTGAAGAAGTCGGCAAAGAGACTTCCATCGATCACTCGGTGTAAGCGAGAAGACTCCGTGCAGTACACACCCAGAGGTAGAGGAATAAGTGGTGGTGGAAGAGGTTCCCAACCTCTACCAAAACCCAAGAATGTTGAATATGTAGACCCTGAAAAGAAAGGGATGATCTACTGGGCTGGATATGATGAATTGGCCAATCTGGAAGTGGCAAGAAAGAACGCAGAGGCAGTAAGAAGACAAGAAGAGGAGAACGGAAGGCAAACACAGCAATGGCCCGAGAGAAAGCGAAGGGATGATGCTTCTAAGTGAGCCTATGAAAAGAAGAAGAGAGCTGAAGAAGAAGAAATAAAAAGAAAATGAGCTGATGACGACAAGAGAGCTGAAGAAGAAAGAAGGAGGCAGCGAAGGCGCTAAAGTGTTGCTGCGAACCCCTTCATGTATATTACTTATGTAAATACATTCATGTAAGTCATCTGTAATACTTAGTGAATTTCCCTGTAATTTTTCACTTTGTATTTATTCTTGTATCTTAGCATATATGTATGTTTTGCTTTGATAAAGAATGCTCTGATACCAAATGTAAACAGCCGTGTAAAGGACAAGAATGCTATTATCAATAAAACGATCTATTCTAAGCATACATTCTTTGTTACTGCATTGTCTGTATGTATCTTTGCTGTTTATATTTGAATGTTTTTAAGTTTTGGCATCATCAAAAAGGGGGAAATTGTTAGGAAATTTATTTTATAGATTTTCACTAATGCCATGTAAAACTTAAACTAGAAAGTTGGCACCCCATTTTTCTTGTAATTTGCATTGTAATAGATAGGGCTGGAAAAGCTGAGTCAAATCAGCTACGCCAAGAAATACAAGAAGTCAATCAAGATCGAAGTGAAGACTCACAAAGACAAACCGAGTATGGCAAAGAAAAAAAGTCAAAGAACTCGATTGAAGGTGTATCACCGTGTGAAACAATTTGTGTGAAGAGTCGACAAGTCAACTCAACTCAAGCCAAGGCTCAAGTTGAAGTGACAGATGAGTCATCCAAAGATTGGAAGCTAACTCAAGTCACCTGGAGAATAAAAGACAATAGTCAAGTAAAGACAACTGAACGAGATCTGTTGATCAAAGTCGAGAATGTTACTCAGAATGGTAACATATTAAAGTTGTCAGAGATAAAGTGTTAGTTCCAGTTGTGTGCAAAAGGAACAAACCAATGGGAAGCACTGCACCAAGTGTCAGATATGCTGCAATGCTGCAAGACATTAAATACGAGGAAATGTCAACATCAAGGACTGCAACAGGATAAGCCAACGAACACAAGTGACTTTTGAAATTTGCCTATCTCTTCAACGGGCAAAATTTCAAAAGTTCACAATAAAAGGCTGAGAAAATTCATTGAGAAAAAGGTTAAATTGATTACCTGAACCACGAACAAGCAACCTTTATTTGAGCATCTAACCTGCAAATATTCTCAAGTATTTTCAAGCAAATCCTCAAACCTGAAACTCGAAGGAAATCGATCCAACACAAGCTGTGAAAGAAAGACAACTTCAAATCTGTTGAAGAGGAAACTTTTGAAGAACCAAAAGGGGTCTACTTTCCAAGGAAGATTGTAGGAAGGTTCAAGGTCGAACCAATATCAAGTTATTGGAGGGCTTCGTGATCAAATCCAAGAGCTTGAGAAGTGAGCTGAAGTAGCATGTCAACTGCGCTGTGAAGAAGCTGAGTCGCAAGAGAAGCCAACTGTGTGACCAAGGCTGTCTCTAGACTGTTCACCACGTTGTAAACTGATCTGTTACATAGTGAATTCCTGCAGGAGTTGGAGAAGAGAGGATTAGAAGAATTACCCCATATTCGAACCTCTATAAAAATTATCCGTGTCATTTATTTTTCAGCAATTTACATTTATGCATTCTTACATCATATCTGCTGATAAATCTCATATTTGTATCCAACTAATTAATAACCAAGTGCTGAAGAATCAAGTGTTAAAACAAGCTTAAAACAAATCAAAGGGTGTTAAGTCTTCCGCTGATAAAATCAATACAGCCAAGTTAAAGTTCAGGTTAAACAACCAAGTTATTCTATCAACAGCTCTATCCTGTTGAATGGCTAACTCAGCTGAATAACCAACTTAGCTGTCCCTCAAGGACACATCTGTTTGAGTTAACTCTGTTATAATTTTAAAAGGACTAAAATCGAAAAGTTGGTAAGATTTATTCAATCCCCCCTTCTAAACCTTACTCACACCCCTTGGGACCTACATATATGGGCCTTATATTATAGATTTTGTATAAAAAGTTTAGTAATATGAAAATTATAGATTATATAAAATATTGAAAACAATAATACATATATAATAGATTATTATGAAAAATTATAGATCCGCATAGAATTAAAAATCCTTAAAAATTGGGATTGTATGTCTTGAATTAAACACTTTAAAACTGTTTAAAATACCAACATACAAACACACACACACACACACACACACACATATATATATATATATATATATATATATATATATATATATATATATGCACCCACACATACAACCCACACATAAAGAGACAAAAAGCAATTAAAACTCGCTTATACTCTTAATTAATTCTACACACAACACTACAATTGTAATCACATACTTTAAAAATTATGTTTAAAAATTAGTTTGTTCACCACAGTCAGACATATATTTGAACCCATTTTGCACACACACCATTCATATGTTTATGTATATACATGCACATTTTTATAATACTTATTCTTATGTTATTTTTTTTTAAATCACCTCACTCACATACTAGAAAATTGATTTTTACGTACACCATATCAGAACCCATCACACACAAAAATGCAAGGGAAAAAATAAAATAAAAATAAAAATAAAAATGAAAGAGAGATAACTGGGAATGGAAAAAAGGATAGAAAGAAAAAAAAGAAATGTAGAAGTGCTAACCTTGCCTAATTTCTAATTTTGAATAATTGACAATATGACTTGGGTCATAAATATACTTTTGAAGCATTGATACATGGAATACATTGTGAGCAGACGATAATTTTGGTGGTAATGCTAATTGGTATGCTAGCTCACCAATTTGTCGCAAGATTTCGAATGGACCAATGTATCTCGACTTTAATTTTTCTTTTTCACAAAACGAAAAACACCCCTCATAGGAGCCATCTTCAAGAATACTTTCTCTCCCACATCGAGTTGTAAATCCTTCCTCTGTCTATCAGCGTAAGATTTCTATTTGCTTTGTGCTACTTTCATTCTGTCCCGAACTTTATCTATTTTCTCCACTATCTGTTGAACTAACTCCGGTCCCAAAATTTTCTTCTCACCTACTTCACTCCAATATAAAGGTGATCTACACTTTCGTAGGTACAGTGCCTCGTACGAAGCCATTTTAATGGTTGATTGATAACTATTGTTGTACGCAAACTCCACCAAAGGCAAGATTGACTCCCAGTTTTAACCCGAATTAAGCACGCATGTTCTCAACATGTCTTCTAGTGTTTGTATCGTTCTTTCAGTATCCGTTTTGTGCAGGGTGATAAGTTATACTAAAGTTTAACTTTATTCCCAAGGTTGTTTGAAGACTTTTCCAAAACATTGAAGTGAAACGTGGGTCTCTGTCCGAATCTATCATAACAAGGACCCCGTGTAGTCTTATAATCTCCTTGACATAAATCCATGCATATTGGTCCATTTTGAGTGTCATTTTCACTGGCAGAAAATGTGTTGATTTAGTTACTCGGTCTACTGTAACCCATACATCATTATTCTTTTTTTACCGATAGTGGCAACCCGACTACGAAATCTATTGTTATATATTCCCATTTCCATTCGGGTATCTCAAGGGGCTTTAGCAAACTTGAGGGCCTTTGATGTTCAACTTTAACTTGCTGACACGTCAAACATCTTGCTATAAATGACCTGATGTCTCTTTTCATGCTTCTCCACTAGAAGACCTCTTTCAAGTCTCACTACATCTTTGTGCCACCGGGGTAAGCCATATATAGCGTACTATGTGTTTGATAAATGGTTTTATCTTGATGATTTTGTTTTTATACCAAAACAATGTTCTTAAAGGTTGTCCAAATACTCCTAAATGATTTAAAATGGTTTTAATATTTTCCGGAGTAATTCTTCAAGTTTTATTTTCGACAAATTGGACAACACATTTAATGATTTTGTATCAATGGGTTTTTACATCCAAACAATATTTCTAATGTTGTCCTAAATACTCCCGATTGGTTTAAAATATTTTTACTAATTTTTTGGAGTATTTCTTGAGGTTTATTTTTGACAAAAATCGGACAACATTTCATTTTTGAGGTCAACCGGTCGCCCTAGAGGACAACCCATACCTGAACGCGTTTTATACTTGAAAACAGAGAACATCTTTGGGGTGTCAACTTTGTGTCAACAACCGGTATGGTCGACCGATCGACCGGTCGGCCGGTGTCGGCCGGTGGGGAGCAAACTTGAAATGAACCTCCTGGACTCGTTTTTGGGTTTTGTTCAACCGGCTGGACACAGGGACGACCGGTCGGACCCCCCGTCGACCGGTCGCCCTGTGTAAATGTGTATTCTCATTTTCAAACGTCTATTTATGTGCGATCGGTCGCCCTCAAGTTTGATGACAAAATTCGACCGTTATGCAAAGAGACTTTTTCCCTAAATTGTGGGATTGATTTCTAACAGCTATAATCTTGATTTTAATTGCAATTTTTTTGTAGATATCAGATTCCAAGAGGAGCCTATCAAGTATCAATCATCTCCTATAAATAGAGGAAGATTTGAAGCACAACAATATGAGAGAACAACACAACACAACAAGATATACTCAAGCAAACACTTGGTCTTTCATTGTTATTATTCTTGTTGTAATTTGCCTAGCTTATTACTTTCACATCCTTGAGGTCTAGGCTATTCTTGATTACACTTGCACTCAATTGTATAATTCATTATCGAGTTGTAATCTTGGATTTTTGGGTAATCATTCAACACAAGATATCCTTGTGAGTGTTCTTGTGGTAAGAACACACTTGGGTGATCTAGGTGTTAGGTGTGAGACGATTGTGGTAATCTTCTTGTTGAGGTGTTGAAGAATTTGGTATTCTTCAAGGTTGAAGATTGTGGTAATCTTCACAAGGTTCCGTTGGAGATTGTGGTAATCTTCAAGAGAGATTGTGGTAATCTCAAAGGTGGTGTTGAAGAAGAGTGTGGTGCTCTTCAAGGTGTTGTATTAATTTTGGTAATTAATAAAATCTTTTTTTCTTTTTGAAATCCATCCCGGATATACTGGGGTGGTAGAGTATTAGACCCTAGGTGGGTTGAACCTCTATAAATCGACGTGTGTTGTTTACATTCCGCACCTTATTATTGTCTTGGCTTGTTTTGTTCGAAAAAGAGGGCGAAATCGAAAAGATGGAGATAATCTATTCACCCCCCTCTAGATTATCGTAGCTGCTTGGACTTACAAGTGGTATCAGAGCCAAACTCTTTGGCAAGCTCGTTTCACATCGCGAGTGAAGAGGAACGATCATCGGCTACGAATGAAGCTCATCAATCCGGCACCTCCACCACCAAGCCACCTCTATTTGATTCCAAAAATTATATATTTTGGAGAGAAAGAATGGAATGCTATTTACAAGGTTGCAGGTTCGATATTTGGAACATCATCATCAATGGAGAATCCGTTCCAATAATAGACACACCACACACCTCCAAAGGCCTCAAAGAGCTAAATGATGAAGAGAAGAAAATCATCTCCTTAAACGTAAAGCTCTCAATATTTTGTATTGTTCATTTACTAATTTGGAATATGAATATATTGTAGGAATTCGATCGGCACATGAAGTATGGCGCAAATTAGAAGCCATCTATGGAGTATTTGCAAATGAAAGGAGTCAAACAAAAGCATCTACTTCTCAAAGGGATACAATGTCAAATCTAAGGAACAAGCCTCTTACAACTTCCAACTATGAAGAAGTTGAACATTGTCTTATGGGCATCAAAGAAGAAAACGAGGTATGTCTTAAACCCTCTACTTCCTATGATATTGTTATTCAAAATGATTATAGTGATTTGCAAAATAATTTTGACGATCTTCAAAATGAATTCCAAAATTTACTTGTTAAGTACAAAAATTTGAAAAAGGAATTCAATGTTTTGAAAAATGAAAAGGATAGTTTATTTACTTCCTATGAATCACTATCATGTGCTCACACCACCACACTTGACAAGGTTAGAAACCTTGAAAAGAAAATAGTACTCTTGTTGAGGATATTAATTGCATGAAAAGGGATTTTCTAAATCCAACTTGAGTACCGATGAAATTGTTGATTATTGTAATAATTCGAAACTACAACTTGATCATAAGTTTAATGTTGTCAATCATTTGAAAAAGAATTAAGTCTCTAAGCATGTTGGTCATTATGCTCCTAGAATTATTACTTGTTTTTATTGCGGTAAAAAGGGTCATACGACTAATTCTTGTCGAGCTAGAAATAGCTCTAATTATTGTTGGAGACCTAAAAGTCTCAAGACTAATCCCAAAGGACCCAAACACATGAGGGTACCACAAAACAATGTCATATTAGGTACTCGGCGAAATAATGATCGAAGAAAATTTATACCGCCAAGAAGACATCAAATGACCATTTCATTTGATCAAAGAAGGAGAAACTTTTTTTCAACAAAGCCAATTTCCAAGAAGAAGATATAATCAAAAATGGGAAGAACACAATCCTTGGAAATGGCAAAGACATCATCAACAAGATGATTTTTAAAGAAGAAGAGACTATCAACAATGGGAAGGACAAAAATCTTGGAAATGGAGTAATCAAAGGAGCCATCATCAACAAAGTGACTTCTCAAAGGGAAGATATCATCAACAATGGGAACGACACAACCCATGGAAATGGCGAAATTGATAAACCGTATCTCCCTATTTAAATATGCATTTTATTTTTGCATGTTCTTATTTGTGTTTAATTTGCAAAATGAGTTTTAAAATTTATAAGGTCCTCAATAAATATTTGTGTTTTTAAAATACTTTGAAAATGAGACCTTACATGTTGTTTTTAAACTCTTATGAATTTCTATAGCATTAGTATTTTTATTGTGATATCTCTTATTACTTGGCCTACACTTGTGCTATTATATCTTGTGCAAAATTTGTTTAAAGTATTGTGTAGGACTCATGTATATTCACAAATGGCTATCTACGTCATAATATGTCAAGAGTGACATAAACTATTGAGGTACGCTCATCATTGGTATTCATCTTATAGACTCGATACATTTGTGCCATATGACTATGTGCTTATTTTATACTAGTGCCATTAAGAGGATGTTTTGATCTTTTCTATTTGACATAGCTTAATTTATCCAAGATTTGTAAAGGATTATATTTTGTTTTGATAAAACAATTGATCTTCTATGTTATGCATTTTATTGCACATATAAATGCCATTATTCTTGGATACTTATGTCAAACCTTTGTTCATATGATTCTTGTAAATGAGGTCTCAACTATGTGCTCTCTTATTGTCAAATTTCAAAAGAGACCTTATGTAGCTTTCTTAAGCTTATTTGAACTTGAATAATTTATTAGACTCTTGATGATGCATAGTATGTGGTGCTTAAAATAGTGTATCTATTATTCGATATTACTATGCTCGTGTGCAAAATATCTTGTTAAGATTTTGCAGAAATTTGTGATATTTCGCAACAAGTTTAATGAACAAGACAAGGTTAGTAGCTCAATGATATTGTCAAGAAGAAGGTAATGATTTTGATGTAATATTTGCACTCATAGCACATTTAGAAGTTATTTGCACTTTACTTGCCCATTCTTATTTTGAGAAAATTTCAAGCTTTACCAAATGGATGTTAAATCCAATTTTCTAAATGGTTTTATTCAAATAGAAGTCTATCAGAGTTTAAAATTTTAGGCCAAATGATTTTTATAAAAGGCCTTGTACGGTTGATAGACTTAGCAATTTTTGCAAAATGATTTTACAAAAGGTAAAGTTGATACTACACTTATTGTTTTGAAAAAGGGCAAGGTTGTTTACTTGTGCAAATTTATGTTGATAATATTTATGGTGCTACTAATAAATATTTGTGCAAGATATTTTTCCAAGTCAATGCAAGGTGAACCTAAGATGATCATGATGAGGGAAGCTCAAATTTGATCATTGGAATTCAAATTACTCAATGCCAAGAAGACGGTTATATTTCAAAAGAACTCTTGAAGGAGTTAAACATTGAAGAAAGAAGAACTATCTCAACCTCTATGGCTAAAGATTGACAAAGGTTGAGAAAGGCATATCGGCCGACAAACAAATTCGAGGTATGTTTTCTTGTATTATTTCTATAGACTCGACATTCCATATGCCTTATGTCTATATGCTCGACTTCAAAACTATCCCAACGAATCTCATTAAAGTGCCGTTAAAAGAAATTTTCAAATACTTGAAAGACACTTCTTCTTATGACTTGTTGTATCCAAAGCTTTAAAACGTTCTTATTTTTCGGGATAACAAGTCTGGTCAAAGTTATTCAAACTATGGTTCGTCATAATCGAACTAAATATATTGAGATTCGATATAATTGTTAAGGGATTGCATGTTTTAACAAAAACTTGAGATGTGTTTAATTCCGTCTCAAGGATAACTCGCGGACTTTTTAATCACTCACCGCCGAGTATTTTACCTCATCTCGAGCTTGATTATGATATAATGTATATTGAATGATGTCTACGTTTGCATTTTGCACGTTTTTAAAACTTAGGGGCGAAAAATCGGATTTTTGGATCAAAATTCGGATTTTTGAAAACCTGGCAAGACAGTGGGCTGATGTGGTTGAGGGCAACCGGTCGCCCTCAACGTCGACCGGTAGCCCTAAGCCATTTTCTGGATAGAGTGTGTTCTGTCCCCAGCATTCTTATTTTAACAAGTTTTCTTCTATATTTCGTCCCCTTTGCAAATTTCACACACATTTCACTTGAAATGTGCTTTGTTTCATAAATTCATATTTTGGGGATTATCTAGCTCGATTATCATCATCATTGCTTGTCTTTACCGATTAAATGGTAAGAATTCTACTTCCTTTGCTCAATTGGGTTGAACCCTTGAGATTGTGACTTATTTGTTATATTGTTGATGAAAATTTCATATGAATTTGATGAGCTTGTCATTTATGATGTATTGTATTGTGTTTGAACTGATTTTGGTAATGAAAAACTTGGCTTGATTACATTTACAAGGGCTATATACATCTTCTTTAAAACTTGACGCCCGCCAACCTGTTTGATAAAATGTTTCAATGAACAATTCATCACCTACATGATTCTCTCGATTTCAAAAGTCTTATATATTTGTAGAGATCATGTTTTGCTTATCAAATGATCTTTCATAAGCTTCTACAAGTCGTATGATTCGACTCTTCCCTCCCATTTGGCCTATAAGCTTCATTGTTCAAATAGCTCGATACATCGATTTAGTTGCGCACTTTGATATGATTATATGATGTTTTTATCGTGCTAACATTCTTTTTGATGATTCCAAAGGGGGAGAAACAGGTTATAAGCTCATTAGCTCATAAAAGCTAAGTTAAGCTAAACAAAAGAAGCTATAAAAGAAGCTATAAGCTATGACTTCCTAAAGTCATAAGTTGTGGATTACTTAGTCCATTTGTTGTAGTATGGACTCATATTCTTGTCTAATGATGTTTTGTTGACAGGGGGAGCTTATAAGCTCTTGCACTTAAGTTCAATATGTAAAAGCTAAGCTTTTAGCTTGTGGTTGATTGCTTTTACATTACTCTTGTTGTGCATATTGATAGGGGGAGCTTTTGCTATATATGTTTATATTGCGTGGAATGTTGCCGCTCACAACGGATAACTCTTTTTAACCAGTAAAATTATATTGTTTTCAAAATCGACCTCGTTAAAATTATTTTGGTTTGTAATCATCAAAATGGGGGAGATTGTTTGATAAATGGTTTTATCATGATTTTGATGATTTTGTTTTTATACCAAAACAATGTTCTTAAAGGTTGTCCAAATACTCCTAAATGATTTAAAATGGTTTTAATATTTTCCAGAGTAATTCTTCAAGTTTTATTTTCGATAAATTGGACAACACACTTAATGATTTTTATCAATGGATTTTTACATCCAAACTATATTTCCAATATTGTCCTAAATACTCCCAATTGGTTTAAAATATTTTTACAAATTTTTCGGAGTATTTCTTGAGGTTTATTTTCGACAAAAATCGGACAACATTTCATTTTTGAGGTCAACCAGTCGTCCTAGAGGACAACCCGTACCGAACGCGTTTTATACTTGAAAACAGAGAACATGCTTTGAGGGTGTCAACTCGCGTATCAACCGGTATGGTCGGGTCGACTCTCACTGGTCGGCCGGTGCCGTCGGCCGTTCGACCGGGTGTGTCGGCCGTGTCTGGGAGCAAAACTTGAAACAAAACCTCCTGGACTCGTTTTTGAGTTTTGTTCAACCTACCGACACCACGGGGACGGCGACGTCGGACCCCCATCGACCGTCGCCTGTAAATGTGTATTCTCATTTTCAAACGCTATTTGTGCGCGATCGGTCGCCTCAAGTTTGACAACAAAATTCGACCGTTTGTTCGTGACAGACTTTTTCCTAAATTGTGGGATTGATTTCTAACAACTATAATCTTGATTTTAATTGCAATTTTTTTGTAGATATCGATTCCAAGAGGAGCCTATCAAGTATCAATCATCTCCTATAAATAGAGGAAGATTTGTAGCACAACAGTATGAGAGAACAACACAACACAACAAGATATACTCAAGCAAACACTTGGTTTTCATTGTTATTATTCATGTTGTAATTTGCCTAGCTTATCACTTTCACATCCTTGAGGTCTAGGCTATTCTTGATTACACTTGCACTCAATTGTATAATTCATTATCGAGTTGTAATCTTGGATTTTTGGGTAATCATTCAACACAAGATATCCTTGTGAGTGTTCTTGTGGTAAGAACACACTTGGGTGATCTAGGTGTTAGGTGTGAGAAGATTGTGGTAATCTTCTTGTTAAGGTGTTGAAGAATTTGGTATTCTTCAAGGTTGAAGATTGTGGTAATCTTCACAAGGTGCCGTTGGAGATTGTGGTAATCTTCAAGAGAGATTGTGGTAATCTCAAAGGTGGTGTTGAAGAAGAGTGTGGTGCTCTTCAAGGTGTTGTAAGTTGGTGTTGTATTAATTTTGGTAATTAATAAAATCTTTTTTTCTTTTTGAAATCCATCCCGGATATACTGGGGTGGTAGAGGATTAGGCCCTAGGTGGGTTGAACCTCTATAAATCGACGTGTGTTGTTTACATTCCGCACCTTATTATTGTCTTGGCTTATTTTGTTCGAAAAAGAGGGCGAAATCGAAAAGATGGAGATAATCTATTCACCCCCCTCTAGATTATCGTAGCTGCTTGGACTTACACTATGAGCTTCCTCAAGAATTTCCCTCTTAAGTTCTTCATTATTAGGTATATAATCTCCTTTCGTATGTCAATACGCCGTCAGTTCTCAAATCAAAACATTTAATGTTTCCTTCCTGAAATCGTTTCTTTATCTGATTAAAAAATATATCTTGTGGTTGAGTTTCTTTAATTTTGTCCCGCAACGTGGGTCGTATCACCAGTGTGGCTAACATTGCCTCCGTACTTCTCAGTGGAGTCACAATCTCAGTATCCATCTTGGTGAACCCTTTCATTAATTGTTCTTCCTTCGTTAGAAAGCAGGATAATTCACCCTTGGTTTTTGGCTTAGAGCATCTTCTACCAAATTAGCTTTACTCGGATGGTAATTGATGTTGCAATCGTAATCTATCACTAACTCCAACCACTTTCTTTGTCTCATATTTAGCTCTTTTTGTGTAAAGAGATATTCCGTGTAGATCTCACATTTACTCCCGTACAAGTAGTGTCGCTAATTCTTCAATGCGTGTACTACTGCGGCTAGCTCCAGGTCATGTGTAGGGTAATTCATCTCATATGGTTTTGGTTGTCTTAACGCATAAGCCACTACCTTACCATGTTGCATCAAAGCACACCCAAGTCCTTGTTTTGACGAATTACTATAAATAACGAATCCCTCTGTAGGGTCGGGTATTGTCAATATTGGTTCAGAGGTTAGTTTTTGCTTCAATTCTTGAAAACTTTTCTCGCATTTCTCGTTCCATAAGAACTTTTCACCTTTCCTCGTTGATTGAGTCATGGGCCCATCTATTTTAGAAAATCCTTTAATGAACCTACGGTAATAGCCCACCAGACCTAGAAAACTACGAACTTCACTTGCACTCGTAGGTATTTTCCATTCACTGATAGCTTCAATCTTATCTCGGTTAGCCTTGATTTCCTGTGCAGTTACAACATGTCCAAGAAAAACAACTTGGTCCATCCACTTACTGAATTTCATATACAACTTCTCTTTGCGAAGTACTTCAAGTAGGGATGGCAGCGGGATGGTTAGACGCGGGTACCCACTCACCCAGACCCTAATGGGATGGGTATGGGTAGTCTTTTTCGAATTTGGGGCATGTATGAGATGGAAAATTACTACCCATTTATATGCGGGTAGGGTATGGTTTTAACCCTCGGATATCCACCACTACCCAAACCCATTTATCCCTTAGTGTAATGGCCCAAATTTATTTAATTTCGTAACGATAATATTTAATTATTTTATTAGATTATTCTAGATTTTATAATGACTTTATTTTTGAGTTTTATAAAACACTTTGGGCTCTTATTTGGACTAGAGTTTTAACCAAGTCCATAGTAAGGTAATTATAAGCCCATGCACTCTAAACCTAGACCAATTGGGAGTAGGTTAAAACGCAGATATAAGACACGTAAAACACACATTGGGAACACAATAGAAAACGCATAGAGACAGAGCCTAGAGAAGAGAAAAGAGAAGAAAGAGAGGTGACTTCCCTAACGCGTAAGTTGATAATTTCCTAGGTTTGATCCTTTAGTCTGATAATTTTATTAGTTTTTTACTAACCCTAGTACGCAATCTTATGTTTATGGTTGATTCGAAAGAGGCCTGAAAAAGATTTTTCTACCCCTAAGTCGAGCAGGCAAGTAATTTCTCTAGTTTTCATATAGATTTAGGGTTTAAGTTAAAGCTACTGATTCGATGCCTGATCGAACAACTCGTCGATTGTATTACATGGATTTTTATGTTAACGATATAAATTGGACTTGGTGTCTAATTACGTTTGATCAATTGTTTAGGACTTTAGGGGTTTGCCAATTAAAGAGGGGATGGTAATCTTGGTCGTCGTTTCCGGCAATAAAAATTGATTCTGAAATAAAAAGTCTTAAAGTTTCTTTATTGTAGTTTCGTTGATTTGATCTTACTACAATCTAATTCAATTTACTAAGATGCTTTCGACTACTGTGTCAATGATTACTTCTAATGTAATTGAAACTTGATTTCCAACATTGGTCACTGTATGAAATTTGAGGGACAAATTCTAGGTTCTACCTAGTATGTTACAATGAATGATTACTACCAGAAAAATGGGTTTTTGCAACGACAAAAAGTCGTTGCAAAAAAGGAAAAGTCGTTGCTATTATATTTTTTGGGATGACGTGTCGTCTCAAAATAATTGTCTCATAAACTGAGTCGCAAAAAGCCTTTTTTGCAACGACTGCAATGTCATCTCAAAAGACTTTTCTTATTTGCCACAATCATGTCGTCTGAAATAAGTGTTTGGAGGGTGACTCATTTAAAGGCTATTTGAGGCGACTAATGTCGTTGCAAAAGCTACATGTTTTTTTTGGGTTCACTTTTTGTGGATTGTTTTTGTCCAAGCTTGGACATCTGATTTGTTCTTTTTACCTGTTCACAACAAAAACTATTCTCATGTTAAAACTAAGAATTCAACCTGCCAACCTGCTCTTAAAAATCTCTTTTTTTTATCAGAAAAAAAATGAGAAATTATACTTATAGAGCACAAGGGGTGCCCAATCCTTTATACAAGAGTTTAAACAACACCAACACAAATTTTTGGTTCAAGCATCCAATCTGAAAAAACAACAGCTCTAAGATTAGAATTTCTAGCTAAAAGCCATAGTCAGGTCCTCGTTTTGATATGGTCAACAATTTTGTCAACGTTCAGTTACGCTGCCTGCACGCTGGCCTCCGAATGAAATTTTTTCCTGTTTCTTGCCAACTAAATGTTCCAAACGGTACCGTGCCAAATAGCTTTCCATTCACTCTTGGAGGATTCAGAAACCAACCCCAAATATTGAGAAAAATTGAGCTTTGCCTCATTAGAAAGAACCATCTGAAAAACGAGCCAATCATAAATATTCATCTAATGAGATGGACAGCAGGGCAAACAATCGGCAGAAATCTTCCCTGAACAGGGCCCAAAATGAAAGCAAAATTAAAACCATCAGGACCCGAACTTTTATTCGGATCAGAATCCCAGACTACTTGCTGAATTTCTTGTAAACTGAATTGAGACATAAGAAAGTTGTTGTCAGCTTCAGAGAGTTTTAAAAAACGGAGACAACTAAGATTTGGGAGACACCAGTTGCTTGCCGAAAATCTGTTTTGAAAATGATTTTTAACCCCTTCTTTAATCCCTTTTACTGTGCTCTTAAAAATCTCTAATTTCACATAAAACAACTCCTAATTTATGATGTGTGAGTTTGTTAGCCTGCAGAGAATAATCTAACTCTGCAGGGAATATGTCAGCTACCTTATAGAAGAGAATAAATTGAAAATACAATTGTGAACCAAAATGCGATTAATCAAAATGCGATTTCTATATTTCATACACTGACCGTAGAGACTCCGTCGTAATAAAGCAGGCATGTGAATGCTAAGCAAGCCATGCATATTAGTCAGGGTATTGTTTTCATTAACGCGCACCTTTTGTTGTCCCACCATCACCAACAAAGTGTTTCGCACAAGCTGCTACTTTTTTCCTGAGATAAAAGGGTAAAGCAGTTGTCAGCAACTAACGAAACACCACACATGTTTAGAAAAGTCCACCAAGTTCTCGACAATTCAAGCAGTGCAGGACAACAATTAAATTAACCGTAGCCATAAATTTACACACAAGTAAATCAATTTCTTCTTCAAGGTACACACTTCACGAAATACCTTAAGAAAACTCACATCAATGTTTAATAACAAACAAAATTGTTTGGCCATATTTTAAAACTCAAACACCAAAACAATAGCTCGAGAAAAGAAAAAGTAAAGAAGAGAATGAAGCAGGTAATTTCAATTTATGTGCATGTTCATATATAAATGAAAACACATTTACTTAAAGATAAAAGCATGTAGAGAATGGGGAGTGAAAAAGCGAACCTACGTTTCTTCGAGAAAAATTTGTTCTCGTTGAATTTACGGCCCCCACCTTCGGTGGTGTTACGAGCACCTTCTCTCGAATTGTCTGGAACTATCACCTTCGCAAGCTTCTTCTCACCAATAAATTACACATGATTATAAATCAATAATCTGGCAAAACAATCCATAATTATATTTATATACATTAAAAAAGTGCAAACAAAGCAGAGGAGGCGAAGAAGAGGCTTACACTTTTCACAAACCGTGCTGGGAATTTTTCCAATTGACAAGAGAGTAAAGGAAATTCAAAGCAATTAATAAAATGACAGAAAATCAATAAATCATCTTAACCCTAAGTATGAATATGAATACATAGAATGAATTACTTCTGAAAAATATACAAAAATATTAGAAAACACACGATGATACCTGAAATTGTTGTGGAAAAAATCGAAAATTGAGATCAGGGATTGACAATCCAATTTTCATCAACAGATGAGTCATACCTACCAAAAATCAATTCAAAGTATTAAACTAAGACAATGGAAAAACTGCCTAATTGGGAATTTAACAAAATGTTCCACAAATGGAGCAAATGGTAAAATTAAATCGCGAGTCAGATATTAAAACGAACTTGCAAAATGGCAAACCTATTCCTCTGATGACAACATGTGGTGGACCGGCGGTGGTGGTGGACGGACGGTCGGAGATGAGCGAGCGGAGGACGTGGAGAAGGATTTCCAAGAGATCGAAGGTTACGGCGAGCAGTAGACCGAGGCAGCGCAAATCAGCGGAGTGACGGAGAGAGATTAGAGAGAGAGAGAGAGAGATGAAGATTAGGGATTACCGGATTAGGCGCGAGAGGGAAAGTGGGGAAGAAAAGGTTTTGCGGGAATTTTATAAATCTATAATCTATTAGCGACGTTTGACTTTTGAGATGACTAAATCGTTGCTAATTATCTCAAATATGACGCATTCCTTTGGCGATGATTTGTCTTATGAAATAGTGAAAATTTAGCGACAATTTATTCTGGCAACTACTGGCCCAAATTTTGACAAAAGAATTTTAGTGACGAAATGTTGCTGATCATTAGCATCGACCTTTTGTCGTCCCAAAAAATGTTGTTGCAAATGACACCTTTTGTTGTAGTAAGTCAACTAGTCTGGTGCAATATTTGTTTAGGAACTAGAATTACTCATTCTGATTTAATTACTTAGAATGGATTTCACTCACATCGTTAATACATTTAGTTATTTTAATTAATTGAATAGGGTGTTTTTCCTTAACTAATTGAATATAGGGTTTTCCCCTAACCAACTGAATGCAGGGTTTTCCCCTAAATAGTTTTGAATCATTGAATGTAGGGTTTCCCCTAACTAATCAAATATAGGGTTTCCCCTTAATTAATTGAATGTAAGTTTTTCCCTAGCTAATGGGATATAGGGTTTTCCCCTAACTAATTGAATATAGGGGTTTTCCCTAATTAATTGAACTTAGGGTTATTCCTGATCAGTTAATTGTAGTGTCTTATTCTTAAATTGTTCAAGTTAATGTGATTTAATTATTATGCTATGCATTTATTTTATTCTTGCATTCAATGAAAAGTTGCATCACTTTCATGCATCAAGTTAAATGTACGTTCATAGCATTTCACGAGCATACAAAGATTAAGTAAAGTCAATTTTAAAGGTCTAGAATTAATAATATTTTTTCAAAAATAAAATGGGTGCACATTGTTCTATGATGCTGGAGTGAGTGGGAAATGGGCGCGGGGGAACGATATTCCGTCAATGTGCCGATTGCGGCTAATGTTAATGTTAAAGGAAAAGGGCCTTCGGGAGAAATGAAAGGAAATGGCCTTCGGGCAAAATGTTAATCGGGTTCCAAATAATAAGGCCCACTGCGACCCTGATTAGAACAATGTGTTACCAAGTGATGTCGCATCCTAAGAACGTTTTACGAAAAGAAAGATAATGTTTAAAGTATGAATGTGAAAGATTTTTAAGTAAAGAAAACGTAAAGTATTTCAAGGTTATAAATGTTAAGATAATGCATTAAGCCCGCATTCATGCTTGAGATTACTTGTTGAGCTCCTTTAAGCTCATTCCACAAATGTTTTGTTTTTCGAGATGACAATAATAAGGAGGAAGGAGATGGCGGGCGCGATGACTCGGGAACTCATGTCCTTGATTATCTTATATTTTTAGAGTTGACTTAATAGTATATTTAATGTTGAACGTTTTATTTTTCACTATGATTGTTTTGGACTAATAGTTTTTAGTATTTATTTCCACTGCAAGGTTTTCGAACTAAGTAGGATTTTTTTTTTATAATCCCGTATTTTTAAGGATTTCTTTAGAGTATTTTTTTTATTATTTCCCGCATTAAAATTTAAGTAAGCTAGGAAAGGGCGCTACACTTAGTGACTTCCATTTATTTTTTTCATCTGACATTATACATTTCTTCATAGAAGCCCAATATAAATATTTTTATTTTGTACAAAGAAGATATAAAGTTGTTATTTATTTTGAATCGTGATCATATCAACTCTATTTTATCTTTGCCAAGCTTGACAAAACTACATGTTGATGGTGTAGTTTTATAAATTAAATGATGTGCTAATGTTGATTCTACAATTTTAAGGAATGTATTTGTTACATTTATATTTATGTGATGCTTTTGATTTAGTTTATGAATGATGATAGCATGTAGTGACTTACAAAATTAAAATGGTCAATTGTTATATTTATTAAGAATTTTACTTATTAGAATTTTCTTATATAATAATTAGTTTTTGGTAGGATGTCCATTTAATAGTTATCTAAATATTCATATAATTATAAGTTTTTATATAAAATAAACAGGTTTTAGGTGGGTACATGTAGTACGTGGGTATCAAGAAATGGATTTGGGATGAGTACTGGTAATATATGTAGTTTCTTAATCGGGTTTGGGACGGGTACGGGTACGAGTAGTATAAATATTATAAGGTTCGGGTATAGATAACCTTAAATTGGTGGATACCCTACCCATTGCCATCCCTAACTTCAAGTGCTATTCTCAGATGTTCTTCGCGTTCATTCTCATTTTTCGAATATATTAGTATATCCTCAATAAAGATAATGATGAATTTATCCAAATACGGGTCAAATACTCTATTAATCAAATCCATGAATATTGCTAGTGCATTACTTAATCCAAAAGGCATCACAACGAACTCGTAGTGCCCATAATGAGTTCTGAATGGTGTTTTCAGAATATCACTCTCCTTAATTTTTAGCTGGTGATATCCAGATCTAAGATCGATCTTGAAAATGTGCATCCGCTCCTTAGCTGATCGAATAAGTCTTCGATTCAATGTAATGGGTACTTATTCTTTATTGTGAGTCAATTCAAATCCCTATAATCGATACACATTCTTAAAGTCCCATCTTTCTTCTTGACGAACAGTACTGGAGCTTCCCAAGGTGATACGCTGGGTCTGATAAACTTCAAATCCAACAACTCCTGTATTTGCATTTTTAGTTCCCGCAGCTCCTTCGGCGCCATTCTGTATGGTGTTTTGGATATCAGTGTCGCCCAGGCTCCAAGTCTATTGTAAACTCCACTTGACGATCTGGTGGGATTCCTGGCAAATCGTCAAGAAACACATCAAGAAATTCCTGTACAATTGGCACGTATACCAGAGTTAATTCAGATATCAAGGTTCCGACTATGTTTACCAGATATCCTTGAAAATTCTCCCTCTTCAACATCTTCAATGCTTTCATTGCTAATATTGTTCGAGGCGCGATTCTAGACTTTGCCCCGTAGTACTTTATTTCCCCATTTTTTGATAACTTGAGAGTTATCTACCTCTCTTTACATTTAATATTTGTCCGATGCAAGCTAAGCCAGTCCATACCCAAAATTACATCAAAGTCCTTCATATGAAATATATATAAGTCAGCACTAAAATACCTTCCTCCTATGTTCATGCCTACGTTCTTAATATTCGAGTCAATAATCATTGTCTTTCCTGACGGTAAGCTAATCTCAAGCAGTTCATCTATGCGTTCTTTCTTTAGCCCAATTATAACATGAAATTTAGCAGACATGAAAGAGTGTGTGGCACCAGTGTCAAAAAGAGAGCTAAAGCAGGCACATTACATACATTTAACATACCAGACATCGTACTTACTTCATCCTCAGCCTCTTGTTGGGTTATTGCGTACATCTTCTCCTTCCCTCCAGTCACTGTCTGACCCGATCCGATGCCTTTGTACTTTTGAAAATACCTTGCAACATGCCCTGGCGTTTTGCACCAATAACAAACTCCTTTTTCATAAAGACAATCTCCATAATGATTTTCTCCACACACTGGGCATTGAGGTTTTTCTTGCAGTGGTGGTTGAGTAGGACCTCCTCCAACCTTAGCAAGTTGTTTTTATTCTCACCACTAATCTGACTTGGTCCATCCCACTTCCTCTTGGGTGCCTCATTTATTTTGTACGGATTTCCTTCTAGGTTCATATTAACTTCTACCAATCGAGCCCGATCTACTATCTGTACATAGGTAACATCCCCAAGAACACTCACTATTCCACTCAACTCTGGGCGTAGGCCCTCCACAAACCTGTCAGCCTTCATTTGATCTGTGCTGACCAAATGAACCGCGTAACGCGATAACTGGTTGAATTTTCGCTCACAATCAAGTATCGTCATATTTTCTTGTATGAGGCTCATGAACTCCTTCGCCTTCTTGTTTCTATAAGCTTGTGGGAGAAATTGGCGTGCGACTAGCTCCTTGAAATCTCTCCATGTTAGCGCTCTTCACAAAAGAAAATCTCCCATTCTGAAGTCTTTCTTCATCGGTGATCGTGCGCCTGTGTAGGTCCCACCAGTGTTTTGTGTCCTGCTTCAGTTGAATGATTGCACACGAAACCCTATGTGCTTTTGAGCATGCAATCAAGTCAAACACGGCTTTTAATTCGCCAATCCATTCTTCTACAGCCACTGGATCCTCGCGCCCCCGTAAGCATTGGCGATCTATAGCGCCGAAACTGCTCCACCACTTGTGAGGTAGTGTCTGTAGAAGCAAGGTGGTTTTGGCCATTTGAGTGTTAGCTACATTGTGTTGAGTCAGGCCTTGCAGAACAGTGACTAGTTTGGCAATTATGTTTGAAGATCTGCCGTATTTCCTTGAATTGGAGCGTTTCTAGCAGGTGTCTTGACACTGGCTACAACTTGGTTATGGTTCCGATTGACACGTTGTGGTGTCATCTAAATTCATCTAATTCATAAAGATTATCCATTGGTTCAATCTTATCGTGCGCCTGGGAAGCTTTGCACCTCAAGTCATTCCTGATGTATATTTTTTTAAAATAATAAAAATCCCTATATTGTCGGTTTTTTTTTTAATATCAGTATGTCATATATGTTCATCTATCATTTATAAAGTTGAAGAAATTTCACATCATGAACATGCATTGAAATATAACTGAAATAACATTTTATTATTTAACTTTAATTATAGAAATTTTTTATCTTGGTTAGAGTCGGCTTCGCATGCGGAAGTAGGTAACCCATTTTTCTTAAAAGTAAAGAGAAAATAACTTTTTTTTACGAGTCTACAGAAACATCGACCCGCTCTGATACCACTTATGTAACATCCCATTTGCATAAGTTCCAAAGTAAAATACAATTTATAAAATGAAAGTACGATTTGATAAAAAAAATGTGGTTTCTAAGAATTCTAAAATATTATTTTAAGTCAACTAAATAATAATATTTAAAAGTTAATAGACAATTCCAAAATTTATTCCTTAAATATTTCAAGTTCCCAAAATATTTATTCATAAATAGTCAAAAAGAGAAGATAGTAAATAAAAAAAACAATTCGTTATTCTAATTTTTTTATTCGGGTCATCGCCACGCATGTCCAGCCAACTCCATAATCAATCTGAAATAGAAATTCATATTGGGGTGAGCATTCAACAGCTCCGTGGAGGTAATTTTTCCAAGCTAAATACGCAAATACATATCACATAATAACATCCTTGTAATTGGAAATTTCAATGTATCTGTAGTTATTGCACTGAAATTTGGCTCGTACTGCCGGGATTTCACCAGAGGAAACTTTTATGCCCCGGACCTCTGTATGATCCCACACGACTATAGATACGTAGCACATAGTTGCATAATTATTAGGTAACACATATAACACATTTAACAAGAACAAATAAACGTAAAGTTAGGAAAATCCTCACCTAAAAAGTAGCGTTTGGTGTACAACGTGATGAAGAATACTAGTTTTCTAAGCTCGAAAGTCCCTGTTGCCTACAAATTTAAATATGAAAATTTGTCTTAGATTCTCTAAATCGTATAACCTTAAATTAATAATATATGGACCTCATAATATAGATTTTGTATAAAAAAATAGTAATATAAAAATAATAAGATTATATAAAATATTGAGAAATATGATATAGATATATGTAATAGATTATTATGAAAACTTATAGATACATATAATTAAAAAATCCTTTAAAAATTGGGATTGTATGTCTTGAATTAATCACTCTAAAACTGTTTAAAACACCAACATACACGCGGACACACACACACACACACACACACACACACACACACACATATATATATATATATATATATATATATATATGCACCCACACATACAACCCACATACACAAAGAGACCAAAAAGAAATTAAAACTAGGCTTAATTGCAAAAGATGCCCTGTAACTTCTTGTAGATGGCATTTTAGGACAAGAAAGTATCAAGTTGGCAAAATATACCCCGTAAGTTTATAAAGTTTGGCAAAATTGGTCCTATAAGTTTTTACTTAAGCAAATTATGTCCTATAAGTTTTGAATTGTTGCAAAATTGGTCCAATGGGATAATTGAATATTTTCATAATACCAATTATACCCTTATTCATACATATTGCTAATTGGACAAAGTGTTTGCTTAAAATGGTATCGAGCTAGGTTTATTTAGAACTTTTAGTTAAATATTTTATATTTATGTAATTAACAATTGGTGAGGAGAAATTACTCCGAGATTATGGATCCGGACCGATGTCCGAGATGTACCCTTACAGACATATCGTCAAATATTGACGATGTATGCACAAGAACACCTTGACCAGGTTTCATATTGGGAATACCAACATGAAGAAAAGGAACAGCAGAGCCGCCGACGGGAAACCTTAAGCAATGCAAAATGCGAGCGAGAATATTATAAGCGATTCGGATGCTTAACTGCACTTATATGTTCACTTGATGAACCTTCAAGAAACGGTTCATGAAAATTCCCATCGAACAATGATTCCCGATGGAGTACGAGTGGAACGAGATACTTCCCGCAAAATCTAAGTTCTCCGAAGATCTTAGAGAAGTCCGTAAGACGGTGCGGAATTATGGCAACCGTCATATTCATCTACCAAAGACAAGTTCATCGATCCGAAACAAGATGGAGACGATGGTGAAATATCAGAAGGAAACTCTTGAACTCCTTCATGATATTCAGAAACGAGTCAAGAGCCTGGAGGACAGACTGAGTTCATCCGGAGGAAGGAAACGTATTGATTTTGGGACGGTACCCTATTTACACCCAAAAGGGAAACCAACCGAAGTTATACAAAAGATTACAGATGAGGAAAAACTCATTGCTCTAATCAAAGGAAAATCCATCAAAAATTAAAAAGATGGATATTGAAAAGATGAATCTTAAAGATCTACATGACCTGGCAGAATCCTTTGCGGGATTAGTATTGTAGATTTAAAGATGAACGCAGGTGAGGAATCAGCTTTGGTTACCTATGACCCACAAGGTAGACCAATTCCACCACCACCGCCACCAGTAAATCCTAACGTCGAAGAAAGTACGGGTTCACATCATGGAGCTCGGGACGAGAGGATGCCACATGCTGGGGATTTCACGACTGGGAGTGATCCACTTTCAGGAACAGGAGGTCGAAACCCTCTTGCAGGAACTAGACAACCTCTTTGGAAGGCCGAATGTTTATCGACGCCTTATGGAAGATCGCACCTCGACCCAATACATCCATATGGGTTGATGTTAAATCTGGACATCCCAGATTTTAAAAATAGAGAAGTCCTCATTGATGAATGGGCTTCAGCTATGAGAATTTCAGCAAGAACCCTCGATTTTACAAAGGATTCATTCATTTTACTACTTGAAATGAGTCTTGAAGGATCGGTGAAGATTGCCTGGGATATGACCGATGCTAGTACGAAAGGTTCGGTCACATCGGGGGAATCACTTAAAGGAATTGTCGATGGTATGGCAAAACTATTCAAAATCCAGTTCATCGGCACAAAGTTATTTCGAGGATTAGAGGATGAAAAAGAAAGAGATATAAACAAGCCCTCTATAGCCTTGAAGTTACTGGATATTTGTCATATTGACGAATATATCAAGTTGTTCACCGAATACCGGTGTAAATCCAAGATTGAGGAAAAATAAGCTGCACAACTATTCTTTGCCAAGATTCCGAGTCCCTGGAGAAAAATGCTTATCAGGGAATACAAAGGAGGAGCTGAAGTAGAAACTGTGGCCAGAAAAATGTCTTTCCTAAAGGCCAAGTTATCTGAATGGTGTTACCAAGCAACTCTATACAAGAATTACAAAAGATTAAGAGGAATTAACAAAACAGTTCCTCTATGTTGCGTGGATAATGATATCCCAACAGTTGTGGGAGGTCAACTAAGGTGGCACAAGAAGAAGAAGGATAGAAGCCATCCATACCGCCGAGGAAGCAGGTCTTCATGGAGACCTAGAAGGTTCTGGTCAAAACAAAAAGCCCGGTTATAAATCGGGGCAAAGACCAAGACTACCAAGCAGGAGTAGAGCCTCATCATCGGTTCTAATCAAGCAAGTACCGAGAGAAATCCAGGAGAAGAACTTTTAGGCGTGCTCACACCGAGCTAATGAAAGTTTCAAAGATCAGTAATTTCGGACATGCGGAGCAAGAGGGCATATCTCAACGGATTACCTGGATAATCAAAAACGAGTCGAGTCGATTCGAGGCTACACCGAAATCGAAGAAGCGCCTCTATTATCGATTTAATACAGTGTATCAATTTGAGGATATTCCCTCGGATGAAAGTATCTATGAAGAAGAGATCTATTCTCGATGATGGAAGTGAATCCAACTCGGAATCGGAGTGAAGAAGAAATTCTTCACAGACGATCGGGGAGGATATGTCGATTCATCTCTCACACGAAGGTTTCTCATAAAACTCTTATGAGAATCATGAAGGAAGATCCAAAGCTTCAAATCTATGATGGATTTACAATTGGAGCTATGGAAAAAGCATTGGATAAGATTGGGTTTCGTAACAGAAAACACCAAATTATTCACAGGGTAATAACCGGGGAATTGGCCATTCCAATGGAGTTTACCAGAACTCGATCGAGATGCGCTTGGTCCCGATTAGAGAAATACAGAGATCAAAAGCGAGTTAAAAGAGAAGTTGCAAATACACTCTCATGGATTCACATTGGAGCCATAAGAATAATTATTAAGGCAACATTCAAGGAAGGAATAGATTCGCCACTCAATCTTGCTATTTTTGACAAGCGAATCTCACATCTCAAGGATTCATGCCTTGGAGCGGTAACAGGAAATTTGTATGCAGGAAAATTAGCATTCAATGTCTATCCAAGAATTGCATACAATTTGGGAGATCGAGATTTTAATAGAGTCCTAACTCTTCATCAAGATTTCAAAAGAGTCGATTTGATGAAAGAAGAAAATATGCCTTACTCGATCACATACAAGATTTCCTATGCTCTCTCGAATACCCATCATTCAAGTATTCTTGAGAAAGGAATTTATTGAAGTCCCAAGAATCTTTGAAGACTTTGCCAAAGTGGTTCTACCAGAAATCATTGAATCTCCAACTATAAAGGAGATTGATATGATAATTCAAGATCAACCATCTTCAACAAAAGTCGAAGTCTCGAGTTGAGCCCGTAAGGATGTCTTTCCAAATAGGACATAATGGTGAGTAGCAAATGTTGGGAAGAAAGGAGACCAAGTGCGATTCAGCGTATCCCCGATGTTTTCAAAACAAAGCAGAGAGCCGAAATGTCCGAATGATGGCGAGAGGTTGAAGTAATATTAGACATTACTCAAAAAGATAATATTTTTCCTTGTGATGTTCTCAGATTATCTCCAACAACCTATAGTGGGAAGGTATCAAGGAAGCCCAAGATAGGTGAAATTGAGTGACTATCTCGAGTAGCGGGAAAAATCCTTAACAATTAATACCGGGAATTGAATTTCTTGAGGATCATAAACCTTGGGAAAGATTACAAGAAGGAATGGAGTTCACAGTGGGCGATAAAAGATACTGAGAATCGTATGACCACTAGTCCATTCTCCATATACATTTCAATTGGAATGTTATATGTCAATACAAGGCCGAGTATTTCGCCGCCTATATTGATTCAGAGCCGAATATGTACTTGCAGTTTGGATGTTTTTCCTAAAGAAATTGGAGAAGATTTACCAGCTATTGCGAAGAGATTTCTCTAAAAGAATCATTATTCTTAATAGAGGAATTAAACAAGCAGAAATCATGATCGGAGGTGCAGGCGGTACCCCATGGTACAAAGTGAAAACGCCACCAATCTATTTCCATGATACAGGTGCAGATGTTTTGCTAGGAAACAATTTCCTACAAACATTCAAGCGATTCACACAGGAGAATGAGACAAGAAGACTTATTTTCACAACATTATGTGATCATAAGATCATTGTCCAGCGACTGTGGGAAGCATTTTACAGAAAAATACCTATTAATTTTCGCAGCAAGCGTGGTGATGAAGCCAAACTTCGAAATCCAAAAATGGCGGATCGAAGGAAATTTGGTGAAGCTTTATTATCCTATAGACAATTTGGTTCCATTCAAAAGGATTAGAAGATATGGGATAATAATTTGTACTCATTCAGGGTACAAGGAGAAGAACGAGTAACTCCAGAAGCCATTGCAGAATTATGGATGAGTCTAATGGAGAGTTCGCAGAGTGACGTGACCCTGGAGGAACAAATATCACTCGAGGACATTAAGAAGAAGATCCAAAGGAATTACAATGAAGATCCTTTGGCATGGTGGGATAAGAATGAGCTCAAAGCATCCTTAAAGGTTAAACCTAGAAATGAGTACGAGTTCGTAAGATTCAAACCAATCCTTATGAACCAGGAGGATCGTAAGGATATGCAGAAGATACTTAAGGAACATCTTGACCTTAAGTTAATTTCACCAGGAGTTTCTCCATACAAAGATCCAGGATTCTTAGTCAGAAACCATGGAGAAATCAAAAGAGGAAAGCCAAGACTTGTTATTAACTACAAATGGATTAATAACATTTTGGAGTTCGACGGATACTATATCCCAAGTAGAGAACATTGGTTAACTGCATCAAAGGGGCCAAGATATTCTCAAAGTTCGATTGCAAGTCTGGATTCTACCAGATTAAGATGGAGGAAGAAAGTAAGAAGTTTACAGCTTTCTCTACACCACATGGACACTATATTTGGAACGTGATGCCTATGGGATTGGCTAACGCATCCCAAATATATCAAAGAAAGATGGATAATCTTTTCAAGGATTATTTCAGCTTCATGTTCGTATACATTGATGATATTCTTATCGCTTCAAAGAACATGAATGAACGTCTCAAACATTTGGAAATATTTTCAGATGTTTGTCACAAAGAAGGATTAGTGCTTTGGAAAAGAAGGCGGTAATTGCAACAAGACAGATTGAATTCCTCGGAATTGAAATCGATGAATCTGGAATTATTCTACGAATCATATTGTGGAAAAGATACAGAATTTCCTGATAAACCGAAAGACAAGAAGCGAGCTTGAGTTTTCTTGGAGTTGTTAATTTTGCTTTGGGATGTTCATTAACAATCGACATACTACGGGAAGGTGTTTAGCCCATTGCTTAAAAAAAAGATGCAAAGATTTCAAATGGGAAGATGAACATCAAGAGGAATTAAGCAACTTAAAGAAGTTTGTAAAAAGCTTCCAAAGCTTGCAATTCCCAAGACGAGGACGAATCGGTTCTTTACACGGATGCTGATGATTGGTGGGCGGCTTCTTACGAAAGTCACACCAAACGAGAAAGTGCCATGCAGATCTTTGCAGCGTTTATTCACCCCTAGTGAAGCAACTTCGGTGGCATATTAACGAAAGAATTCTTTGCGAATCAGAAATGCTTTTAAAAAATGGCCTCTATTTTTACCTTGGCTAAAAGTTTACTTTAAAAATTGATAATTCAAGTGTCAAGGCTTTTCGAAAAACAAAATTGAATCAAAACCGAGAAAAGGCTCGATTACTTAGATGGCAAGTGAATGTCAATATTATGATTATGATATTGTCATTATAAAATCTCATGAAAATATTCTTGCGATTTCTTGACACGAGATGGAAGGACGCGTTCTTGACGAGGTCCTTAAACGAGTAAGACATCTCGGGAAAACCTCAAGAGTCTAGAACGAGATTTTGGGGCGTTATGTCTCAATGCGCAAGGTATTAACCCGCAGAAAACAATGGTTGATATCTCGAGGCAAGTATCCGAGTTTGGATGAAACCAGGAAGTCATCCAAATGAAGTACAGAATGGTATACTTTTGGAGCTTTAGCTTCAATCTATACCGTGTCACCAGGATTCCCGAAATTTCAAAATTACCTAAATGGATTGGGAAGCGGTTTACGAGACATGGGCCAATAATCCACACTTGGCCGTAGGAGATATTTTGAACTCGTATTTTATCGGTGCTCTCTGAACCGAACCAAAGAAAGAAAGGCTTTAATGAAGCTTTTCATTTCATCAAGCTAAGAAGACCGGATGGAAATGCTTTAAAATACATTAAGCGCACTTCACCTAAGAAAGACCGATGTTAGTAGGAGCAATTTCAAGACGAAGCTTCTACCGGCATTTGAGCATGGGGTTTTTGGGTTTGTCTAACGAGAAATGGACAAGGTCAAATATCCATTCAAGTTCTTCCAAAATTCGACAAATGGATCTTTCCTTTTGAATTCGATGACTGGATCAACCACGAGGATTTGCAGAGGAACTCTTTGAGACCAAAAGAAGAATTCTCTGGAGAACAAGATTCCTAAGCAAAGAAATTTACCGAAAATTCTGTAACATGGCGCATGTTGGTCGTTGGATCGACCGGATCTCACAAGCATGCCCTGAATAAGGAACCCGAGTTTGGGAAAGGATTTCACCCAAACCCGACCGACAAGATCATGCACTGAAAGGATAAGGGCCCGACTCACAAGACGCGTTATCCTCGGGGACCACCGTAAACCAAATTTTTAAAAGATTCCCGACAAACATCACATGGGGCCGAAATCACGGGAGAAAAAGAAAACCACCGGGCGAGGCAATAATGTGGGATATGACGTAAGCGATGATGACGTCATATATATCGCCAGAAGATTTGAAGTCCGCCTTTGAAGTCCTGGACTTACCTCTATAAAATGCGGGATTTGAAGGAAGGCCGAGGACATCGAATATTTTCCTTAGTTTTCTTATAATAAAGTCTCGAGTGAAAAGTTTGTAATTTTTTGAGTGTTTTAGTTTTCAAAATTTTATGTGTTTTGAGTGCAAGCCTCATCTATGAGAGGCTAAACCAAAGATTCTCCTCCCAAAAGGAGATTACTAATGTAATAAATATTTCTATAAGTTCTTAATAAAAAGAGGCTTTCTCGCTTCAACATGTGTTCATAATGTTCTATTAATTCATCCCGTTTAAGAATTACTTATACGCCGGAGTAGGAAACGAACCAAGGTCTTTGAACGATTCTTTGAAGGAGTCGGATAACTTGCGGATCATCTTCCCCGAGGTGAAGTTGAACAGTGAGGAGCCGTTTGTCAAACAACTGGGGCAATAATTTTCCGATTTGGTGGTGTTGCGAACCATTTAACCCGGTGCTGTTTTGGTCAAAGAAGGTATGAATTTTAAGGGATTTATTAATTTTACGAAAGCATGTTGGGCCTGCTATGGTCGTAATGGACTATATCCGTTTTATCTAAACACTTTAGTCTGAAATCGATTTTGAATTATGAAGCATTTACAGAAGTATGTCCTATTGAGTTTATCGGCTGGAAACCTGACATGATCCACTTAAAACCTCTGAATAGAGACTGGATCTAAGTAGGTGTAACAATGCCACGAACGAAATAGGTATCAGAAAATGTAAATTTTCATAATCCTTGAAATTGGGGTTTTTGGAAAATAGCGGGGTATGAAAGGATTGAAATTGCTAAATTTTGAAAGTTATAGGACTATAATTGCTACCTTTGAAAGATAAAGGACCTAATTTGCTATTGGGCCATAAGGGCAAAATTGTCCAGGGCATAAATTGCCACTTAAACAAAATATAGTCCTCTTTTGCCACTACTTAAAAGTTACTGGGTATATTTTGCAATTTGGCCTTAAAATTCAGTTACACTCTTAATTAATTCTACACACTACAATTATAATCACACACTTCAAAATTAGTGTTTAAAAATTAGTTTGTTCACTGCAGTTGTACATATATTTGAACCCAATCTGCACACACACACCATTCACATGTTTATGTATATATATACATATTTTTATAATACTTATTCTTATGTTTTTTTTAAATCACCTCACTCACATACTAGAAAATTAATTTGAACATACACCATATCAGAACCCATCACACACAAAAATGCAAAGGGAAAAAAATAAAAAAAAATGAAAGAGAGATAACTGGGAAAATGAAAATAGATAGAAAGAAAAAGAAAGTAGAAGTACTAACTTTGGCTTTGTGTGTAAAATGGACGGTAAACATATTATATGACTAAAGTAAGTAATAAATAGGATAAATATTAAAAAAAATAGTTATTAATGTAAGCATTAATTAAGTTACGTATTAATTAAACTTAGTATTAATTAAGGCATACAATAGTTAAGTTTAATTAATGAGGTTTAGTTTAACATAATACAAGTTTTGGCTAATGGATTTTAAAATGAAACCGTTGATTTTGTGAAGGGTATTTGATAATTATAAATCAGATTATTTTATACTATATGTATTATTATTCCTACTAAAATATTATTAATAATATTATTATAAGTGGGTAATAAAAGTAAAACAATAGTAATATAGGGGTTGTTTCGCTAATTGTTTTCAAAAGCATTAATCAAATGGTAATTTAAATCCTCCATTATGCAGTCATTTAAATTTCTAATTGGTCAAGTCAAAATCCAAAACTTATGAAATTGCAAAATTCATTTTTCCAAATTTTGGGTGTTACATTCTACTCCCCTTACCATTCATTTCGTCCTCGTAATTCGAATACTTAACAAAATATAGAAAATCAGGCAATTTAGCTCGTATGTCTTCTTCACATTCCTATGTGAATTCGTTCTTATCGTGTTGTCTCCATTATACTTTGATTAATGCCACATCTTTATTCCTTAATTTGTATAATTTTCCTTCTAAGATAGACTTGGGTGCTTCTTCGTAAGTCAAATCGTCCCTGATTTATAATTTCGAATAATTGACAATATGACTTGGATCATGAACATACTTTCGAAGCATTGATACATGGAATACATTGTGAGCAGACAACAATTTCGGTAGTAATGCCAATTGGTATGCTAGTTCACCAATTTGTCGCAAGATTTCGAATGGACCAATGTATCTAGGCTTTAATTTTCCTTTTTCGCCAAAACGAAAAACACCCCTCATAGGAGCCACCTTCAAGAATACTTTCTCTCCCACCTCGAATTGTAAATTCTTCCTCCGTCTATCAACGTAAGATTTTTGTATGCTTTGTGCCATTTTCATTCTATCCCGAACTTTCTCTATTTTCTCCACTGTCTGTTGAACTAACTTCGATCCCTAAATTTTCTTCTCACCTACTTCACTCCAATATAAAGACGATCTACACTTTCTTCCATACAGTGCCTCGTATGGAGCCATTTTAATGGTTGGATGATAACTATTGTACGCAAACTCCACCAAAGGCAAGATTAACTCCCAGTTTTCACCCAAATCGAGCACGCATGCTCTCAACATGTCTTCTAGTGTTTGTATTGTTCTTTCAGATCCATCCCATCCGTCTCGGTGATAAGTTGTACTAAAGTTTAATTTCATTCCCAAGGCTGTCTGCAGACTTTTCCAAAACTTTGAAGTGAAACGTGGGTCTCTGTCCGAAACTATCGTCACATGAAGCTCGTGTAGTCTCTATTCTCCTTGACATAAATCCTTGCATATTGGTCCATTTTGAGTGTTATTTTTCACTGGCAGAAAATGTGCTGATTTAGTTAATCGGTCTACTAAATCCCAAACATCATTATTCTTTTTTACCTATAGTGGCAACCTGACTACGAAATCCATTGTTATATATTCCCATTTCCATTCTGGTATCTCAAGTGGCTTTAGCAAACCTAAGGGCCTTTGATGTTCAGTTTTAACTTGCTGACATGTCAAATATATTGCTATAAATGATTCTATGTCTATTTTCATGCTTCTCTACCAAAAGACCTCTTACAAGTATCGGTACATCTTTGTGCCACTAGGTGAGCCGTATATGGCGTACTATGAGCTCCTCAAGAATTTTTCTCTTAAGTTCTTCATTCTTAGGTATACATAATCTCCCTTCGTATGTCAATATACCATCAGTTGTCATCTCAAAACCATTAATGTTTCCTTCTTGAATTCGTTTCTTGATATTCAAATATATATCTCGTGGTTGAGTTTCTTTAATTCTATCTGGCAACGTGGGTCGTATCACCAGTGTTGCTAACGTAGCCTCCGTACTTCTCGATGCAGTCACAATCTCAATCTCCATCTTGGTAAACTCTTTAATTAATTGTTCTTCCTCCGTTAGCAAGCAGGATAATTCACCCAAATGGTAATTGATGGTGCAATCGTAATCTGTCACTAACTCCAACTACCTTCTTTGTCTCATATTTATCTCTTTTTGTGTAAAGAGATATTTCGTGTAGATCTCACATTTGCTCCCGTACAAGTATTGTCGCCAAATCTTCAATGCGTATACTACTGCGGCTAGATAAAGTCATCTGTAGGGTAATTCAGCTCATGTGGTTTTAGTTATCTTAATGCATAAGCAACTACATTAACATGTTGCATCAAAATACACCAAAAACCTAGTTTTTACGCATCACTATAAATAACGAATCCCTCTGTAGGGTCGGGTATTGTTAATACTAGTGCAGAGGTTAGTTTTCGCTTCAATTCTTGAAAACTTTTATCGCATTTCTCATTCCATAAGAACTTTTCACCTTTTCTCGTTAATTGAGTCATGGGCCCAACTATTTTAGAAAATCCCTTAACGAACCTACGGTAATAGCCCGCCAAATCTAGAAAACTACGAACTTCACTCGCACTCGTAGGTATTTTCATTCACCGACAACTTCAACCTTATCTCGGTCAACCTCGATTCCTGTGCAGTTACAACATGTCCGAGAAAAACTACTCGGTCCATCCAAAATTTGCACTTACTGAATTTCACATACAACTTCTCATTGTGGAGTATTTCATGTGCTATTTTCAGATGCTATTCGTATTCATTCTCATTTTTTGAATATATTAGTATGTCGTCAATAAAGACAATGATGAATTTATCCAAGTACGGGTGAAATACTCTATTCATCAAATCCATAAACACTGTTGCTGCATTTATTTAACCCAAAAGGCATCACAACGAACTTGTAGTGCCCATAACGAGTTCTAAATGCTATTTTTGGGATATCACTCTCCTTAGTTCTTAACTGGTGATATCCATATCTAAGACCGATCTTAGAAAATGTGCATACGCTCTTTAGCTGATCGAATAATTCTTTGATTCGAGGTAATGGGTACGTATTCTTTATTGTGAGTCGATTCAACTCCATATAATCGATACACATTCTTAAAGTCTCATATTTCTTCTTGACGAACAGTACTGGAGCTTCCTAAGGTGATACACTAGGTCTGATAAACTTCAAATCCAACAACTCTTGTATTTGTATTTTTAGTTCCTGCAGCTCCTTTGACACCATTCTGTATGGTGTTTGGGATATCGCTGCCGCTATAGGTTCCAAGTCTATTGTAAACTCCACTTGACGATCTGGTGGGATTCTTGGCAGATCGACAGGAAACACATCCAAAAATTCCCATACAATTGACACGTCTACTGGAGTTAATTTAGATATTGAGGTTCTATCTATGTTTACCAGATACCCTTGACAATTTTACCTCTTCAACATCTTCAATTCCTTCATTGCTGATATTGTTCGAGGCACGATTCTAGACTTTGTCCCGTAGTACTTTATTTCCCCATTTCCTGGTAACTTGAGAGTTATCTCCCTCTCTTGACACTTAATATTTGTCCGATGCTGGCTAAGCCAATCCATACCCAAAATTATATCAAAGTCCTTCATATTAAACATATATAAGTCAGCACTAAAATACCTTCCTCATATGTTCATGCCTACATTCTTAATATTCGAGTCAATAATCATCGTCTTTCCTGACGGTAAGCTAATCTCAAGAGGTTCATCTATGCGTTCTTTCTTTAGCCCAATTATAGCATGAAATTAGCAGACATAAAAGAGTGTGTGGCACCAATGTCGAAAAGAGAGCTAAAGAAGGCACATTATATACTGATAACATACCAGACATCGTACATACTTCATCCTCAACCTCTTGTTGGGTTATTGCGTATATCTTCGCCTTCCCTCCAGTCTGACCCAATCCCATGCCTTTGTACTTTGGGCAATCCCTTGCAGCATGCCTTGATGTCTTGCACCGATAACAAGCTCTTTTTTCATAAAGACATTCTCCAAAATAATTTTCACCACACACTGGGCATTGAGGTTTTTCTTGCAGTGGTGGTTGAGTAGGACCTCATCCAACCTTAGCAACTTGATTTTATTCTCACTACTAATCTGACTTGGTCCATCTCATTTTCTCTTGGGTGCCTCATTTATTTTCCGAAGATTTCCTTCTAGGTTCATATTCTCTGCGACTAATCGAGCCCGATCTACAGTCTGTGCACAGGTAACATCCCAAGAACACTCACTATTCCACTCAACTCTTGGCGTAGGCCCTCTACAAACCTCTCCGCCTTCATTTGATCTATGCTGACCAAATGCGCCGCGTAACGCGATAACTAGTGGAATTCTCGCTCATAATCAAGTACCGTCATATTTCCTTGTACGAGTCTCTTGAACTCGTTCGCCTTCTTGTTTATATGAGATTGTGGGAAAAATTGGCGTGCGACTAGTGTAACATCCCAATTTCATGAAAATAAAGATATACGATTTGCGATTTATTAAAGTGCTGAAAATAAAATAAGCCCAAGCTTGAAAACGCATTTGTTAAGGGAAATAAAAACTACGGCTTGTCATAAATGCGGAAACCGTGTCCAAAAATTTAAAAACAAAAATCCATAAAACTATTTAGTTTTTAACATCATAAAATAAATCAAAATAAAAGGGCCCTTTAAATTCTTGATTCGACTTCCATCGTCCCCTTTTGCCACGCTCCGACACCTTATTCATCTGTGGAAAATATGGGGTGAGCATTCAATAGCCCAGTGGGGACGCAATATCTAAATTAAATACACAGTACAATCATTCATGCATACACACATATGTTTTTCATGCTTTGATCATATAATGCCCGGAGGCCAACTGTAGGTACAATTAAGTACGTTCATGCTTGTACAATTAAGTACATCCATGCTTGAACAATTAAGTATATTCGTGCTTGTACATTTAAGTACATTCATGCTTGTACAATTAAGTACGTTCATGCTTTTCATGTTTAACGTGTACATACATAAATAATCATACAGGCATTTAAAATAGACATAAGTAGTAAAACCCACCTTAAAAGTAGAAACTTCGTGAAAAATTAAATGCGGGTGTGCGAGCCTAGAAATCGGATTCTTCGTCTCGTACAATGAAATAAATTGCTAATTAATAAAGTGTTGGAGATGGGTAAAAGAAAAGAAATTCGAATTTTGAAAAAAGAATAGGGCTTAAGAAAAATTAGCTTGGTAGATGGCTTGTTGGGTTAAAATTTGGCTTGGTCAAAAATCAAAGAATTTTGGGTTTGATTCTTTTCCCTCCACCCTCTTTTCTTTTCCCCCCTTTTTTCTTCTTTTCTTTTTCCTCTCTTTTCTTTGTTCCTCTTTTTTTTTCTTTCTCCTTTCTGCCGTGAGCCACCCCCTTTCTCCCTCAACTCTCTTCTCTCTTTTCCCTTCTGTTCTCACGTCCCAGCCCCCCCTTCTCTCTCTCTTTTTCTTCTTCTTCTTCTTCTTCTTCTTCTTCTTCTTCTTCTTCTTCTTTCTTCTTCTTCCTCTCTCCCTCCTGCTTTCGATTTTCATCTTTGGGGTTTTTTGGGGTTTAGGGTTTGAGAAGGATTTTGGCAAGTGGAGTGCCGGCACCGGCGGTGCCGGCGATGGCAGTGGTGGTGGTAGGACCGACGGCCTTGAGGGGTGGAGAATGAGTTCTTACCTTTGGAATCTATTTCCATATATGAAGGATTTTTTTCCCTTTCATATGTTTGATTTATTGCCATTTTTACATGATTTTTCCTTCTTGTTTCTGGAATAAAAAATCAGAAAATATTATTCCCAAATTAAAAAATTAGGGTTTCGAATTTTAAATTCACCCCCAAAATCGGTTCTAATCGAGCATTAATTTTATCCCCAATTTGTGTTAAAAAACTTGTTCGCCTATATTTTTAGCTCACCGCAAGTGTACGGTGTAAGTTATAGAATAGGGTAGCAAGGTCGTATCCACGGAGACTAATAAATTAATATGTTAAGTATCGAACTAAGATAGTCTTATTTTTATTTAGACGGTCGTGATATGATGATTGTTGTGAGATTAAGACAATTAAGACTACTAAAAACACAAGATTAAGACAATGAGAAAAATAGAAGTATCAAGATGATGAAATAGATTCCCGAGTTAAGGTTTCGATTAATATCCCTCTTGTTGTCCGATTTAATCAAAGCCAAGTTATTATAAATATTCCTATAAGATGATCACAAAAGTATTTTATCCTCCCTCTCGAGATGCATATAAAATGTAGATTGAAATACCTATGCTAGCATCTCTACTCAACATGAGGTATTCAACTCCCAAAAGTTTAAAGGATCAAATGTCCTCACAAATATTTACAAACCTCTCGATTTATACAAATATTTGTGTCAAGGACTCAAGATCCAATATTGAAACTCATCTCTCGAATTATGAATCAATATATCAAACATGTTAAATCATTGATCAAGTGATAAAACAAGAATAAGAACAAAGTACTCAAATAGGCTTCAAGACAATAACTTCAACTAAGATTAAAACATTCAACAAGAGTTCATTAATCTACTTCCAAAACCCGTAAATCTAAAGAGTTTAGCTACACATGATGTCTAAACAACTCATAAACAAATTGTTCAAAGCCATGACAACTAAAAATGAAAGATTGAAACTATAAGAGAAGCAAGAAAAACTTAGGAAAGTCGACAATCTCTCGATATATATCCGTTCCTCAAGCTCCGATGCGACCCGATTGTCTCCTTAATGTTTTCTTCCAAGAATAGAGCTTTGTCTTGTGTGCTAGAGCCAAAAGTCTCAGAATATCCTTGGTGTGCGCCCCAAAAAGAGCTTATATACCTTTTAGAAAGTCTAGGACATATTGTTGTCATGATACTGTAGTACAGCAGGGATGCACGGGTCGTGTGTGGACGCACGGGTTACCCGTGCGTCATGCCGTAGACCAATCCTACTTTTCACCAACCAGCGCACGGGTCGTGCGTACACGTACGGGTTACCCGTGTGCATTGCCGTAGGCAATTTCCAAGTCTTCAGTGGCGTACGGGTGGTGCGTGTACGCACGGGCTACCCGTGCGCCTTGCCGTACCCACAAGATTTCATTCCCAAGGACGCACGAGTCGTGCCCAGGCGTGCGCCCTACCCGTGCATTCTCTATTTTGGCCTTATTTGTGGTACTTCTTCTCATTGTGGCTTCTAATCTCATATGTTCACTCGATTCTTGGTATTTCTTCTTCGCGATGCTCGTATTTGTCTCCAAATTACTTCAAATATCATTAAATTCCTACAAAACGAGCAAAGCATAATATCTTTCCCACAAAGAATGAATAAGAACCATTTCATATGATTTTATGCATGGTTAATCACAATTTTTGTCAACATTATACCTCACAAGACATGCAAAACTCACACCTATCAAAACTCCCCAAACTTAAACTGTTGACCGACCCGATCAACAATTTTGAAAACAAGATAAAGCACAACAGGGAGTAATGAATGATAGCGCACACAACGACTCCAAAAGGAAATTCATATTGTTCGTCATGGATGTCAAGCAACAAATCAATCAAGCCTCAATATCTAATCATGGAGCATGTATCAAACAAAACAGTGTAAATGCTCTGAATCACATCTCTCAAGATCAAGTGTATGCTCTCATCTCACATGAATATAGGACGTGTTGACGCTCAACTCAATTCAATGTCGCAAAATTACCATTGGCTTGCAATTCGTCTCATGTCTCCACCACTGGCATGTATGCAATTTGTGAATCAAAAAGGACTTTCTCATTTGGTTGTAATGAAGGCTCTTTGGTTAAGGTGGGAAATTTTGGATAAAGTGACTCAAACTCGAGCATATAGACTGGTGAGCATGTCAATCATCTACATTACAATCCCATATGCTACTCCAATCATCCCTTATTTTTATCCACTTTACTCATTTCCATTTCCGTTCTTTCTTTTGAGACTCACTTCAACGTACAATCCTTAACCCCCCAAGTTCATTTAGATGAAAACTCACATCATAACGTCAAATTTTGTTTCTTTTTTCTTTTCGACTCTTTTGTGAATTTTCAACATTTCCCCTTGTTTTTCAACTCATTTTCTTCCTCTTTTGTTCCTATCAACCAAATTTGCCCAATTATCCGACTTTCCAATTCCCACTCTTTCAACCTTATTCACTCCCTTTACTCAATGTTATACGCTCGAGTGTAGGGTAACAAATACATCAAGTTAAGGCTTGAATTTGTGGCTTGTTCGCCTATATTTTTAGCTTCACCGCAAGTGTACGGTGTACGTTATCGAATAGGGTAGCAAGGTCGTATCCACGGAGACTAATAAATTAATATGCTAAGTATTGATCCAAGATAGTCTTATTTTTATTTAGACGATCGAAATTGGATGATTGTTGTATTGAGATTAAGACAATTTAAATCACTAAAACACAAGATTAAGATAACGCAAATGAAAGAAGTATCAAGATAATGAAATGGATTTCCGAGTTAAGGTTTCGATTAATAATCCTCTTGTTGTCTGGTTTAATCAAGCCACGTTATTATCAATATTCCTATAAGACGATCACAAAACTATTTTATCCTCCCTCTCGAGATGCATATAAAACGTAGATCGAAATACTTATGCTAGCATCTCTACTCAACATGAAGCATTCAACTCCCAAAAGCACAAAAGATCAAATATCCTCACAAATATTTACAAACCTCTCGATTCATGCAAATATTTGTGTCGAGTATTC
>JABTTQ020002160.1:0-423575 GCA_016081115.2 Rehmannia glutinosa | reverse complement strand
CTCCTTGAGTTTAGTATCAGGAGCATAAAAATTTTCTCATGTCTTATGGATTTAGAAACTTTTATGCCGATGCCTCTCTTTTCGTGTTCAATGCAAATGGTCAAATTTTATATCTCGTAGTTTATCTTTGATGACATAATTTTGACTGTAATAATTGTGTCATGATAGATAGATTTGTGTCCGCTCTTGCTCAATGGTTTTCAACTAAAGATCTCAGCTTGCTCACATATTTTTTGGGTGTTAAAGTTGTTTCGAACAAAAATGGCCTGCTCCTCTCTCAAAAGCGGTACATCCAAGACCTTTTAGTTTAGACTCAGATGCATGAAGCTAAATATGTTCTCACACTGCTGCCCACGAATCCACCTCTTACCTCATACTCAGTTCTTCCTTGTCGGATCCTACACAATATAGAGCAGTGATAGGCAACCTTCAATATTTACTTATTATAAGGCTAGACATTGCTTTAAGTCGTTAATAAGTTGTATCAATACATGCATTCTCCAACAACATGAGCATTGGTCTTATGTAAAACGTGTTTGTACGTTATCTATTGAGACCCATTAATGATGGTTTACGCTTTATCGTGATACATCTTTCGGTTTGCATGCTTTTTTCGGATCTTGGTTGGGAGGGGACAAGGATGATTTTTCATCCATAGGTGCATATATTGTTTACTTGGAAACAATTCTATATCTTGAGTTCTAAAAATCAAAGAACCATTGCTCGATCCTCAACCGAGGTCGAGTATAGATCAATTGCGAACATCTGAAATCAAATGGATTTGTTATCTCTTATCGATCTTGACGCAAACTTTTGCTGCCGCAATTATATATTGTGATAATATTGAGCAAACCATTTAAGCTAAAATCCACTTTTCCATTCAAGAATGAAACATGTGGCCATTGATTATCATTTTATTTATGATCAAGATCAAAATGGGTTCTTCATGTTGCTCATATTTCCTCGACCGATCAAATAGCCGATGCACTCAAAAAGCCGCTTCCTCGACAAAGATTCCTGCAAACTTAAATTCAAGATTGGATTTCTCTCCCGAGCTCCATCTTGTGGGGGCATAATAGAATAGCAAAGGCAACATATTTGTTCTACTCAAATTTTGAAATTTAAATACTTCTTGTTTATCTTTAAGTTAGTTGTTATCCATTTATTTAGGAATTAATTTTAACAAATAGATTAGTATTAGCAACAAAATTTGTTCTCGTGTTGTATTTATGCTCTGTGTTTAATGAAAATACGGAACAACACATTTTACAAAAGCTAAATCATGTCATTAATTATCTATTAATTATCAAGGTTACGATGAAATAACTCACGGGGTTCGATCCGCCTACGAGCCATTTTTTCTCTATGCGGCCCATAGGCCCGCCACCTATATAAATGTCCATCCGCTTCATTTTTAAGTTAATCTCTCACCATCTCACTTAATTCATATTCAATATTCATTTATTGTCTATTATTCTCTCTCGTGCACCATCCTGATTTGAGTGTCGGAGGGGCCTCCTTGGGATAACTTCAAGGCCCGTCTAACATTTGATGGTGTTGCATGCAAGTTCCCAATAGAATATTTCCAACTTAGGGAGAAGAAGACTTGAACTATTTCATAAACCTTGACTTAGAGTCAGACACGAAGCCATGTACGGGCATCGCCTTCCCCCAAAAAAAAAAAAAAAATTTTTTTTTGGAAAAAAGTAGGGGTACTTTGATGATTTCACTTTTAAATCTTAAAATAAATAAATAAATAGAAAAATGGGAAAAACGTTTTCAATTATATTGCATTCCTCTTTCCTATTTTTGATTTGTGAATATTGAGAAATATGATTTTTGGTCATTTGTTTTCCTTTTTTTAAAGTTTTGTGCATTTTTCAAGCTTCGCCATAAACTTTAACTTGAATTTTTGCATTATTCTCTTGTGTCTCTATTTGTTCTTTTTGGTGTATTGATGCAATTGTATTTTTTTATTTATTTATGAATATTATGATGTGATTGAATTAATACAATGACTTAATCAAAACTTCTACTTATTTTAAATTTGATGTATTGTTTTTTATTTTTATATGTGATAATGGACAAATTGTCCACTTATATTTTGTAAAAATTAAATATAGTCATATTTTTCGAAAACATGTTTTTTAGCCATTTTGAAATGGTCATACCCTTCTCGTGTTCTCTTATAAGGTACTTGATTATATTTCAAAAAATTGATGCGGTACATTTTTTGGTACCAAGTCATGGACCGATCCCTAGAAATGAAAAAAAGATAGTGAAAATTTGAACTCAAAAATAATTAAAAAAACATGGATAAAGTTGTTTTTATTATGGAGAAGTGACAAAAAACCCGAAGAACTCTTTTTATACTAATAAGAAATTTATGGATTCATCACTGCTTAGAGTGATTTATCATAAAAAACAACATCAACTATTAAAAATGAGCCCGTGAGTCCGTGACATCGCTAGTTGTCGCAAATAATACTGACATCAGCCAAAAGAAAAAGAGTATAATTTCCTATATATTTTGTCGTTCGAGTATTTTCAATCAGACCTACCATTGACGTGCCATCGTCCAAAGGTGAATGAAAAAGGTCTATGTACTACCGATCAAAAAAAAAAAAAAAGGTCTATGTACTAAAAGTAGTAGTAGATAATAGATTATGGTAAACAACGAGGAAAATACATCAGCAAACAAACCTAAAGTGATTCTTAGGTTGCGATTGGATATGGAAGAGATTCTATTTTCATTCCGCTGGAGAATTATTTTTGACTAAACATGTGATTGTTTATGAAAATTTTCAGAAAGTATAATATTCTCTCACTTTCACTTTTTCTCATTTTTTCTCTTACCAATCACATCTACACATTTTCCCACAAAAACTAATCATTATTACACATTCTCCACAAATTTCACTATTAACTCACTAACACATTTTTAACTATCAATCACATCCAATCATTTTTTTACTATTTTTAAATCAAATCAACTTTCATCATTACTTTTTTATCCCACTTCCAATCACACTATCAAAACTCATCTTTTTTCTTCCAAACATTTTTTTACCACTATTCTCTAGCAAAATGGAAATTTTTAAAATGAAAGTATATCCAATCGCGGCCTTAATTTTCTCATCATGCTTTCATCTTATGGTCATGACTTTGAGCAGCTGTCTACCTCTTTTCAACATTGGACAAAATCCAAAACTTTGGAATTACCAATGCTGTAAAGATGTGCCTTTATATTTCTTAGGCTTATATGATCTCCAATTTGGTCTCTTCTAGTGGCAATTTTAATTTTTTGATTTAATTTGATAGAGTTCAAATCAATCATGAGGGGATTGGACTAAGTCGGCTTTATGTTATGTTCTGTTTGCGTGTTTGACCGTATCGGTTCGTTTGGCATTTTGGATGGGTTTAATACCAAAAATGAATATTAGACATGAAAACACTGTTAACTATTATATTATACCATTTTATCTGTTGATTGGGATTTTGGATAAAATTCACCAGTTTTTAAACATTTTTTGTTTGGGATTTGTGATTAAGGATGATTAATTGATGAGATGACAAATGTGCCCCTCTATGTGTTCAGCATAACATTCTTTTTTATTTGATCGATTTTCAAGCGGTAAGGCTCGTGATGTCCGCAGCGGTCGATCGTTTCTGGAGCTCGTTAAGGCAGTTTCCACTTTCCCCCCTTCGTAGCCTCCGACGAAGACAAGCACTCATTTTTTGGGCAATTCCTGGAAATCGTTTGGGCAACATCTAGGTAAGTGGGCTGGATATTTGTGCAAATTATACATCATTTTTGTAGGTTGGTTTAGACACGATTTTTTGACTGAGCTCTTAATTATGAAACCCTAATGTAATAAAGTGGGCTGGATATTTGTTATACTGGTTGTCGAATAATTAGTGAATACTATGTTCTTATTACAGATTGAATGGCAAATCTAGGGTTCATGAATTGTGGGAACTATTATAAATTGAGCGATTGAAGCATGAAATTGGGGAAACCTTTAATTCAGGCTTCTATATATACATTGGCTATATATATATATATATATATATATATATATATATATATAATTTGGCAGTATGTGTGATGTAGTTTGAGGAAATTGCACTTTTGGTCCCATCAGAAAAGAGGTCAAGCACTTTTAGTCCCAAATTTTTTTAAAGCATATTTAGTCCCATATGATTCAAAAATTGCAATTTTAGTCCCAACACTAACGGAAAACTTAACGGCCGTTAACTCTATTCTTACAGGACCAAAAGTGCATTTTATCAGAAAATTAATTAAAAAAAGAAAAAAAACTCTGAAAAATTATCAAACAATTTTAAAAATTATTTCAATGAATTTAAAATTATTTTTAATTTATTAAAAAAGATATCAAAATGCTCCAAAAAAATTAAAATCTAAAAATTAAAATATAAAAATATGATCATTTGTTTAAAAAAATTGAAGTTATTTTCAAATCTCGAAAATTGCAAAAACAAGAAATGTGAAAATTGTTAAAAAAAAATTTACACTTGTTTAAATATCTGAAATTTATTTAAAATATTTTAAAATACTAAATTAAAAAAACTCAATATTATTTTCAATATAAAATTAAAAATCTGTAAATTTCCTAAAAATCTGAAAAAAAAAGAATTAAAAACTGAAAACTGGAAGATTTTGAAATTATTAACCAAAACATCTGATTGTTTTAAAAATTCCAAAAAGGGTAAAAACATTGATTTTTTTATAAAACTAAAATTACTTAAAAATATAAAAATTCACTAAAATACTGAAATTTGTTTTAAAAAAATCCAAAATTTGTTTAAAAGTCTTATCATTATTCCAAAATGGGATATTAAAATCTGATAAGTTTTAAAAAAAAAACTTCCAGATTTTTTAAAACATTTTTCGAAGTTTTAAAAAGTAAGTTTTAAAAGGTGTTTTGATTTTTTTATTTTGGAATTTAAAATATATTAAAAAATTAAAGTAAATGTCAATTTTTTTAAAAAAATTGATTTGTAATTATTTTGAACAATTTCTATATTTTATTTTTATAATTTTTAGATTTTAAAATAATTTCCATTTTCTTACTATTTTTTGTTTTTTAAACAAATTATCATATTTTCAGATTTTAATTTTTAGATTTTAAAACATTTTTTGGATTTTTTATAGCTTTTTAAATAAATTGCAAATAATTTTCAATTTTATTGAAACATTTCTCAAATTTGTTTGACATTTTTCAGATTTTTCAAATAAATTTTCTATTTTTTTTTTATTAATTTCCGGATAAATGCACTTTTGGTCCCGTAAGAATAGAGTTAACGGCCAGTTAAGTTTTCCGTTAGTTTTGGGACTAAAATTGTAACTTTTGAATCATATGGGAATAAATGTGCTTAAAATAATCGTTTGACACCAAAAATACAAATTGTGGGACTAAAAGTGTTTGACCCTTTTTTTTATGTGACCAAAAGTGCAATTTCCTCGACGTAGTTTGTTCATATTTACACCTGAACAATTTGTGAAAGTGCCATTTTCTGAATAATTGCATGTCGTTACTGAAAATTCTCTATTATACAGTTTTATGTTACTACATTAAATTTCTTTAAGACAACATAAAGTTTTCAGGAATATCTACCTGCAAACCTGAAAATTTATACCAGACCCAGTAGAAACCAGATTGAATATGTGTTAGCTCCTAAATCAGGGTCCTTCATATTATGTATATGATGCCTTACTCTATTTGGCAGTTCCACCTTCATAAATAATTTGGTTATTGAAAGGATATTGTTCAAATAAGTTCAAGCAACAACAATCTTCTCTCATCTGCTAGTAATGACTCATTTCGACGCACGCCTCAGCAAGGGGAGTCACATGTGCAATGTCATTGCGGATTCTATTTGAATGTACAAACATCATGGACCAAATCGAATCCCGGTCGGCGATTTATGTCGTGCCCAGTCCGAGTGGTGGGTGTTCAATTTATGTTATGTAATAATTTCCAATGATATTAACTACCTTGTTATCAATTCTGTTTTGAGTCTAACAATATGTGTTGTCTTTCTGCATTTCAATCTCTATCATTACCCAGCCAAACAAATGTGGATTCTTCAAATGGATCGAGGATAGATTTGACAACAGATCCAAACAAATGATAAATAAATTGCACGACCGTCTCAAATCTGTTAAAGACTGAATTGGAGTATTGCAAATGACGACAGTTGGTATTAGTTAGAGCAACAAAGTTCTCGTGGATTTTAACGTTTCTTGTTCTAGGTATTGCTTACATACATCATAAGGTTACGTGTCGTGCGTAGTCTATTCAGTAGTTTTTGTAAACCCACTAGAGTTTACTGGGAAAATAAAAGTTATTTGAGGATCATGGTTGATGTTTGTTTTCAGTTATGTACATATGGACCGCAATTATGGCATTTGTTTATGGCCTGTATGTTAACTTAACTTTGGAGATAGTTGCCCCTGTGTTGTATTGAGTTTTTCGTGATTATTTTCAGTCTACCTAAAAGTAGATTTATTGGGATTGAATCCCATCTGCAACATTGTTTGCTGCATAGTTGAGGCTAGGGGTGTTCAATTAACCGATTTTTTTTTCGGTTAACCGTTAACGAATCAATTAATCAATTGAGACTAACGAATTATTTCGGTTCGTGAATGGTTAAAGGTTTTGAAGAATTTCGGTTAATTATTAATCTTCAAAATTCAAATTAACCGAACAAAAATATTATATTAAACATATATTTTATACATAATTATATTTATATATCATATATATTTATTTATTTATACCATGTATTATATATACAACATATATTTTTTATTTTAAAGAACTTTCAAATTATATTTACTTATTTATATCATATAATTATATATACAACATATATTTTTTATTTCAAAGAAATTTGGTTAATTCGGTCAACAATCGACCAAAATATAATACCGCCCGATTAATTCAAATTACAATTTCGGTTCGGTTAATGGTTTTACCAATTAGCAAATTCGCTTAATTCGGTTTTCAACATTTCGGTTAACGGTTAACCGAATTAACCGAATGAACACCCCTAGTTGAGGCCACTTATATAACATTTGTTTATTGCAATATCAATTGAGACTGGTGAACATGCTTTTGTTAATTATAATTATTTCTTCAATGCACTGTACAACAAAAATATTTGAATTGAAAGCCTGGAAAGATTCTCTGCTTACAAACAGTCTATTTTATCTTCTGCTATGTATTGTCTATTTTCCTTTTTTTGGTATCAAATTAATCTATTTGATAACACAACACATGTTTTTTTTTTTTTTTTTGTGATTCAAAATGAATACCATTCATTTAACAGGAGAACTTACAACTGATTACAATATCTAAAGTAAAACAATTGCAAGCCTACAGATCATAGATCTATGCAGATCTAAAAAACAAGCTTTAAACCTAATAGATCTAAATAATCCATAGATTTAGAGCTTCCATCAAATCCACAAAACACGTCCAAAGAACTTGATATCGTTTCTGTCGCATATAATCGGATAAAGGCACATCTGAGTCTTCTGAGCAAATCCACAAATGGGGCAAAATATGAAAGCGAACACCAAAACCAAAAACAAGTAAAGGAAAAAAAGAAAACCTCTCCCCCTCTGGATCTCCGCCGCCCACCTCCGCATCCGCCACTGAGCCATGGCCGACCGCCGCGCCCGCCTCCACGAGATCCTCCAAAGCTCGGATCCGAGCACAAATAAGACATCATGGGATCGAAAAACGGCTTGACCAAATGACTAGACGTCGGCATCCATCCATCGTTGACGGCAAGAGGTTGGTGGGGGGAGGCTTTAGGTTGAGAGGGAGAGAGAAGAGCGGCGGGAGTTTAGGGTTAAAGGCAGAGAGTTTCCTTAGAGAGAGAAAAAACAGATGTACACATGCTCTTTTTTTTAGATATTAGCTTATGTATTTACAGTTGATTCTTGTGGGACATTATGAGCTTTTAGAAAAAGTACCAATAAAAAAACCAAAAGTGTGTACTACTGTTTGCTCCAATTTGTTAATATAATATGATAGTGGTGTTGCCTATAAATATGGCCATTCCTATAGGACCGAGTTCACAACTTTCTTGCATTTGGAAATTTGCTATTCTGTTCATACCTTGTACCTTCTCAAACACCATCACGAGTTCACCAAAAATGCCTCCAAGATACCCGGTGATTCAAGATGACTACATTTATGATTTGGAATGGATGGAAAGAGCCGACATGTTGTTCATTTCTTCTACTTGATCAGCAAATGCTTGGTAATTTTAGGCCTGGCGATAATAATGCACACACACTTCTTATTGCCCAAGCAACAGATAACTCAGAAATGAATAAATCATTTACTTTCGACTACATCAAACATTGGCTTGATGTCCTATTGGGTGAAAAGAAAGCATAGCGTAAGATTCGACGAGGCCACAAATACAGTGACTGCACCGGATTTCGTATGGGATGACATTATTAAGGTTTTTTTTTAATTCAACGCAACAAAGACAATTATTTTTAGGGAAAATTACAAAAACACCCCTACTGTTTGGGATTACAAATAAACCCAGAGGTTTTTGAAAATTACAAAAAACCCCTTAAGGTTTGATTCCGTCCTAAATTTTCTACTCCATAACGGGAAAATATTTTAAAAAAAACACTGACTTTTGTAAAAACTTATAATTACCCTCGTAAATTTAAGGCAGAATCAAACGTGAAGGGGCCTTTTGTAATTTTGAAACATGTCTGGATTTATTTGTAATTAGCTCAAACCTTAGGGGTATTTTTGTAATTGTCCCTTATTTTTATTTACTAAACTATGTCATTTAATTAAACGTAACAACATTATATTTGTTTTTGGCTTGACTACAGAAAGATGAATTTGGACTTGCTTATCAAGAAATGGGCGATCGAGATTGGATCGATTTGAAGCAATTGTTTGGCGCTGAGCATTCATATTTAATTCCAGATGATGCTGAAATTATTTAGATTTCTTCTAATTGTGAAAGTGAAGACCTTGCGGCAATAGAAGAGTTGCCAAAACAACAAAAGGAGCGGAATATTATCAACATATCATCATCTTGGCCATCTGCAAATCGCTCGTTCTAGAAATACTTGGCGCAATTTGGACCACAAACTCCGTCAAGCTCGGAAAGCTCCATCAACCAACCTATCAAACCAACTGGACCTCGTGACTTCCCGGGGCCATCTTTTTATCGCCGTCCTACTCATATGCCACGTCCTCCTCCTTCAAATGTGCCATCTCCTTCCAAGAGTGTGGAAACCAATGGGTCCTCTTGCAAGCCATCTTAAAGTCTAGTTTGCTGAAAATTGGTCATTCCAGTTAGATTGTGTGTTGTTTTTAATTTTTAGTCTTTTTTTTTGTTTATGTTCGTGTTGATTTCCAGTTTAGTGTAATCCGTTGTCTTTATTTAAATGTCATTTCATGAGTCATGATGTACTTGTCCACTTTTAGGTTTGTGTCTGAAGAAATGGGAGTCCGAATGTTGTATAATTTCATGTTATTTAATATCCACCGACTGCACTTTGTTAATGTGAAGTTTGTTTTAGTTTCATGTGAACAACCGAAACTATGTTGCATGCCCACGTTTCAGTAGGTAATAAAAAACAACAACAAGGCATTAGACACACAAGCACTAAAGAAATGTCCATTAAGGTTTTGAAAATTTAGACAAGTTCCCTAAGACATACCGAACATATGAAATTTAAAACACACCCTAACCATAAACATATATTTATAGCAGCCTAAGCAGAAGGCTTTCAAACCCTAACAACTATCTTAATCATGGCATTTACATGGAAATAACAAGCCAAACCTATACTGACCAAATACAAACCCACCATAACAACCAAAGCATATTAATTGATATCCACAACTGATACTCCTTCCGTTTCATTGTCACTTGCAACTGGTGCTGGCAAATCCTGAAATTCCCATTCGGTAATCCTCTCAATATGAATGTTAACACCATCGTCAATATTGTCATAGTCTTCCTTATCAGAGGAAGAGCTAATAATTTCAAGTGGGTTCCTCTTTGTGTAGCCTGGCAGCCCATTGAAGTCAATGTCAGCCGCATTCCTTCTGTTGAAAATATGGACACATTCAAAATAGTGTGGAAAGCCATAATTCCTATAGAATCGATTAATATTTCTCTCCTGCATGCATTAAAATGAAATTTAATGAATTTGAAATGCTTTATGTTTTAGCAACAGTTACATTGATTTCAATTACTCACATACCAAGGTGATCGTAGTACTCAACAGTCACGATCACTTTGTTGGAAAACACGTTGAAATCAACTCCGAGCAAGTCCTTGAATTTACAAAAGTCAGTGAAATAAGTCTTGAGCATCTGAATCTCGTCCTTCACTTTGTTTAGCTTGAATTCTTTTCCACAAGTTTCAGTTAGTTCCCATGTCAATTCATCGAAAATCTCAATGAAGGCAGCAGAGTCGTAAGTGTTTTCTTTTCTTTTTCATAACTTGAAGAACGTAAAGTAGAAATGCTCCTCATCCTGTTCAGTCCAGTCAGCTCCCATCATGTTCTTCTTTGTAATTTGGTTTCTTGTGCGCACCATTTTCCCTACAATATAAGCGAAGCTGACATATTAAAAAAAGTATGGCAAAAAATGTAGAAGTATGTAGAACAAGGAGAATTATTTTGTGTGTCAGTTGTTGAGAAATATTCAGAACAGTGGTAGATAAAGATTTTAAGAACATACATTCAAAATAAATCTATATGGAACAAAAGAAGTGCAAGAATTTTCTGTTTGAGGATAGAAACAAAAATGAAGACACATGAGACCAGATACCTACCTCCTTGAACAAATTCTTCACTGTCTATGTTTTTGTCTCTTTTGGTAAGTGAACACTGATCACAAAAGGCTGCTTTATATTGGAGAAATGAATAGGTATTAATATTGGTAGGGGACACATTTAATACCATGATTAGGGAAACAAATTGTAAAATAAATGGAGTACTCAATCGGTCAGAAATGAAAATCCACAAGTTAACATACAGTGACAACTAAACAGTAAGAACACAATGTATATATTTTATGCTATAGCTGATAAGTACATGCATTCATGTTGGACACCACCAGATGCAATTAACAAAAAAAGGTATGTGAAAAGATTCATAAATGCGTCCATAAATGGCAGTGAAATGACAATTCACTAGCTTTTATTAACAGTAGCTTAAAAACACATGCAAAGTAGGCCTTTACTGACGGTTCACTACACCAATACGGACCAATGGCATTGCATTAACAAAAGAACCACAAGTTGCGTAATTTACATGGAAATAAAAGCAGGTTCAAGCAATAGAAGTCGCTTGATAGCATTTGTGAAATGTCATTTCACCAGCTTTTTTCCACAATGGTTGTGAATTAAAAAAATAGGCACAACCATGATTGGCTTGTACAACATTCGATGTTCCCCGTGTTTAGCATATACAAAAATACCAACAAAAATATTACAAACCATTAACTAAAAAGTTCAAGCAATTTAGTGGCAAAAGTGTATGATTAAAAGTTTGATATTAACAAAAATAGACTGGCTTGCTAAATGATTGACATGTATTTTGCATGTATTTTGGGCTTAATATTGGCTAGAATGTGTTGATATGCATGCATTATATGAGTAAATATGGTTTTATTCCTATTTTGTGGAAAAGGATTACGCTTTGCTCGTTTTGTAGGAATTTATCTATATTTGTAGCATTTTGGCAACAAATCGGGCATTGCAATCGCCAATACTTGACATGTTAGACGAAGTTTGGAGTCGGATCAAGGAGAAGTTGGACGAACCGGGCAAGAAACGGAAGGAAATAGCCAAGTGTTCAATGATACAGGTGAGCACGGGCAAGGCGTGCTTCCCTAGCACGCCCTTGCTCGACCTATACCTGAAAAAGAGAGTGTTCGGCCTATAGCACGGGCAGCCCGTGCCATATGGGCACGCCCGTGCTCTTCCCAGGAAATTGAACAACCTGTTCGGCACCCAGCACGGGCTGGGCATGCCAAAGAAGCACGACCGTGCTCTTCTGCGGGAAAAACATAGTTTGACTCGTCTTGACTAGGTTTCGACCCAAACGAAGTACAAATAGACACGGGGCGGCCACAAACAAGGGGATGCTGATTTTTACCCTAGAAACCAGAGAAAAGAGCAGTTTTCCACCAGAAACTTCGAGAGATCGATCAAGACCGCAACCACACCTTCGAGGATTGAAGATAGATCGAGAGATCATCATCATTCCCGAGTCACTCATTCCATCGTATCGTATTTCAATTAGTTAGATTTTGATTATGGATAATTTGTCTATGAATTGTTTATCTTCAATGTCTGGCTAAAACACTTGTGATTCCCGGGTTTGGGAGTAGGTTAATAAACACTTTTATTTGATGATTAAGGATAATTGAAGTTAATGTTTTCTTTCTCTATTCAAGTACTTTGCTTTAATTCTTGTTTTATCAAAAGGCCATTGATTTAAACTTGTTTGATGTATTGATTCATAATTCTAACCGATGAGTTTCAATACTAGATCTTGAGTACTTGACACAAATAGATTGCATGATTGAGAAGTCTGTGAATATTTGTGAGATCTAATAATCTTTTGAACTTTTGGGAGTTGGATATCTCATGTTGAGTAGAGATGCCAACATAGATATTCCAATCAACGCTTTTACATACATCTCGAGAGAGGGGGTAAATTACTATGGTGATTGGTCTATAGAGAAGAACATGTTTAACCTTGGTTTGCTTAACCTGAGCATAAAAGTGAGATATTAATTGAAACCATAACCCAGGAATCCATCCATCCATACTTGATCTTTTAATCACACTTTACTTTGTTATTTTAGGATTAAATTTTGATTTAGTAGTAATAAAACCAACCCTTCAAATTTCGATAGTTTAGATAAAAATAGGACTATTATAATCCAATACTTGGTACATTAATTTATTAATCCCTGTGGATTCGACCTTGCAAACCCTATTCTATAAACTGATCCGTACACTTGCGGTGAAGCTAAAAAAATAGGCGAACAAGTTTTTGGCAAACAAAAGCTGACACAGTGGCAAATGAACCCCTTGTCCTCAGATTTTTCTTTCGCATATCATCTAGACCATCAGTGCCTTATTATCAGAATTTAGGCTGAAAAAAGATCCAAATCTTTAGCATCACTACATAGTCGCTTTGACACATCTATCTTGTCCTTAACAGTCAAGAAGGCCATTTCAGATAAAGCGTCAAAAATTGCCTGTTTTTTTGTAGAAGCATCTTGCTCAAATCCAATACGATTAGCTAAATCACCCAACTTGGATTCAGTCTTTTCCAAGAAAGAATTAATAAAATCCATGAAACGTTTCTCGATGTTGTTAGTTGCTTTTCTTTTATTATATGACTTAGACTTGTCAGTAGCACTACTTTGGCACCGATAGGTCGATGTACCATCAGCCTCCTCAATTGGACTTGGTGTTTGAAAATTCTGTTCAGTTGTTTCAACATGTGTTTGAGGTGCACCACTAAGAATATCCTGAACAACTTCTGCAGATCCTTGACATTTTTCCCCGTTGCTCTGTCCTTACCGAAAATTTCACACCAATCTTTGTAGTATGGCCAAGACTTAAATCTCATTGTCTTTGCATTTCCATCTATCTGCATTAACAAGAATTGGTCATCAGGTTCGTAGCATGGAGGTTCAAATAATATATTGGCAGTAATAAAAATTTACCTATATGTACTCATTCCACTTATCCTCTACATTCACTATCAAGGTGTTTGAGGAATCATTCCATGCAAACCCAGATGACCTGATCATTGAACTCAAATAACCGTCATCCTTTTTTCAAATATGGATTTTTGAATTGATATGTGGCATTGCCTGTAGATCAGTCCCGGGAAATTCTTTAACCATTGATAGTTTCAAGAGAAGATGGTAACCCGACTTGAAACCATTGTCACATTTCTAGCCTCAGATAATGAGCTTTTTCAGGGCATGAAAAAGAACATGTTCTTCTTGAGTTGTCCAAGACCGTCTGTTATGAGTGTTGTTTTTGCATGAGCCATTTGGCTTTGGAACACTCGCAGACGATTCCATTATAATCAGCCTACATGGTTCATCACATAAAGAAACCACTTCTGACATTAAATAGAGGTATGTGCCAGAATATTGCCTAAACAGGTGTAATGCAGTTCATACAGGCAAATGCACATATCAAATCCAACAAAAAAAAGCAGAAAACAATGTTACAACTAATAGTCAACAAATATTCCTAATGGTTAACAAATTGTTCTCAAACCAAATGAAAATTAACAAACACTAAAGAATTCAAGTCTGCTTATTTTTAGCGTCTCATTGAAAGTGCTAGGTTCTCTCGCTACACAATCCGAATTTGGGATGATTCAACTACTTCAACAAATTCATTGTCAGCCACATCATCTAACTGCCCAACCACATATTCGGGGACTTCATCTTCTAATAGGTCAACAACCATAGCAGACCGTATAATATTATGGAGTAAGCAACATGCACGTCTTAATGGAATAAAATTGTCTACTTCTTAGGATACCCCATCATTACTGAAGTAAGCCAAATGACATTTCAATTATGTTGCGTACTTTCACATGCCTTAGATTGAATAATTCCCTATAGTTTTGTGGTGTTGATGATCTTGTACCCCATTCGTCCAGATGGTACTTAACGCCTCTGTATGGTGTGAGAAAGCCTGGCCTATTTATGTAGCCACAATCACATAAGTAATGATTACCTGTCATTTGAACACGATATCTATTAATTGGGTTGTGTTATTTTTTTTTTTTTTTTTGGGGATCAACCACATTTATGATGTTCTTGTTTAATAGTTCGGAAAGTGAACACCTTCTATAGGAAAATGTTGGGAAATTTATTGTTTAGATTTTGATGAATGCCATGTAAAACTTAGACTAGAAAGTTGGCACCCCATTTTCTTTGTAATTTGCATTGTAATAGATAGAGATGTACGAGCTGAGTCAAGTCAGCTATGCCTGGATATGCAAGAAGTCAACTGAAGGCTAAAATAAAGACTCCGCTGTGAAGCAGCTGAGTATGGCAAGGAGGAGAAGTCAAGAACTCGACTGAAGGAGTAGCAGCTATGATACAACTGTGAGAAGTGTCAGTCAAGTCAATTCAAGACAGCCAAGTCAAGTTGAAGTGACAGATGAGTCTTCCAATGATTAGGAGTTGACTCGAAGTCACCTGGGGAAGTTAATGAACTGCAGTCAAGTCAAGACAACTGAAAAGAGTCCGTTGCACATAAGTCAAGAAAGTTACTTAAATAAGTAATACTTCCATACTGTAATATTCTAAAGTGCTCGATCCCGAAGCGTGCAAAAGGAATAAACCAATGGGAAGCACTGCACCTGTGTCAGACTTTGAAAAGCTGAAGGTTCAATTAATACGAGGTAATGTCAATTTCAAGTACTGCAACAAGACAAGCCAACGACCACTAGTGTCTTTTGAAAATCAGCCTATCTCTTCAACGGACAGATTTTTGAAAGAGCACTATAAAAGGCAAATGAATCACTTTGAGAGAGGGTTACCTGAACCACGAACTTTAAAGTTATTATTCGAGCTGTAACCTGCAAAAATATTCTCAAGTTATTCAAGCAAATCCTCAAGCCTAAACTTCAAAGGAAATCGATCCAACACCAAGCTGTGAAGGAAAGACAACCTCATACTGTTGAAGAGGAAACTTTTGAAGAATCAAAAGGGGTCTACATTCCAAGGAGGATTGTAGAAAGGTTCAAGGTCGAACCAGTCTCATGCTATTGGAGGGCTTCGTGATCAATTCCAAGAAGCTAGAGCAAGTGAGCTGTAGTAGCAAAGCGCAATGGCCCTGTGAAGAAGAAGCCGAGTCGCACGAGAAGCCACCGTGTGACCAAGGCATCTCTAGACCGAGTCCCAAAGGATCAAGTCACCGTGTGATCAAGACTTGTATCCGGACTGATAACCACTTTGTACTCGATCAATACTTAGTGGATTCCTCCGGGAGTTGGAGAAGAGAGATTAGAAGAATTACCCCATCTTCGAACCTCTATAAAATTTATTGTGTCATTTACATTCCAGCATTTACTTACTGTATATCATTTAATATCTGCTGATAATTTGCTATCCAATTGATATTTAACAAAGTGCTAAAACCAAGTGTTAAAACTAACTTAAACCAAATTCAAGGGTGTTAAGTCTTCCGCTAAAAATCTTATCACAGCCAAGTTAAGTATAAGACTAAGCAGCTGAGTTATTCTATCAACAGCTCAGTCGAGTCTGTTGAGTGGCTAACTCTGCTGGTTAACTAACTTAGCTGTCTATCAAGGACTTAGCTGTGAAATTAACTCTGAATTATTCAAAAAGTTGGTAAGGTTTATTCAACCCCCCCTTCTAAACCTTACACTCACACCCCTTGGGACCTACAGAAAATGACAACTAACCATTGGGGACTCTCAAACCATTACGTCTAGTGACAACATCCCATAAAACCCGACTACCTAAAACAGATCCTTCCGGCCATCTAGACAAAATGAAACGAATTGCATATTTTGGTCACACACAACAAGGACATTAACAAATATGGTTCTTTTGCGATTCCTATAACGTGCCTTTTCATTAATAGGTACTCGAACATCAATGTATGTTCCATCTAAAGCACCTAGACATCCCTATAAATTGAAAACATGTCAAAATAGTTTATTGTCTAATAAAATAAGAATATATTATGGCTTTAATCTTTTCAAAATTTACCTTGAACCATTTCCATCGTTCGTCCCTATAATCATTACCTACGGTTTGTGGCATGGATAATAATATGGTATGAAGCCTTAGCAATGCCTTAAGAACAATATAGAAGTTTATGCTAATGGCATATCCTGATCTTTTGAAGTCAAATTTCACGCCAACATTCTTTTTATGATGAGCCAAAACTCGACAAATAAATTGCTACTTGTTCACTTATTTGGACGTGTCGTGTCCTTTGTAACCCACCGACTGTCTCTAGAAGGAAACATAACCTAGCAAATGCATTTCAATCCGTACGTAGTTATTGGATACACGTAGGATCGCTATCGTGGATTAGAGCATGCATGTGGTCAATTTGAGCGGGTAAACGAGCAAGCATTCTATAAGGAGCATGTGCCAATCTTTGATACGTCGATTACGCCTTAACAAAAAATGACATCGATAAAAATAAACCAAGAATATAAATATTTTGATCGACGTAATTATTTCCTCAACGTAATTATTTACTTACTGCATATCATTAATATCTGCTGATAATTTGCTATCCAATTGATATTTAACAAAGTGCTAAAACCAAGTGTTAAAACTAACTTAAACAAAATTCAAGCGTGTTAAGTCTTCCCCTGAAAATCTTATCACAGCCAAGTTAAGTATAAGACTAAGCAACCGAGTTATTCTATCAACAACTCAGTCGTGTTGAGTGGCTAACTCTGCTGGTTAACTAACTTAGCTGTGAAATTAACTCTGAATTATTCAAAAAGTTGGTAAGGTTTATTCAACCCCCCCTTCTAAACCTTACACTCACACCCCTTGAGACCTACAAGTGGTATCAGAGCGGTTGGTTCATTGAGCCTTCCGCATCATCCAGTTCTTGAACTAGATCTCCAATCTTTCAAAGAAGTTTTTTTTTTGTTTAACAGCAAAGTTATTATCATGGAAGCAAATTTGACACGCATTCCTATGTTTACCATTGAAGAATTTGATGACTAGAAAATACGTATGCAAGCTCATCTATCAGCTTTACATGATGAGATGTGGATAGTGATAGAGGATGGTCCACTGCAAATAATGAAGGTGAACACAATTTTGGAGGAGAGTGCTGCGGTGAAGAAGAGGATGATGCCCCTCCCAGACTATCTATGGTTGAAAAGCCAAGAGCTGAATGGACAAATGATGATAGAAAAAGATACAACCTTGACAACGTAGCCAAGGATATACTTTACAAGACTTTGGACAAAGTCGTGTTCAACAAAGTCAAATCTTGCAAAACAGCCAAAGAAATCTGGGATAAATTAACCTTAATTTGTGAAGGATCTGAACAAATTAAGGAAAACAAATTATCTACTGTTGTTCAAAAATTTGAAAATTTTAAAATGCTTTGCAGTGAGACAATGGATCACCGGATGCTAGATTCACTGAAATAACGAATGAGCTCTCAGCACTTGGGAAAGAATACACACAGAAGGAGATGTGTATGAAGATATTAAGGAGCCTCCCAACTGAGTGGGAAATGAAGACCATGGTTCTAAGACACTCGATGGACCTATCAAAAACATCCAATCATGAACTATTCTCAGACCTCAAAGCCTATGAGTTTGAGCTGAGAAGAAAAGATCAAGAGAAGATAGTTGTGCCCAAAACAGTTGCACTCATAGTCAAGGAAGGGAAGAGAGCTGAAACCAAAGAAGTCATTGACCAGGAGGAAATTGCCTTGATGGTTAAAAGATTCAATAAGTTCTTCAACAAGAACTACAAAAGGAACAAAGGTGAATCTTCCAGAAGACATTCAACTCCCTCCAAGTCAAGGAAGATAGGCCACCAAAGAGAGCTAGTATCAAAAGGCCGAATATCAAAGAGTCACAACCCAAGAAATGAGAGAGTGATAAAAAAGTTGAAAACTTGTGTTGGAATTACGGAGACAACCAGGACACTTTGCCATTGATCCATATCCTGTAGTGAATAAATACATGAATGAAGAAGAAAGAAAAGTCTTCAGAGAAAGAAGGCAAGAAAAGAAAAGAGCAATGTTGGCTGCTGAGACCGCTGACACAACTAAGTCAAAAGAAGCAGCAGACTTAGAGAGTAGTGAAACTGACTACTCAAGTGACTCTGAAGAAGAAGCATTGATCTGTCTAATGGCTAAAGAACAAGATCAACCTGACCAAGAAGATGAGGTACACTCTAACTCATCTCATTCAGATTCTAGTGATAGTGATTGTGACACACACACTTCATCACCCACTGGTCTTTATGATTCATTAGGCAAAATGATGAAAGACTTTGAGCACATTAAATCCTCACACTCACTATTAAATGAGGAAAACAGCCAACTCAAAAGCCAAAACCCACAGCCGACTAAGGAGCCGAGTACTCTAAGTCACATAGGTGATGAGAACAAAGAGTCAAGGCTGAAAATGCTAAACTAATAAAGCGAGATATAGCTGCTATAGAAAAGAGAGAAAATGATCTCAAAAATGTGATTGCTTCATTCACAAAGGCATCTAAATCATTGGATGACCTTATCATGAGCCAAAAGAATGTCGAGACAAGACAGGCATATGATTCAATTCCTTTGTGCATAGTCAAACTCCTAGAGTGATCTTGGAAAAAGGATCTTCAAGTATTGAAGCATCTCAAAAATCCAAGACACCAAATGTTGCACACACAGTCATTCCAAAGCACAATCACAAACAAACAGGCCTAGGATATAAAGGAAAAGGAAAACGACCGATTGAGTATCTTTGAGAGGACAACCGAGAAGAAATCCAAAGCAGAGTTCCTCAAATAAGCTCCAAACAAGAAGTACTCAGAAGAAGAAAGCAGAGCTACCAAAACCCTCGAAGTTCTATCAAAGGAACAAATACGATGGAAATGGTAGAAACTACCCAAGTCAAGCTGATTGGAATAATGTGAAATATCAGCCATGACCTATGGAATACATGCCAAAATGGCAAAGACCTAGAACTCAACAAAGGTCATTCCAAAGGCAACAAAGCCATTATCAGCACACATATGCACCCAAGCACTACACTCAGAGATATCACAATTACTCAAAGAAGGCAATTGCTAAAACACATACACAGGGATACAGATAAAAGAGACAGTTGTATGAACCCAAAGCCCCCAAGCAATTTGCCAAAGTAAATTATGATTATGGCACGGATAGATGGCAATCCCTTAGAGTGAAATCATTTGGCTATAGGTTGGTTGGATCATCTTACAACACTAACCCCTCAGGACCTAGGCAAGTATGGGTACCTAAAAATTAATTTCCTTGATCGCAGGTTCAAGGAAAAGCAGAGTGCCAAAGAACCTGGTACATGGATAGTGGCTATTCCAGACACATGACAAGAAACAAGAAAAATCTGTCAAAGTTCAAGGAGATTAGAGGCGCAAAAGTCATATTTGGAGGAAATGAAGCTCCAGGGGAAATAAGAGGCACTGGATCCATCAAGAAAAATGGATTAGAAATCACAGATGTTGCATATGTTGAAGGCCTCAATTTCAATTTGTTAAGCATCAGCCAACTCTGTGACAAAGGCTACAATGTTGGATTCAATATGGGAATATGCCAAATCAAAGACACTGAATCAAATGAAGTAGTGTTGCAAGGATCCAGACAAAAGAACATGTATGTGGTAGGTCGTCGATGCCACACAAGCACTTGTTTATTAGCAAAGAGTACGAATCAAGTTGGGTGTGGCACAAGAAGCCGAGTCACCCGAATTTCAAGACAATTAACAAGCTTGCAAGGAGTAATCTTGTAGAAGGACTCCCACTCGATATCAAGAAGGAAAGTGTTTGTGATGCATGCCGGATGGGAAAAGCAGATTAAATCATCATTTAAAGAGAAGTCAAATCCATCTTCAACAAGAATACCGCATCTGTACACATGGATCTATTTGGTCCATTTGAGCCACCAACATAAGTGGAAAGAAATACACTCTAGTAGTGGTGAATGATTATTCAAGATATACGTGGACAATTTTCATGTGTAAAAAGAAAGAAACTTTGCGAGAAGTTACCACAAAATGATGAAAAGAGTTCAAAATGAGAAAAGTCAAACCATTATAAAGATAAGATCTGACGAGGAACCGAGTTTGTAAATGGAATAATAACTCGATTGTGTTGAAAATGGTATTGCTCATGAACTATCTCGGCTAGGACTCCACAAACGAATGGAGTTGCGAAAAGAGGAAACAGAACTCTCAAGGAAGTGCAAGGACCATGTTAGGTCAAGCAGGGCTGCTAAAAGATTTTGGGGTCAAGCCATAAACACCGCATGCTATACTCAAAATAGATGCATGATAAATAGACAATTGACAAAGACTCCTATGAAATCGGACAGGAGAAAGCCAAATGTTGCATACTTTAAAATATTTGGTTGTAAATGCTTCATCCACAACAATGGGAAGGAAAATCTAAAGGTTTTGATTCTAAAGTCGATGAAGGTATCTTCTTGGGATACTCAAAAAAGCAAAGCCTATAGAGTCTTGAACAAAAGGACTATGGTCACATAAGAGTCTATCCATGTGGTTTTTGATGAACCTAATGTAAATGTAGAAGACATTGAAGAGTTAGGCGATAAAATTTGAATCATCAACTATACGAGAAGAGTCCCTATGTTGAAGCTCGAAATTGGAGTAATTAATCAAGGTGAAGATGAGATAGCTGAATCTCAAAGACAGTGGAGAATCTGCAACTAAGTGATGATGAGAGAGTGCTCAAGATAACACAACGGCAAGACGATCGAACCCAACTAACTTACTCCAACCGATGTAAGATGGCTAAGAGACCATCCACGAGAACTAGTCATTGGAGATGTAAGAGACGGTGTAAGAACCAGATCCAGAGCTCAACAAGAAGCAATGTTCACTTGCTTTATTTCCCAAATAGAGCCAAAAGATGTGTCCCAAGCATTGAATAATTCACATTGGATTCAGGCTATGCAAGAAGAGCTGAATCGGTTTGAAAGAAACAAAGTATGGGAATTGGTTCAAAGACCAACTCATCAAAATGTTATTGGCACAAAATGGGTTTTGAAACAAAATGAATGAAGAAGGTTACTGTAAAGAAACAAAGCAAGATTGGTAGCCAAAGGGTATTGCCAAGAAGAAGGAATAGATTTTGATGAAACCTTTGCCCCTATTGCAAGATTAGAAACAATAAGGATGTTTCTTGCCTATGCTGCACACAAGAACTTCATTGTATATCAAATGGATGTAAAAAGTGCATTCTTGAATGGATTATTAGAAGAAGAAGTCTATGTTGAACAACCTCCAGGATTTGAGCAGAAGACTCTTGGAGATAAGGTGTACAAGCTCAAGAAAGCTCTATATGGATTGAAACAGGCACAAAGAGCGTGGTATGATACATTATCTCAATTCCTAACAGATAATGGATTCACCAAAGGCAAAGTGGATAGAACACTCTTCAGAATTCAAGATGGAGAGAGTATACTGCTTGTTCAAATATATGTGGATGACATTATATTTGGATCTACAAACAAAGAGCTGTGTGATAAATTCTCAAACCTCATGCAAGGCAAATTTGAGATGAGCATGATAGGAGAGCTGACATTTTTTCTAGGACTTCAAGTTAAACAACTGAAGGATGGAACCTTCATAAGTCAAACAAAGTATACCAGAGATTTAATGAAGAAATTTGGTATGGAAGAGAAGTCTTCTGTGAAAATACCAATGAATACATCAGTCAAGATGGATATGGATACAGATGGCAAGCCTGTGGATCAAACAAGATACAGAGCACTCATTGGTTCACTACTCTATCTCACAGCAAGTAGGCCAGACATCACCTTTGCTGTAGGTGTATGTGCAAGATTTCAATCTGCACCAAAAGAAAGCCATATGACAGTAGCTAAGAGAATCCTAAGGTATTTGAAGGGATGCCAGGAAGTCGGCTTATGGTATCTAAAGGAAGGAGGATTCAAGCTTATTGGTTACTCAGACTCTGACTATGTTGGATGTAGAGTGGACAGGAAGAGCACTTCAGGCACATGTCAAATGATTGGAAACAGAATGGTTTCCTGGTTTAGCAAGAAGCAAAACTCAATAGCCACATCCACAGCTGAAGCTGAGTACATAGCTACAGGCAGCTGCTGTGCCCAAGTCTTATGGATGAGACAACAGCTGAGAGATTATGATGTTGAAGAAAAAGAGATTCCAATTATGTGTGATAACACAAGTGCTATTGCAATCACTCAAAATCCTATGTTTCACTCAAGAACAAAGCACATTGATGTCAGATATCACTTCATAAGAGATCATGTTGAAAAGAAGGACATCACCTTGGAATATATCTCAACTGATAAACAGTTAGCTGACATATTCACAAAGCCATTATGTGAATCAAGATTTGAAGAACTCAAGCATGAGCTAGGGTTAATTGAGCTGAGTTAACACTCAGAAGATTCAAGGAGAAGAGATGAAACGAGAAAAGATAAAAATGAAGCTAAGTTTATAAATCAGCTAAGTGAGTCAGCCGTATCGAAGAATCAACTGCATCAAGTTAGCTTACAATTACCTATGTGAAAAGATAGAAGAGTTGAATCGGCTAGGAGTAAGTCGAGTTATTTATGAGCTAAGTGACAAAAACGCATCGTTTTTACTAAGTGGGAATGTTTTTAAGGATGATGTCGGTCAATAATGACAGATCTGATCAAAAGTCGCACGACCACGAGCCTATGATTGGATATAAATGCTTTGCCGCATTAAATGCGAGAAATTAAATGCTAATCGGCGTGCTAAATGAGGCCGTTGATCTCGATCAAATTTCAAAAACCGTATGCATGTCCTTTCATAACCCATACATATACCATTTTTCGTTTTTCTCTCTCACACTACACCAAAACTGTTCATCTCTCCAAAAGCAAAGACTGTATTTTTCTCTCGAAACCCTATCAATCTTCAAAGCAAGTTTCTCAAAAATCATTCGGTAAAAATCACTAAAATGGCAACTACTTATGATTTCACTAAGTTGGGAAAACAAATCCGCACTGGCTCTACTGTGGATTTCGAAGGGATGATCAAACAGGGGTCCGACGAAACCCTTGTGAAGAAGATAGCTGAGAAAGTGGAGAAGTTTGGGCTGAAACCCTTTCTCATGATGGAGTTTCAGATGACTTATGTTGAAGAAGTCGCTCAGTTCTACGTGAATGCTGAAGTTCACGACGAGGGCATCAAATCGTCTATTTACGGAAAGGAGTTCACGATCACTGCTAAGGATCTAGCGGAGCATTGTTTGCTGCCATCGAAAGGAGTGCCGGAGATATTGGAAGCCGATGTAAACTTGGATGCTGCATGGAAGGAAGTGGCCAAACCTGACTGTGCTGCGAAAGTTGTCTACACAGCTGACAAGAAGCAGCTAAAGGAAGATTACCACAAGCTGCTAGATATTGTTGCCAAGTGCGTAGACATCAAATTTGGGAGCTTTAATCAGCTGTCCAAAACTAAGCTGATCGTGATGGCTGCGATCATAGAGGAGAAGAAGGTAAACTGGGTTGAGTTTGTATACAGCAGACTCTGCCAAAATGTTGGAAATAAGTCTTTCAAGGAAGACGGGTCGTTCGGAGGATCCTTAGGGTATGGCCTTGTTATTGGCCGGCTGATGGAGGTGAAGGGAGTTCCACTCCGACATGGAAAGGCGTTCCATGTCAACAAGAAAATGTTCCGATCAAATCTTTCCGGAGCTCAGAAGAGAGCTTATGCCAAGAGAGCAGATACCAGTGAGGGGGAATCAGCTGACCCTGAGGAAACAGCTGTTGCCTCCCCTCCCAAGAAGAAAGCTGCCCCGTAGGCGGAAAGAAAACAAAGCTAACGTGCAAAAAAAAAAGAAAACAACTCGCACCGCCCTACAAATGAAATCACTCCGCCCGCCCCGCAACGCGAAAGAAGGAATCCTTAGTACATTCTCCTGGGATCAAGAAGAAGAGGATCGCTAAGATGAAAAGCGTTGCCTCTAAGACAATCTGCGAAGGCCTTTACCTTCGAGGAACCGGAGGAAGTGGAACCGGACGCGTCCTCGGTGAAAACCAAAAGAAGAAAGAATCTTCAAGCGCTCGAGCTTGAGAAAATAGCCGAGTCCGCACTTTGTTTGGAACAGATCATTTACAATTGGAGAAGTAGAGTCTCCGTGAGATTATTGATGAAACCACCAAGTCTGCTGGGCGATCAGGCGAGAGGCAAGTCGAAGACCAAATATGGATCGAACAACCGAGGAGCTAGTAACAATGAGCCAGCTAGGTCTCCTGTCGATAGATCGTGTCTCCGCTGCGCGACAGACGACTGCGAGGGTGAAGAGCAAAGAAACCTACTACCCTCCATTCCCGAGAAAGAAGTTACTGCAGAAGATGATGATGATGATGTGATCATGCTCTCTCCACCATATCCAGACATCCAAAATCATCTGCGAGAATGGAGAAAGTGGAAGTTGAGTCACTCTAGGTGCAGTTTGAACACCCATATTTTATTGAGGAGGAAGAGGAACTCTTCAGGTTCCTTGAAGTTGATCTGATCTTTGCAAGCCCTTGATGAGGATAATCGCATCAACATGCTGCAAATTCGAAAAGAGAACGAACAGGATAGGGCAGAAGAGGAAGCAGAAGCTCGTGAGAAAGCCAGTATTTGTCCTCTAACTGGAACCACTGATCATACTCATCCACATCTTGACATACTTTCGAAAGTGATGAAGATTTGGACCTCCGCTTTCTTTGTGGATGAAAGAGCTAGAAATGCAACAAGCCATGCGGAATCGAGATGATGCATGAGCAACGGTGATGGAAGGCCCCTGGAGAGTCTTCCAAATCACAACTAGAAATTGACCCTATGGGAGTGGTGCGGCAGATTGCAATCTTGTTGCTTTGCGACCACTTCCCCTGACTCACTACGAGGAAGGTTCTAAGGAAATGGCGATAAAGTGGGAACTTGGGGACCCAAGTCGAGCCAACCCATATTGAAGGTGTCTTACCACCTGTCCCAACGGCTAAACACTCAAAGGAAACAACCGGGAGTTTGGATGAAAGTGACCCCAATCCAAGTCACTCACCGTGCCACCGAGGGGGAAACTCCTCCCACCGCAACAAGGTCGGAGGTTGCTGCAGATGACTCCACAACAAATCTAGGAGGCGAAGTGGAGAAGGAAAAAGAAAACGAAACACAACAAGTTGTCACTAAAGAAGCTCGGACGATTGAGACTGTCTCACCGAAGTGCCAACCGCTCTGTTGCCGAGGACGCCGCGATGCTATCGAGGCACAAGATGGATCTCGCCCGGGGGAGTTAACACTGGGAAATGAAAGTGCAATCCACGGAGTTGAGACTCTTGTGGATGCCACCGTTGAAGGCCCCAAGACATCCGAGGCCGAGTCTGTCGAAGGGATTGTCTAAGCCTTGCTGATTGAGACCGCAGAGGTATCAAGGCCTACGGAGGTTGAGACTTCCCGGTAAAGAGGCGAGCCGAACATCCTCCGGTTATCATCGATGCATCCGAGAAGGAGATAAGTGCCCTTCACGATTCCCAAGACAATCCCGATGTAACATTTCTCGGGATCCGAAAGTGAAGATGAGGCCGAGTCATCCCCTGTTGCAAGTCCAACCGACTCACCGGTGAGGATGTTCTTCCCAAAGACGAGTAAGCCGTAATTCAAGCGTCGTCAAAAGTTCAATTTTGATGATGAGCCACCCCTACAAGTATCATCATCGTCCGATGACGCTCTTGATACGGCCGAGACCGCATAACTCATATGGAAAAACCAAATTGAGACCGAAGAAGCCGTTAAGACAGGTGAGGCTCGGCCAGTGGTCAATACCACAACAGATCCTAGCTGAATCACAGTCAACTGTGCAGGCTCCCAAAGCTGCAGCAAAATTGACTCAACCGGGCACATCACGGCCACAAGTCACAGTCGAACAGATTCCCTACGTCCGTGATGATGCGTTTGAACAAACGTTCCCTTTCTCACTGGAGCTATCTGATCTTGATGAAGAATCAACTAGAGATCAACAACGTTTCCATGGACCATCCATCATTCCCACGTATACCATCGTCCCCAGCGATTTTGATTTCGATCTTTGCTTGGTCAGCCACCGAGACAGAGGTGACATTTGAGGTTCGAGAAGTCTTCAAGGCAATATTTGCGGAGATAGAGAAGATGGAAAGGCACCAGGCCTCATTAGATATGCGGCTGGATAATAGAGATGCTAATCTTACGGCCGATCTGCGTGGAATCATAGTCAGGATCCGGGAATGGTGGCAATAGCAGCAGGCAATGCGCGTGGAACAAGTTCGATACTTCAAAGCATTGTACAATAAGATGCTAATCTTAAGTGCTGATAATGCTGACATGAAGAAGAGGATGCAAGAAAACATTGATAGAATGCATACTTCTCATACCACAGAAATGGAACTGCTGCGCGAATTTCATCAAAAAGAACTTCTGCGCGTAAAGGAGAACATGAATGAAAAGTTCAGCCTTCTTATGGCTGAAATGAAGTTGGTGACAGCCGAATCCAATGCCACTCGCTCAAAATTTCGAGCAGCATACTCCGCAGCAGAATCCAAGGTGAACTCAGCTATCAGTCGCCTAGATTTCATGCTTGCTGGCATGTTTCCAGGGGTTTCTCTCTCCTTTGATGAGGCTAAAAAGGGGGAAGAGGAATACCTAAAGACGTTGAAAGGATCCGCAACTGAGAAGAAGGATGCAGCTATGAAGGAGAAGACAGCTGAAGAGCAGAAGAAAGAAAAGGGAAAATCAGTTGAGGGGGAAGGTTCGAAAGACATGACTTTAATGGTTGCTAGAACCCCTCAACAAGGACTTGTCACAGCTGACATAATCAGCAAACTTCGAGTGACTCTGCCGCTCCAACACTCTGCTGTGCCCATGTCTGAGAAAAGAAAAATAGTAGAAGCAGAGATGACGGAGATTGAAAGAAAAATGGATGCCCGTGCGATGAACATACTGAAACAATACGGAGGCATTCCGGCAGGAAGAGACACTGATGCCATTTCAGACGTCGGAAACGAGCCGAGATCTGTTGATGAATTCAAGACGCTCGCATCCGAGGGATACTTCGAGAACATGACCATGGCCCAAGCCTGGGACTTGTATTGGGAAAAATGCCTCAAGCTGTGCGAAGAAGCTGATAGGCAGCAGACTCCGAGCAGTCACTCTGCTGGTCACTCTACTGGAAAGAAGAAGGCCCCAGTACAATACACACCCAGAGGAAGAAGTAGAAGCAGTGGAGGAAGAGGTTTCAAACCTAGACCTCTACCCAAAAACATCGAATATATAGATCCAGGGAAGAAAGGAGGGATCTATTGGGCTGGGTTTGACGAAGTAGCCAACATGCAAGTGGCCAAGAACAATGCTGAATATGTAAAGAGAATCGAAGAAGAAAATAAAAGACAAACTCAACCGTGGGAAGAGAGACAAGAAAGAAAAAGAAAAGATGAAGCTGCCGGAAGAGCTTATGAGAAAAAGAAAGCAACTGAAGAAGAGAAGAAGAAAAAGGTCGAGACGACAGAGCGATGAAGAAGAAAGAAGGAAGCGACTAAGGAGATGAAGTGTTGATGTCCACCCCTTCATGTAATTTACTATTGTAAATAAATAAGTATGTAAGTCTTCTGTACATTGAATAAGATATCTGTAATTTCTCTATTTTTGCGTAGACATAGATGTTTGCTCTGATACAATTTGTAAATAGCTGTGTAAAGGACACGAATGTTATGATCAATAAAAGATTGATTCTACGCATACATTCTCTGTTACTGCACTACTTGTATGTATCTTTGATGCTTACACTTTTGCATGTATGTTTTGAGTTTTGGCATCATCAAAAAGGGGGAAATTATTGGGAAATTTATTGTTTAGATTTTGATGAATGCCATGTAAAACTTAGACTAGAAAGTTGGCACCCCATTTTCTTTGTAATTTGCATTGTAATAGATAGGGATGTACGAGCTGAGTCAAGTCAGCTATGCCTGGATATGCAAGAAGTCAACTGAAGGCTAAAATAAAGACTCCGCTGTGAAGCAACTGAGTATGGCATGGAGGAGAAGTCAAGAACTCGACCGAAGGAGTAGTAGCTATGATACAGTTGTGAGAAGTGTCAGTTAAGTCAACTCAAGACAGCCAAGTCAAGTTGAAGTGACAGATGAGTCTTCCAATGATTAGGAGCTGACTCGAAGTCACCTGTGGAAGTTAAGGAACTGCAGTCAAGTCAAGACAACTGAAAAGAGTCTGTTGCACAAAAGTCAAGAAAGTTACTTAAATAAGTAATACTTCCATACTGTAATATTCTAAAGTGCTCACCCCGAGCGCGTGCAAAAGGAATAAACCAATGGGAAGCACTACACCGTGGACGGACTAAAAGTCAAGGTTCAATAAATACGAGGTAATGTCAATTTCAAGAATCTCGCAACAAGACAAGCCAACGACCACTAGTGTCTTTTGAAAATCGGCCTATCTCTTCAACGGGCAGATTTTTGAAAGAGCACTATAAAAGGCAGAGGAATCACTTTGAGAGAGGGTTACCTGAACAACGAACTTTCAAGTTATTATTCAAGCTGTAACCTGCAAAAATATTCTCATATTATTCAAGCAAATCCTCAAGCCTAAACTTGGGAAATCGATTCAACACCAAGTCCAACCTCATATTGTTGAAGAGGAAACTTTTGAAGAATCAAAAGGGGTCTACATTCCAAGGAGGATTGTAGAAAGGTTCAAGGTCTAACCAGTCTCAAGCTATTGGAGGGCTTCGTGATCAATTCCAAGAAGCTAGAGCAAGTGAGTCAGTAGCAAGACAGCTTTGCCCCAACTGTGAAGAAGCCGAGTCGTCACGAGAAGCCACCGTGTGTGACCAAGGCATCTCCGATCGAGTCCCAAAGGATCAAGTCACCGTGTGTGATAAAGACTTGTATCCGGGTGATAACCACTTTGTACTGATCAATACTTAGTGGATTCCTCCAGGAGTTGGAGAAGAGAGGATTAGAAGAATTACCACATCTTCGAACCTCTATAAAATTTATTGCGTCATTTACATTTCAGCATTTACTTACTGCATATCATTTAATATCTGCTGATAATTTGCTATCCAATTGATATTTAACAAAGTGATAAAACCAAGTGTTAAAACTAACTTAAACCAAATTCAAGGGTGTTAAGTCTTCCATTGAAAATCTTATCACAACCAAGTTAAGTATAAGACTAAGCAAATGTGAGTTATTCTATCAACATCTCGAGTCTCGTTGAGTGGCTAACTCTGTGGTTAACTAACTTAGTTGTCCATCAAGGACTTAGGTCAGAAATTAACTCGAATTATTCAAAAGTTGGTAAGGTTTATTCAATCCCCCTTCTAAACCTTACACTCACACCCCTTGGGACCTACAGAAAATGACAACTAACCATTGGGGACTCTCAAACCATTACGTCTAGTGACAACATCCCGTAAAACCCGACTACCTAAAACAGATCCTTCCGGCCATCTAGACAAAATGAAACGAATTGCATATTTTGGTCACACACAACAAGGACATTAACAAATATGGTTCTTTTGCGATTCCTATAACATGCCTTTTCATTAATAGGTACTCGAACATCAATGTATGTTCCATCTAAAGCACTAGACATCCCTATAAATTGAAAACATGTCAAAATAGTTTATTGTCTAATAAAATAAGAATATATTATGGCTTTAATCTTTTCAAAATTTACCTTGAACCATTTCCATCGTTCGTCCCTATAATCATTACCTACGGGTTGTGGCGTGGATAATAATATGGTATGAAGCCTTAGCAATGCCTTAAGAACAATATTGAAAATTATGCTAATGGCATATCCTGATCTTTTGAAGTCAAATTTCACGCAACATTCTTTTTATGATGAGCCAAAACTAACAAATAAATTGCTACTTTGTTCACTTATTTGGACGTGTCGTGTCCTTTGTAACCCACCGACTGTCTCTAGAAGGAAACATAACCTAGCAAATGCATTTCAATTAAATGCGTAGTTATTGGATACACGTAGGATCGCTACCGTGGATTAGAGCATGCATGTGGTCAATTTGAGCAGGTAAACGAGCAAGCATTCTATAAGGAGCATGTGCCAATCTTTGGATACGTCGATTACGTCTTAACATAAAATGACATCGATAAAAATAAACCAGTAACATAAATATTTTGATCGACGTAATTATTTCCTCAACGATAACAATGACTTGCATTTCTAACTCATCCATCTATCATTTTAACTATTTTAGGATAAACAATTAGATTAAACTCGTGATATGTTCAAGGTTTTCCCTCACAAAATGACATATAATTCTAACACACTTTAAAAAACTATATGTGAATGATGTTAAAGAACAATGTATACCACATAATCACAATTTCTTTGGAACGAAAAAAATAGCACAAAAAATATTACGACTATACCACTAATTATACCAAAGAATCACAATTGTTACCAAAAGAAGCACAATGTTTTTCATAATTATATCGTAAAATTCAAGCAATAAAGCGTAGGGCAATACACAATGAGTTGTACGGAAACAAAACCGGAGAAGCACAATTTTTGGCAAATCATTGTACACGTCCGACTATAAACAATAACAATTGTCTCTTCATAATAAACTTAACAATTATATTCATTGTCCATACGACTATAGGAAAACCATATGTGAATGATGTTAAAGCAATTTAACATATTTTACTTCATAACTTTTTACATTATGACTGGAAAACTTGTGAAAAAAGAGCATAACTCATCGGCCATATATATGAAGAACAATTAATAGAAACACAATCTAAGAATTTAAACCAACAAACCACAATCATAACACATTATTCAAATTCGACACATTAACTTTGATATTATATAAAAAATCGAAACTTGCGTTAACTATATAGCTTCTTCAATTCTTTTCCAGAAACAGACAAACTTGGAAACATAAAGGAATGTCAGAACCCATGAAACAAAAACTATCGCAACTTAGTCGTTTTGTCGTAAAAGTATTTGTTGAATCGAATAGAAATGGTTTTCATTTTACAATGTTGAGTTTACCTGCAAACCGAAGTGCCAAGCTAGGGTTCCAACAAGTTACTAATTTGGGTATTTATTTAACCTATTTTCGTAATTATGTGATGGTGGAGGGACAAGCTCGTCATATTGTAATGGAAATGAGGGGCAAAAATAATAATTTGTTTATCATGATAACTTGGTATTATTTTATAACACCCCCACCTGATTAATTATCCCATGACGGGCTGAAAAAGAGACGGGCCTCAAAAATAGTATTGGACCGTGGATATTATTCCCAAACAAATATAAGAACTGATAATGGTCCTTTCAGTCCTTTTACATCTTCCCAAACGAGCTGTATAGGTATTAAAATATTATATTATTTTAAATAAATGAATTAATTACTCAAAAAAATGAATTTCCATCTCCACTCTGTGTTCTCTTTAGCTTTTAGGACAATGTCAACTAAAACCCGAATAATTATAAACAATTTATGAATATGGGTTGTAATAAAGTTGGGCCTGAAATGAATTGGACTCTACCATTTCATATATAAGCCGAACAAACTTTTAATTTACTTTGAGCTTACGAAATTCTTAAGTTCAACTATTGACATGGAGTAGAATTAGTAGAGATTATTGTGGAAATGATGTCATCACGTCGAGTCTATTTGGGTTCGGACCCGACTTTTAAAATGGCTGAATCCTTTTTATAGTTTTCAAAATATTAAAAATTATAATTATTGTGGGTTTGGACTAGGTGGGTCCATGTGGTTTAGGTGAGTACATGAGACAAAATCCAAGCATTGGCTGTTTTTTTCAATGGTGCATATATCTGAATTTTATTTTTTTATATTTGATAAATGGCTAGTAAGGGCAACTAGGTAAATTTGTTTTAATTATAGATGGATTGGAGAGTTATTTTCGATAGTATCCTTTCAAGTTAAATTTATTTTGATTACAAATATATGTGAGAGTTATTTTCGGTAGTATCCTTTAACGTCCGCGGATTTTTTGGGATTATTTTGAAATGATATCTTTTCTTTTTTGTTCTTTCCTCAACTTTAGAGTAAATGTGTTGCTTATGTAGTTCAATTGTGTTGCGTAGATAGTGTAAATGCATTATTTATACAGTTCAATGTATGTGATTGTTGCATATGTAATGTCATTATGTTGCTTATTTAGTTACATGTGTTGTTTAATTAGGTCAATGGTTTTTGTATAGATGGTGCAGATGTGTTGCTTATTTAGTTCAGTTATGTTGCATAAACATTGTATATGTGTTGCTTATTTAAGTCAGCTGTATTGCATAGATAGTGTAAATGTATTGATTATGTAGTTTAAATGTGTTTCATAGAGTAAATGTATTGCTTATGCAGTTCAACTGTGTTGTATAAATAATGTAAATATACTACTTATGTAGTTCAACTGTGTTGTATAGATAGAGTAAATGTATTGCTTATGTAGTTCAACTGTATTGCATAGATAGTGTAATTATTCTGTATGTAGTTCAACTGTGTTGTATATTTAGTTTTACTGTGTTGTATGTGACTGTTGCATAGGTAATGTTATTATGTTGCTTATTTAGTGTAAATTGTGTAGCATATATAACACAATTTTCAAGAATTTTGTTGCGTTATGTGCAGTTTATTCTTGAAAAAAATTGATGCAGTCGGATATGTTGGAGAAGACGATGATTCTGTATTTCTTGTGCCAATTTTTCATCGGTTGAATTTGTTATAGATAGTATATAGTATAATTTTCTAGAATTTGTTGCGGTGTTTGCAGTTTTTCCTGGAAAAAGATTTGATGCAGTCGAATATGTTGGAGAAAACGACGATTCTGTATTTTTTGCGCCAGTTTTTCATAGGTTGAATTTGTTATAGATAGTGTGAGATCATGTGAAATATCTTCTAAACATATTTTTATAACTGCCATTGTTTTAATGGGGAGGGATTATTTGATTTGGACTATTTTACCCTTATTCTATGATAATTAGAATTTAATATTTTTTTGCTTGTTTAATACATGCCATTGAAAATTGATTTGTGGTGTAAATCCGTCCCTACATACTTACATGGGGCCATTAAAAAATTGATTTGTTGTGACTGAGAAATACTTCTTATGCTCTTCTAAAGGATTTAAGGGATCGGAAAATTTGAGCAGGAACTCCAAAATGAAAAAAGAAATTTTTTCTTGTTACCCGTACGGGATGTAATGCTTCATTGAGGGTAAAATTAAATGATTAAGGTCTTTGTGAGGTTATGAATCATGTTGTTGAACATAATCATCGATCTACTAGAACAAAGTGGAACCACCTTCGTCGTTCTGAATGAAAAATCACAAGTGAAAAGGGTATAGTCATAGAAGATATGGTCTCTTCTGGAAGAAGACCAACATATTCTTATATGTATATAACACATGAAGTAGGAGGGGGTCATAGTGTTGAACACACTATCAAAGATCATATGAATTTTGTAAATCATTTGAAACTAAAAGAAATAGAAGGTGGAGATGCACAAACATTAGTTGAAATGTTGTATGAACAAACATTAGTTGAAATGTTGTATGAACAAACATTCCGAGGAGGACTTTTATTTTAGAGTTAAATTAGATGATACGACCAAATTAAGCAACGTTTTTTGGAGAGACTCAATGATGAAAGAAGATTACAAAATATTTTGGGATGTTATAGTATTTGCCACAACATATCGCACAAATGATACAATTTGATTTGTGCTCCATTCGTTGGCATCAACAATCAATGGAAAAATATGATGTTTAGTTGTGCATTCTTGTCAAACAAAAAAGATAAATCATTTGAGTGACTATTTTGAGGTTTTTAAGAAATTCATGGGACCAAAGTGTCCTATCACTATATTCACAGATCAAGACCAATCAATTTCTAATGCAATAAAAAAGGTATGATACTTTAACTCATAAAACTATTACTTTTATGCATAAAAGTGTTAATTAGCTCTGGCATGATTTTTTTCCTTCTTACATTGTTGTTTTTCTAATCTATGACAGTATCAAAAAATATGATACTTTAACTCATAAAACTGATACTTTTACGCATAAAAATGTTACTTTAACTATGAATTAATCATGTAGGTTTTACCTAGAACATAACATAGGCTACGCCAATAGCACCTTTACCAGAATGATGTGAGCAGGTTTGGACAGTTGAAAAACAACAAATCCTTTTAGAATGCATTTAGGAAATGCTTATCAGGTTGTAAGGATGAAACTGAATTTTTGAAAATTATTGGAGTAACATGATTTCCATATACGGCTTGGAGGATCAAACATGGTTCAAACGGTTGTATGAACTAAATGACAAGTGGTGCACAAACTTAAGTAATGAATTCTTTTCTCGCACGGAATATTTTTCTCTCGCAAAGGAGAGAAAGTACCAACAATATCATGGAATTCAATGCCAAGAAGACCACAAGTTTGACTTTTTTAGGTATTTTCAAAGAACTAGTGAAGAATCGGATAATGAAAGAACAAAATGTTGAATTCAGTCATCAAGATCAATTCCAAAAACTACCATACCATTGACTGGGATGTTAAAACACGATTCTGAGGTATACACATTTACATTGTTCAAATACTTTGAGGCTGAGTTTATTGCATCAATTTCTACTACTTGTACTTTAGTTCATGAGGATGAGGTATTGAATATTTATGACATTTCCTCTCATCTTACAGCTGGAGATATAAATCGTGTCATATTTGATTAATTACAAAGCATGATAACTTGCACTTGCAAGAAATTTGAAGAATGTGGTATCTTGTGTTTCCATTCATTACGGGTCTTTCATTTTCCTTCTCATGTCAAGATACCGCGAATACATATTCTGAAAATATGGACAAGAATACAAAATATGTGGTATGGGATAACTTAAATAACGAAAATGAAATGCTTGACAAGCCTAATGATTGCATTCCTTGGCATCATGAAATGACACAAATATATTACGATATCATAGCGTTGAAATGCCACGAAAATGAAGAAGCAAAGGGGATCATTGAAGAAGGATATAACAGAGATTTTTCTTCCTATTACTATCTTGAAGAATGCACATAATTTCACTCAGCAAAATGAATCATCTGTTGTTTTAAGCACATCTAATACGTTACTAGATTTTACTCGGTCTGTTACAAGGGAAAGAAGAAAAAGGATATAGGAAAGTTTGGAAAGAGCAAGAAAAAGAATTTTCCAATGTGTTGCATTATTCTCAAGCCAAGGAGTTTGGTTCCAAGACTCCAAATGCTCGGTTATTTTAGATAATTTTTTAAAGCTTTCAGATTATAATGATGATACTTTTGAAGTAATTAGTGACACTTTTCATTCTAAAAATGATACTTTTAACATGCAATATTATGGTTTAATATTTTATATATCCCAGTGCAGAATTATGTTACTTTTTACACAAATACTGATACTTTGAAGGTTATAAATGATACTTTTAAGATATATGTGCAATGTTGAACTCGCAATTATAGATACTCTTATGACTTAAAAATGACAATTTTTATATAATTACCGATACTTTTCAAAGATTGAAATGAATACTTTTTAGATATACTCTATTTTCTTTTGCCAAAAGGATTATCAACATTAAACAAGATACAATGCCAAAAACATTTACAAAAAACTACTTTTCTGTGGGACAAAAACATATAGTATCATATAATCCATAAAAAAACATATAGTATCAACATTTGTTCTTCTAGAATTCTACTGCTTCATTTTTTATGTTTCTTGGTACGTTTCTTGGTAGGTTACTTGAAGTTATTGTTGAATTTACGCACTTACTTCCCATTTCCACCTTAATTTCGTTTAAATCAAACAAGATATTTATCACGCTCTATGCAGACTTTTAACTTGCGTCTTTCCCCAGGCTTAACAAAAATAAAAATATCAAAACACATGTACTAATTATAAACTACACATTGTTTATTTAAAGAGTATTCGTACCTTCGACAAATCTGAACATGAGTAAACTACCAATAAAGTTTTCCATAGGATGCACTAGGAAAACACCACAATTAATATTGCTGTCTTTTTTTTTCCATGGAAAAGGAACATTTTCCCAAGCATATGACGCAACTTCTTGAGCTTTAGGGTGATTTTCCTCTTCTAGGAAGACCCCCATTTGTTTTTCCTATAAAAAAAGTATCAGAAAGGTTCACTTGTCATAAAAATCATAAGTAATAACAATATGATGCTCTACCACCAAAGTCACAAGACCAAATGCTCATCGACAACAACTTCATCATGGACCAAATTGTTAAGGTATTGAACTTTCTTGGCAACAAAGTTGATGACAATAGCAACAAAAATGCCTCGATAACAATATGGAACAAAAATCTACATGTTTGAAACACAAAAACCTGATTACAGTTTTGTAATACTTCTCAAGCAAAAATAGATACTTTTCATATAAAAAAACTAAAACTCACCCGATCCACTATATTCGATTTTGTTTGTTCATAATTCTCATCCACATCCTCCAACATGATCTCTCACTTCTTTTGCACAATCTTTTTCCTAGAAATGATCAACAAGATATAGTTGTTGCAAAAATAATAAAAGATATAAAAAAAAACTGACATATAAAAATCACCAAATGAAAAGCAAATACTACTTACAGTCTTTGAGTAATGAAATAAAAAATTATTTTGGATCATTCAATCCAATCGCTACTTTGTTTAACATGAGGGTTCATGCATCATTTACACTCACATATCATGTTTGAATCATTAAGCAATTCAATTCCGTCGACAACAAATCGAATCAAACAATTCACCGTGTCTTTGAAAAACAAAATTATAAACGTAACACTTCTCAGCAAGAAATATCCAATCAATCTACAATCTCATTGTTACTTACTCTTTTCAAGGACTATGGAAAAAAAATCAACATTTTCTTTTTTTGGGTCATTCTATCCAGGTATATATTGTTCTTGTTCATGAATTGAGAATGGAAAGAACTCGTTTCTTTGATAGGACAAGAATCACCTGTGTGTTAGAAGCATTAGATTAATAATTTTCAAAAACAAAACTGATACTTTTTCAAAGAAAACTGATACTGTTTCAAAGAAAACAAATACTTATTCAAAGAAAATTGATAAGTTTACAAAGAAAACAAATACTTATTCAAAGAAAATAGATACGTATTCAAAAGATAACTGATACTTTTAAGTATTTAACTAATAGTTTACATATATTACCTAACATGTCTACAACTTGGGGTGCATGCTGAATCTGAGATTGAATTACTTCATTGATTTGACTTTCATCATTCCTTGGACTGGAGCATCATCAACGTTCGCTTCATCGATTGGTTCTTCGTCAACAATAGGAGACTTTGTCTCGGTGTGAGATGATCAAACCTAGACATGGGGCCATTATGCATGGGGTCATTACGTTCTTTAATCTTTGGAAACTCTTCACAACCTCATCGATGTACTCATGAAGTTTTGCACTAGAGAAGAATTCATCATCAGGTGATGAAGAAGTATTAGCATATTCCTGATGTATTTCGATTGCAATCTCTCCATGTTGACATTGCTTATAACTTCCATATCATTTTTCAACAACAAATGGGCTTTATGCACCCCTACAAAAATGTAATACTTTTTAGTCAAAAATGATACTTTTCAAAGATTAACGTGATACTTCAAGATGGGAAGAATGTTACGCTTAACTTACATTTTTTGCAAGTTTCTCGTCTCAAGATCATTGGCATGGCCTGGTGGTAATTCAAACTTGATTAATCTTGAAGATTCATCAATTTTCTTAGAATTTTCCTTCTCACCCGTACCTCCATTAGTTAAACTTCTGATTTTCTCTTCCTACTTGATTGGTTTTCCTAGAAATAAGATAAATGTATCCCACCCACTCATCTTGCCCGATTCTCCCTCACACCTCTCTTCTTCAACTCGGTTCCTTATGTGCTTAGTCGTCCATGCTAAATCGTAGGCGAGATCAACAGTTCAACTTTCCATTGCCATTTTAGTCGATGCAAATATATAGTCCGCAATGCCAATATGTAATCGCTAATGTGGGTGGTTGACTTCTTGTTAAAATTATCGTTGCTCTAAAAAAAGCTTTTCCAAAATAAGCGAACACTAGTCAAAATGTGCAATCGCATCCACATGCACCAACACTTGAAACCGAACATCAACAGAGCGATTCACACTTGGTGTCAATAAAGTCGATAAGTTATACAACACAAACAGTTGTTTAATATCATCTCCACCTGCATTAAAATCATTCATCGACTTATTTTTTAAAGTCCCAATATTAGAACTCCCATCAATCCCGACTTTCTTCTTAAACTCAATAATGAGATCTAAACTTTCATTCTGTCTAAAAACTAACATAACACGGCCATTCCTTGGTAGCATAAAAATATCACAAATATCATCAGGGGTAACAACAAACCTTTTCTTATCATTAATAATAAGCAATTGACTCATCCCAATAAGATTTTGGACTAACCATACACGCACGTGAGCAATGACTTGTTTAACTTGCAACTTCAATAACCCACCAACACTAATACTTTAACATCCTGTTTTGGCTATCATTCACACATTCATTACATAATATAAACCATTCGGTCTACATTGCATAAGTGATGGCTCGAAAGCTATTCTAAAACCTTAGGCAAGTGCACCTATCGTTTATAGTTTAATTTACCGTATCGATTGTCATTACCACGACGATTATGAGAACTAGTAATTATCGAATTTTTGTTATCTAATCTATCAATTTTCGAAGTTGTTTGTAAAAACAAGAAAATAAAGAATTCTAATTAATCAACAAATTAGAAATGATAGAATGAAGATATATGTAAAATAAGGAATCAAGAGATAAAAATGTATTCAAATGTAAATCCTCTAGAATGTTTTTGTGAGTTACACAAAAATAAATACAACCATGAACCCTACAATTATCATTCTTTTTTAACATAATCTCATGCTTCGTGGACCGTAGAAATTCCCAATTTAAGTTAAATCCTTTTTCAATGTGAAAAACTCCTAATCTCAAGTTGATTAACCAAAATTTTTTTTCTAGTTAAAACCCCCAAGATTGCATTATAATGATTTATGAATTCCCATATTAGGTTTGACCCTGATTCGGAAGATTTATGTCGTCCTACATCGAGGATTGCATGCAACTCCTTTCACTTAGATTGGTTCTTTCTCACCATAAATCTCTCGAGTACCCAATGAGGAATAAAATTCAAATCAATATACCAGAAATATTAGCTCGAATAAATGAACCATAATAAAAGTGAATCTCACAAAACATAAATATTAGATTAAAAACATATCCATAATCACAAATTCATTCTAGAGTTCATTACATCCAAACACTAAAGACTTAGCTACACATGATTTTGACAAAAGAATAAGCTACACAAAAAGGATTCAAATGTTATAGACACGGTGTACTTATCTTTTCTCAAAATCTCAAATGGACAACTTTCTTAATTGTCTCCAAAGATGTTGCTCCAAGCCTTCTCTTCCATGCTCCTCAATCCCCAATTCTACTTTTCCTCTCTTATCACAATATGTAAGTTGCTCTATAAAATCTGAATTTTTATATATGTGAAGGAATTAATGTATGAGTGAATGATTGAATCCTCAACCCATACTCTTGGCTTTTATAGACATTGTTTTTTTGCAAGAACACATTAACAATGTCATCATTATTAAACAATTGCTCTACTTCCATACTTGGGTTGTTGAATCCTTGTTTTACAAAAGTTGTCAAAAATATAAATCGTAAAGCTTCCATAATTTTCGCCGAAAAGTTGCGTAAAAAGTGGTTCAAGATAGTCGTGTGGCCCAACACGGCCAGATTTTGCTCACCAAACCGGCATGACACAATCGTGTTAGACAACACGGCCTGGCCATGTCCGGCTCTGTTTGGTGCGATTCTTTCTTTTCTCGATCCAGTTTGACACAGTCGTGTTCTACAACATGGGCAGGCCGTGTGGAAGCCATTTTTCAGTTGTTTTTTTTAATTTTTCATCCTCATTGAACATGGTTGTGTTGTTTGACACCCCTTAGCTGCATTGAGTGATTTTCTTAACTTTTTCACTTAATTTTGGCTCCCATTTGCTCCACCTATAATATTAAAATTATCCCACAATAAAATGCTCAAGAAAAGATGAAAAGACTTTGATTAATATGACAAAACAATCAAAACCTATTGAATTAATATATTACAACAGATACAAAAGAACACTAATTATCGCAAGAAATGAGCTGCAAAAATAGTATATAATTAATACAAAGGACATGAAAAATGATACATTAAAGGCAATTCGTAGTATTTTTAAGTGTCAAATGCGATACTTTTGAGATGCACATTGATGTGTATTCAATGTTGAAATTGTGAAATAAAAACATGATACTTTCAAAGCAATTACGATACTTTAAAGCATCAAATGTGAGACTTTTGAGATGCAATTAATGTGTGTTCAATGTTGAGAATGTACAAAAACTGGGCATACAATTGTGATACTTTAAAATCAATTTTTGATACTTCTCAAAGATAATAAATGACACTTCTAAGATAGACAATGATGTATATCACTAACATCCTTAGCAGGGCTTACTTATATTTCAAAGAACTTTTTCCTTCGTCGAGATTCCAAAGATCTTTTTCTACATTGCGCTTACCAATAACTTCTTTACTTGGACTCTCCTCCTTTATATCAACTTCTTGTGAGTTCCCACTACCCCTCCCCACCCTCTCTTGTATATCAATATCTTTTATCGTGTCATCTTGCACTCCAAAATCTACATATTGTGAAAATCACGGTAAAAAAAACAACAAAAACTAAAGACATACGAACTAGAAGCAACGTCAAGCTTTCGTAACAAACAATGCAATGACAATATAATGCAAATTTGCAAATGCTACAAAAATATGAAGAAAATGAAATATATGCATGATCTAGCCTCCAAAATATTAAAAGCAAAAATGTGACATTAAAATGATGCATTAAAAGCAATTTCTGATACTATTAATCATCAAATGTGATACTTCCAAGATACACATTCATATATTAAAAATGCACGAAAATATGGATACAATAGTCAAAGTCACCAAACAAAACAAATCACAAGAACCAAGCAACCCTAGAATTAATACATGACGAAAATCAACATTTATGTGACATACAATGATACTTTTCCGAACAAATAATGATACTTTTAAGACAAAAGGCGATACTTTTAAGTACACTAACCTCTTATTATCATCCTCCAATACCTTGCTCTTCTTATGAGGATTTTTATCAACTTCCTTTGTCAATTTGTTTTCCTCCTTAACATTTTCACTGATTTCCTTCACGGAGAGTTTGTTTCGCAACAACTTTACTCAGTCCCATGTCATGTATATCACTAACATCCTTAGCAGGGCTTACTTATATTTCAAAGAACTTTTTCCTTCGTCGAGATTCCAAAGATCTTTTTCTACATTGCGCTTACCAATAACTTCTTTAATTGGACTCTCCTCCTTTATATCAACTTCTTGTGAGTTCCCACTACCCCTTCTCCCACCCTCTCTTGTATATCAATATCTTTTATCGTGTCATCTTGCACTCTCGAAATCTACATTTTGTGAAAATCACAAAAAAAACAAAAGAGTCAAGACATAAGAACTAGAAACAACGCCAAGCTTTCATAACAAACAATGCAATGACAATATAATGCAAATTTGCAAATGCTACAAAAATCAAGAAAATGAAATATATGCATGATCTACCCTCCAAAATATTAAAAGCGAAAATGTGACATTAAAATGATGCATTAAAAGCAATTTAAATACTATTAATCATCAAATGTGATACTTCCAAGATACACATTCATATATTAAAAATGCATAGAAATATGGATACAATAGTCAAAGTCACCAAACAAAACAAATCACAAGAACCAAGCAACCCTAGAATATACATTTTTGTGAACATCAAAATAAAAATAACACATACACTATCGTAGGCAAAAACACAATTAAAAATCAAAAAACTAACAACAAATCTAACAAAAATGGAGGTTAATAAAAAGTTCAATATAAATCTACACAATATTCAACTTTAGTTATCTACACAATAAAAAAGAAAAAAAAATGGGTATAGCCAGCAGGTTGGGTTGTGTAGGATCTTTCTTACGGTTTAAATCCGTAAAATGGTCATACACGGATTTTTTACCTTTAAATTTATAATGTTAAAATTTGTCACAAGTAGAACGGGCTCAAATTTGTCCCATTTACACTACCAAGCTTAAACATGTCTTCTCCTTTCGAATAAGAATTTTGACTCAGTCCCATTTCTATAGATATGGTAACATGGTCCAAATTAATTAAAAACATTCAAATGCATACTATATTCATGGAAATTCATCCTTAATTCATGCATGCTCACAATTATTTTCTTTTATTTATTTATTTTAGAGTGAATGGATTAATTTGTTTTAGCAGGAGAATCATTACAAAGATAAAACCTACAATATTATAAACCTATACATAACTAATAGATTCAAAAGAGAACAAAAATCCCAATAGCAAACCATGTACTCGCATCTCACACATAATTTAAATTGTCTACAATCTAGTCACTACAAGAAAAACAAGGAAATTCCAATGGGAGAAATATGTTGGAATTTGGCCACTTACCGTTGGAATTATCGATTCCAACGGAAATTCCAATATAAAATGCATCGTTGGTAAAATGGTCGTTGGAATGGCGAAATTCAAATGGAAAAATATTCCAACGGAATGTCCAACATTATTTATCCATTGGAATATATAACCGTTGGAAAGAACTCCAACATTTTTCCAACACTAATTCCAACAGAGTTATACCATTGGAATATATTTAATTGTTGGAAAAAACTCCAACGGTTATTCCAGCGGAATTATACTATTGGAATTTAGTCCAATGGTATATATCCGTTGGAATATTCAATCAATTTATCTCATTATTTAATATCTTTAACTTCCCAGTAGGTCACCTATCATCAATTTAACCCAAGTCAAGCACATTTAACCATGTAGTTTCAATATGATTGACTCCAGAAGAGAAGATATGTTTTATTGATATGGATTATACTATCAAATCATTTAACCCCTATTGAAATTTTCCAATGGTATTGGAATTTCCAGTAGAATTTTTCAACAATATGTTGTACCATTGGAATTTTCGTTGGAATTTTAAAAACTCCAACAAAAATTCCAACGATTAATTCAACCTTTGGTTTACCGTTGTAATTTTTGTTGGAATTTTCCAATGGTAAGTTTTAGCGATGAAATTTATGTTGAAATTTTTAAAATTCCAATAGTATTTCCAATGGTTTATTATTTTTGTTGGAATCATCATTTGGAATTTTCCAACGGTTAGTGGTGATGTTGGAATTTCCGTTGGAATTTTAATTCCAACATTTTATACCAATGGTTTTGTTTACCGTTGGAATTTAAAAAATTCCAGCAGTTTTTCTATTTAAATCGGAATTATCATGTTGGAATTTGATTGTTTTCTTGTAGTGCGTGATTCAAATTGTCACGACTATGACAATAAAAAAAATTATTTCAGAAAAATTTCAATAATTAAGTTCAATAAAATATGTGGAATTAAGAGTTGTTTGGCTAAGCCTATTTACAAAGAGCTTAGAAGCTTCTACATCTTATAAGGTGTGTTTAGAGCTTACAAGATGTTAAATCTTATTTTAAGAATAAGTTGTTGAAGTGTCTGGATAAAAAAAGATAGTGTAGCTTTTAAGATGTTAGTAATGACTGTTTTATTAATAAAATAGTGAAACTTAAAATCTTTTTTTTTATAACAAAATTAGGATTCCTCACTTTTTTAAAAACAACTTATAAGCTTATATCATTTTATTTTAGGGTCTTATATAAGATCTTTTTTTAAAGTCTACCAAACAAATTTAGATAGCTTATAAGCTCTGAGACATCTTATAGGATGTTTTGAAAAGCTTATAAGATGTCTTAATGAGCTTATAAGCTAAAACACCATCTGATATTACAAGCTCTTCAAAATATCTTATAAGATATTTCAAATCTTGTAAGTCATATCTAATTTTGTTTGGTAAACTTTTTAAAAAGACTTATAAGCACCTAAAATAAGGACAAAAGCTTCTGTCAGGCGGTCTAACGGGTCAAAATCCGTTAGACGGATCCTAAAACTGAACCGCTAGCATTTTTATAATATTAGCAATTGTATTTTTATAATATTCTGGGGCTATGGCTTTTTTATAAATTACTGAACGGTGACATTTTTATAATATTAGGTAGTGGCATAGTATCATGACCGCCAAAAAAAAATGTAGCGTGATACAAGGAGTCTTATGCAAGAGTACCATTCCTGCAACTACCCAATAATAATACATAGGGATGGCAATGGGGTGGGTCAAAACCCGACTCGATCAACCCGCTCCCATTAGGGGCGGGTCTAAATCCGATCAACCGGATCTCGGGGTGGGTTTTGGACCAGGGCTTTAAAAATCCGTTGGTCCGAACGGGTAACGAGTCTAATAGGACTCGCCCCATCCGCCCGTATATATATAAATGCATTTACATAAAAAAATTATGTTTATGAAAAATATATTTAGTCATCTATTCACTACTGATTAGGTACTAGGATTTTAACTTTTACTTTCTCAATTACAATTACAAGAAAAATCTCATTGTCTCTATGTCACTTCAAAGCCGCCCTCTTTATTTCCTTATTCCTTAAGGAATTGGATATATAACCGTTAGGAGTAGGAAAATTCGTTAATGATATGGATTGGCTTCGATTGGTTGTGTGACTTTTTTCAATGAAAACAAAACAAGATAAGGAAACATTTATTTAAGTGGATGAGACTAAACGACTCTGATCATTTTGACGCGCCCATGACCTATTTTGATAAAAACCAAAAACCTATCTAAAGGGTAGCCCTTTTTTATATCATTCCTTAAGTCCCACAGATTTGATCCTATAGAATTTGACGTAGGGCGCTCTTAACCAACATTGACCGTCAAAGCCTTCCACATATCACTCACCTACTTAGTCAAAGACAAATGATCAACAAGCAGAGCCAGCTCCCTTTTGCGAAGGGAAGATTAGGCTGAAGGGAGAAAGAGGCCAGAAGAATCATCGAAATTTCTTGTTCAGATAGAAAAAGAGAACAAAACGTAAGGGCGCGCGTTAGCACTCCTACAAGAAAATGGTCAGTCGAGACATGAAAGCAAAAGACCTCTTGTTAGCCTTGTCATGGGGTGCTACCTCAAGCGACATTTTCTCAAGTCCAAGCGGTCTTTTCGTAGGCGTTTGCCCCCGATTTAGTCGGGGAATCGAATTGATTATAGAAACATGAGTGTGAAAATATGCAATAATGAGGGTGGAGTGTCAAAGTAAGGCGTAGCATTTGCTTACGAGCCGTAAAGTCGATGGTGAACCGCCCAATTCGTGTATGATCTCTTCGCCTCTAGACTCTCGCGCCAGAGATTCCACTAGGCGCCGTCTCCCATTTATTGAAGAGGCTATCTCTAAATTCTCAATCTTGGCTTGATTTTGTTTTATTGCTCTAAATTTCTCTTTAGCCTTATGCTTTAATATTTGATTGCTCTAAATTGCTTAATCTTGCATTAGTTTTCTTTTAGCTTTAGTATATTTGGCCATCATTTATCACTAAATCCTATATAATTTTTTTCATGATAATCAGATAGGTAGAATTTATTTATAATAGTAGTAGACAGGCCTCTTAAGCAATCGTAATCGTGCAAAAACAATTTATAGCGGGTCCGATGGGTTCAACCTTGTTGGGAAATTTATTGTTTAGATTGGTTCTTTCTCACCATAAATCTCTCGAGTACCCAATGAGGAATAAAATTCAAATCAATATACCGAAATATTAGCTCGAATAAATGAACCATAATAAAAGTGAATCTCACAAAACAAAAATATTATATTAAAAACATATCCATAATCACAAATTCATTCTAGAGTTCATTACATCCAAACAATAAAGACTTAGCTACACATGATTTTGACAAAAGAATAAGCTACACAAAAAGGATTCAAATGTTATAGACACGGTGTACTTATCTTTTCTCAAAATCTCAAATGGACAACTTTCTTAATTGTCTCCAAAGATGTTGCTCCAAGCCTTCTCTTCCATGCTCCTCAATCCCCAATTCTACTTTTCCTCTCTTATCACAATATGTAAGTTGCTCTATAAAATCTGAATTTTTATATATGTGAAGAAATTAATGTATGAGTGAATGATTGAATCCTCAACCCATACTCTTGGCTTTTATAGACATTGTTTTTTTGCAAGAACACATTAACAATGTCATCATTATTAAACAATTGCTCTTCTTCCATACTTGGGTTGTTGAATCCTTGTTTTACAAAAGTTGTCAAAAATATAAATCGTAAAGCTTCCATAATTTTCGCCGAAAAGTTGCGAAAAAAGTGGTTCAAGATAGTCGTGTGGCCCAACACGGCCAGATTTTGCTCACCAAACCGCATGCACAATAATCGTTTAGACAACACGGCCTGGCCATGTCCTACTCTGTTTGGTGCGATTCTTTCTTTTTTCTCGATCCATTTGACACGATCGTGTTCTACAACATGGGCAGGCCGTGTGTGGAAGCCATTTTTCAGTTTTTTTAATTTTTCATCCTCATTGAACATGGTTGTGTTGTTTGACACCCCTTAGCTGCATTGAGTGATTTTCTTAACTTTTTCACTTAATTTTGGCTCCCATTTGCTCCACCTATAATATTAAAATTATCCCACAATAAAATGCTCAAGAAAAGATGAAAAGACTTTGATTAATATGACAAAACAATCAAAAACCTATTGAATTAATATATTGAAAATGAGATACAAAAGAACACTAATTATCGAAGAAATGAGTGCAAAAAATAGTATATAATTAATACAAGACATGAAAAATGATACATTAAAGGCAATTCGTAGTATTTTTTAAGTGTCAAATGCGATACTTTTGAGATGCACATTGATGTGTATTCAATGTTGAAATTGTGAAATAAAAACATGATACTTTCAAAGCAATTACGATACTTTAAAGCATCAAATGTGAGACTTTTGAGATGCAATTAATGTGTGTTCAATGTTGAGAATGTACAAAAACTGGGCATACAATTGTGATACTTTAAAATCAATTTTTGATACTTCTCAAAGATAATAAATGACACTTCTAAGATAGACAATGATGTATATCACTAACATCCTTAGCAGGCTTACTTATATTTCATCAACTTTTTCCTTCGTCGAGATTCCAAAGATCTTTTTCTACATTGCGCTTACCAATAACTTCTTTAATTGGACTCTCCTCCTTTATATCAACTTCTTTGTGAGTTCCCACTACCCCCTCCCCCACCCTCTCTTGTATAACAATATCTTTTATCGTGTCATCTTGCACTCTGAAATCTACATTTTGTGAAAATCACAAAGTAAAAAAACAAAAGAGTCAAGACATAAGAACTAGAAACAACGCCAAGCTTTCATAACAAACAATGCAATGACAATATAATGCAAATTTGCAAATGCTACAAAAATATGAGGAAAATGAAATATATGCATGATCTAGCCTCCAAAATATTAAAAGCAAAAATGTGACATTAAAATGATGCATTAAAAGCAATTTCTGATACTATTAATCATCAAATGTGATACTTCCAAGATACACATTCATATATTAAAAATGCACAGAAATATGGATACAATAGTCAAAGTCACCAAACAAAACAAATCACAAGAACCAAGCAACCCTAGAATTAATACATGACGAAAATCAACATTTATGTGACATACAATGATACTTTTCTCGAACAAATAATGATACTTTTAAGACAAAAGGCGATACTTTTAAGTACACTAACCTCTTATTATCATCCTCCAATACCTTGCTCTTCTTATGAGGATTTTTATCAACTTCCTTTGTCAATTTGTTTTCCTCCTTAACATTTTCACTGATTTCCTTCACTGGAGAGTTTGTTTCGCAGCAACTTTACTCAGTCCCATGTCATGTATATCACTAACATCCTTAGCAGGGCTTACTTATATTTCAAAGAACTTTTTCCTTCGTCGAGATTCCAAGATCTTTTTCTACATTGCGCTTACCAATAACTTCTTTAATTGGACTCTCCTCCTTTATATCAACTTCTTGTGAGTTCCCACTACCCCTTCTCCCACCCTCTCTTGTATATCAATATCTTTTATCGTGTCATCTTGCACTCAAATCTACATTTTGTGAAAATCACAAGAAAAAACAAAAGAGTCAAGACATAAGAACTAGAAACAACACCAAGCTTTCATAACAAACAATGCAATGACAATATAATGCAAATTTGCAAATGCTACAAAAATCAAGAAAATGAAATATATGCATGATCTACCCTCGAAAATATTAAAAGCGAAAATGTGACATTAAAATGATGCATTAAAAGCAATTTCGATACTATTAATCATCAAATGTGATACTTCCAAGATACACATTCATATATTAAAAATGCATAGAAATATGGATACAATAGTCAAAGTCACCAAACAAAACAAATCACAAGAACCAAGCAACCCTAGAATATACATTTTTGTGAACATCAAAATAAAAATAACACATACACTATCGAGAGCAAAAACACAATTAAAAAATCAAAAACTAACAACAAATCTAACAAAAATGGAGGTTAATAAAAAGTTCAATATAAATCTACACAATATTCAACTTTAGTTATCTACACAATAAAAGAAAAAATGGGTATAGCCGCAGGTTGGGTTGTGTAGGATCTTTCTTACGGTTTAAATCCGTAAAATGGTCATACACGGATTTTTACCTTTAAATTTATAATGTTAAAATTTGTCACAAGTAGAACGGGCTCAAATTTGTCCCATTTACACTACCAAGCTTAAACATGTCTTCTCCTTTCGAATAAGAATTTTGACTCCGTCCCCATTTCTATAGATATGGTAACATGGTCCAAATTAATTAAAAACATTCAAATGCATACTATATTCATGGAAATTCATCCTTAATTCATGCATGCTCACAATTATTTTCTTTTATTTATTTATTTTAGAGTGAATGGATTAATTTGTTTTAGCGGGAGAATCATTACAAAGATAAAACCTACAATATTATAAACCTATACATAACTAATAGATTCATAGAAAAAAAATCCCAATAGCAAACCATGTACTCGCATCTCACACATAATTTAAATTGTCTACAATCTAGTCACTACAAGAAAACAAGGAAATTCCAATGGGAGAAATATATTGGAATTTGGCCACTTACCGTTGGAATTATCGATTCCAACGGAATTCCAATATAAAATGCATCGTTGGTAAAATGGTCGTTGGAATGGCGAAATTCAAATGGAAAAATATTCCAACGGAATGTCCAACATTATTTATCCATTGGAATATATAACCGTTGGAAAGAACTCCAACATTTTTCCAACACTAATTCCAACGAGTTATACCATTGGAATATATTTAATTGTTGGAAAAAACTCCAACGGTTATTCCAAATGGAATTATACTATTGGAATTTAGTCCAATGGTATATATCCGTTGGAATATTCAATCAATTTATCTCATTATTTAATATCTTTAACTTCCCAAAGAGGTCACCCATCATCAATTTATCCCAAGTCAAGCACATTTAACCATGTAGTTTCAATATGATTGACTCGAAAAAAGAAGATATGTTTTATTGATATGGATTATACTATCAAATCATTTAACCCCTATTGAAATTTTCCAATGGTATTGGAATTTCGAGAATTTTTCAACAATATGTTGTACCATTAGAATTTTCGTTGGAATTTTAAAAACTCCAACAAAAATTCCAACGATTAATTCAACCTTTGGTTTACCGTTGTAATTTTTGTTGGAATTTTCCAATGGTAAGTTTTAGCGATGAAATTTATGTTGAAATTTTTAAAATTCCAATAGTATTTCCAATGGTTTATTATTTTTGTTGGAATCATGTTGGAATTTTCCAACGGTTAGTGGTGATGTTGGAATTTCGTTTGGAATTTTAATTCCAACATTTTATACCAATGGTTTTGTTTACCGTTGGAATTTAATAAATTCCAGCAGTTTTCTATTTCGTCAGAATTATCTTGTTGGAATTTGATTGTTTTCTTGTAGTGCGTGATTCAAATTGTCACGACTATGACAATAAAAAAATTATTTCAGAAAAATTTCAATAATTAAGTTCAATAAAATATGTGGAATTAAGAGTTGTTTGGCTAAGCCTATTTACAAAGAGCTTAAAAGCTTCTACATCTTATAAAGTGTGTTTAGAGCTTACAAGATGTTAAATCTTATTTTAAGAATAAGTTGTTGAAGTGTTTGGATAAAAAAGATAGTGTAGCTTTTAAGATGTTAGTAATGATTGTTTTATTAATAAAATAGTGAAACTTAAAATCTTTTTTTTTTAACAAAATTAGGATTCCTCACTTTTTTAAAAATGACTTATAAGGTTCTATCATTTTATTTTAGGGTCTTATATAAGATCTTTTTTTAAAGTCTACCAAACAAATTTAGATAGCTTATAAGCTCTGAGACATCTTATAGGATGTTTTGAAAAGCTTATAAGATGTCTTAATGAGCTTATAAGCTTAAACACCATCTGATCTTATAAGCTCTTCAAAATATCTTATAAGATATTTCAAATCTTGTAAGCTGTCTAAATTTGTTTGGTAAACTTTTTAAAAAAGACTTATAAGCACCTAAAATAAGGACAAAAGCTTCTATCAGGCGGTCTAACGGGTCAAAATCCGTTAGACGGATCCTAAAACTCGAACCGCTAGCATTTTTATAATATTAGCAATTGTATTTTTATAATATTAAGGGGCTATGGCTTTTTTATAAATTACTCGAACGGTGACATTTTTATAATATTAGGTAGTGGCATAGTATCATGACCGCCAAAAAAAAAATGTAGCGTGATACAAGGAGTCTTATGCAAGAGTACCATTCCTGCAACTACCCAATAATAATACATAGGGATGGCAATGGGGTGGGTCAAAACCCGACTCAGATCAACCCGCTCCCATTAGGGCGGGTCTAAATCCGATCAACCGGATCTCGGGGTGGGTTTTGGACCAGGGCTTTAAAAATCCGTTGGGTCCGAACGGGTAACGAGTCTAATAGGACTCGCCCCCATCCGCCCGTATATATATAAATGCATTTACATAAAAAAATTATGTTTATGAAAAATATATTTAGTCATCTATTCACTACGATTAGGTACTAGGATTTTAACTTTTACTTTCTCAATTACAATTACAAGAAAAATCTCATTGTCTCTATGTCACTTCGGCCGCCCTCTTTATTTCCTTATTCCTTAAGGAATTGGATATATAACCATTAGGAGTAGGAAAATTCGTTAACAGATATGGATTGGCTTCGATTGACTGTGTGACTTTTTTCAATGAAAACAAAACAGTATAAGGAAACATTTATTTAAGTCGGATGAGACTAAACACTCTGATCATTTTGACGACGCCCATGACCTATTTTGATAAAAACCAAAAACCTATCTAAAGGGTAGCCCTTTTTTTATATCATTCCTTAAGTCCCACAGATTTGACCCTATAGAATTTGACGTGGGCGCTCTTAACCAACATTGACCGTCAAAGCCTTCCACATATCACTCACCTACTTAGTCAAAGACAAATGATCAACAAGCGAGCCAACTCCCTTTTGCGAAGGGAAGATTAAATCAAGGGAGAAAGAGGCCACAAGAATCATCGAAATTTCTTGTTCGGATAGAAAAAGAGAACAAAACGTAAGGGCGCGCGTTAGCACTCCTGCGCAAGAAAATGGTCGGTCGAGACAGAAAGCAAAAGACCTCTTGTTAGCCTCATGTCATGGGGTGCTACCTCAAGCGACATTTTCCTCAAGTCCAAGCGGTCTTTTCAGTAGGCGTTTGCCCCGATTTAGTCGGGAATCGAATTGATTATAGAAACATGAGTGTGAAAATATGCAATAATGAGGGTGGAGTGTCAAAGTAAGGCGTAGCATTTGCTTACGAGCCGTAAAGTCAGTGGTGAACTGCCCAATTCGTGTATGATCTCTTCGCCTCTAGACTCTCGCCAGAGAGATTCCACTAGGCGGTCGTCTCCCATTTATTGAAGAGGCTATCTCTAAATTACTGAATCTTGCTGATTTTTTTTATTGCTCTAAATTTCTCTTTAGCCTTATGCTTTAATATTTGATTGCTCTAAATTGCTTAATCTTGCAGATTAGTTTTCTGTTTAGAGCTTTAGTATATTTGGCCATCATTTATCACTAAATCCTATATAATTTTTTTTTCATGATAATCTGTATAGGTAGAATTTATTTATAATAGCAGTAGACAGGCCTCTTAAGCAACTGTAATCAGGCAAAAAACAATTTATAGCGGGTCCGATGGGTTCAACCTTGTTGGGAAATTTATTGTTTAGATTTTGATGAATGTCATGTAAAACTTAGACTAGAAAGTTGGCACTCCATTTTCCTTGTAATTTGTATTGCAATAGATAGGGCTATAGTCAAGTCAAGTCTATGCCGGATATACAAGAAGTCAATCAAGACTAGGATGAAGACTCACTCGTTGAAAAAACTTGATTATGGCAAGTAAGAGATGTCAAGGACTCGACTGAAGGAGTATCAGCTGAGACACAACTGTATGAAGAGTCAATCAAGTCAACTTAGGAAGCCAAGTCTCAAGTTGAAGTGACGGATGAGTCATCCATTGATTGGAAGCTAACTCAAAGTCACCTAGGGAATAAAGGAAGGATCAATCAAGTCAAGACAACCAAAAAGAATCCGTTGCCGACGAAGTCAAGAAGTTTACTTAAATAAGTAATACTTCCATGCTGCCATGTCTTAAAGTGCTTAGTCCCAGAAGTGTGCAAAAGGAATAAACCAATGGCAAGCACTGCACCTCGTGTCAGATTCTGAAAAGCTGAACATTCATTTAATACGAGGAAATGTCAACATCAAGGACTGCAACAAGACAAGCCAACGAACACAAGTGATTTTTGAAAATCAGCCTATCTCTTCAACGGACAGATTTTTGAAAGTTCACTATAAAAGGCTGAGGAATCACTTTGAGAAAAGGTCACCTTGCATACCTGAGATAACAAGCAATTATTCAAACAGACCTGCAATATATTCTCAAGTTATTCAAGCAAATCCTCAAGCCTAAATCTCGAAGGAAATCGATCCAACACTAAGTCATGAAGGAAAGACAACTTCAAATCTGTTGAAGAGGAAACTTTTGAAGAATCAAAAGGGGTCTACATTCCAAGGAGGATTGTAGAAAGGTTCAAGGTCGAACCGGTCTCAAGTTATTGGAGGGCTTCGTGATCAAATCCAAGAAGCTTGACCAAGTAAGCTTTGAAATAACAAAGCGAGCCGCCTTGTGAAGAAGCGAGTCGGACGAGAAGCCACCATTTGTGTGACCAAGGCATCTCCGGACGAGTCCCAAAGGAGCAAGTCACCGTGTGATCAAGACTTGTATCCGGACCGATAACCACTTTGTACTGATCAATACTTAGTGGGTTCCTCCAGGAGTTGGAGAAGAGAGGAGTAGAAGAATTACCCCATCTTGAACCTCTATAAAAATTATTGTGTCATTTACATTTCAGCATTTTATTTCTGCATATCACTTTATATCTGCTGATAATTTGCTATCCAACTGATAAGTAACTAAGTGCTAAAATCAAGATTTTAAAACAAACCAAATTCAAGGGTGTTAAGTCTTCCGCTGCAAATCTCATCACAAAAATGCCCAAGTTAAGATTTAGACTAAACAAACTGAGTTATTCTATCAACGACTCAATCGAGTCTGTTGAGTGGCTAACTCTGCTGGTTAACTAACTTAGCTGTCCCCCAAGGACTTAGCTGTGTATTTAACTCTGTAATACTTTAAAAGGACTAAAATCGAAAAGTTGGTAAGGTTTATTCAACCTTCCCTTCGAAACCTTACTCACACCCCTTGGGACCTACAAGTGGTATCAGAGCGGTTGGTTCATTGTACCTTCTTGACCGGTTCTTGAACTAGATCTCCAAATCTTTCAAAGAAGGTTTTAACACTTGCTCTTTCAAAAGCTATTTTTATTCAAAAGTTATTATCATGGAAGCAAATTTGACACGCATTCCTATGTTCACTATTGAGGAATTTGATGACCGAAAAATTCGTATGCGAGCTCATCTATCCGCTTTACATGATGAAATGTGGATAGTAATAGAGGATGGGCCACCGCAAATCGAAAGTGAACACGGTTGAAGAAAGGAAGCTGCACTAAGGAACCAAGGACCGAATGGACAAACGAGGACGAGAAGAAGATACAACTTGGACAATGTGGCCAAGGACATACTTTACAAAACCTTGGACAAAGCAATGTTCAACAAAGTCAAATCTTGTCAAACAAAAACAAATGCAGGATAAATTAACTTTAATTTATGAAGGATCTCGAGCAAATTAAAGAAAATAAATTGTCCGTTGCTATACAAAAATTTGAAAATTTTAAAATGCTTGCGGTGAAACCTTGGATCAACTGGATGCTCGATTCACCAAATTACAAATGAACTATCATTGGGAAATAATATACATAGAAGAAAATGTGTATGAAGATTAGAAGCCTCCCACGGTGAATGGGAAATGAAGGTCACGGCCCCGAGACATTCAATGAACCTCACAACAACATCCAATCATGAGCAATTGACTTGTCCATATCCTCGTAGTCAATAAATATAGGAATGAAGAAGAAAGAAGAGTCTTGAGAGAAAGAAGACATGAAAAGAAAAAGGCCATGTTGGCCGAGATCTTTGAGACAAAATGCTAAGTCAAAAGAAGCGCGACTCGAGAGTGAAGGTGACTACTCAAGTGATTACGAAGAAGAAGCAATGATATGTCTAATGGCTAAAGAACAAGATCAACTCGACCAAGAAGATGAGGTACATTCTAACTCATCTCACTCGGTTCTAGTGATAGTGATTGTGACACACACACATCATCACCCACTTTGATCTTTATGATTCATTAGGCAAAATGATGAAAGATTTTGAGCACATTAAATCCTCACACACACTATTAAATGAGGAAAACAACCAGCTTTCAAAAGCCAAAACTCACAAATGACTAAGGAGCCGAGTACTCTAAGTCACATAGCCGATGAGAACAAAGAGTTGAAGGCCGAGAATGCTAAACTAATAAAGAGAGATAGGCACATTTCTGAAAAAGAGGGAAAATGATCTCAAAAATGTGATTGCATCATTTACAAAGGCATCTAAATCATTGGATGACCTTATAATGAGCCAAAAGAGTGTGGAGATAAGACAGGGCATAGGATTTAATTCCTTTGTCGCATTACCAAACTCCCAGTGATCTTGGAAAAAGGATCTTCAAGTAATTAAGCATCTCAAAAATCCAAGACACCAAATGTTGCACACACATTCATTCCAAAGCACAATCACAAACAAACTGGTCTTGGATATAAAAGAAAAGAAAAAAAAGATGTTGAGCTTCTTTGAGAGGGCAAACGAGAAGAAATCCAGGAGTTCCTTAGCAAACTCCAAACGAAAAAGTACTGTGAAGAATAAACAGACCTACCAAAAACTCCATAAGTTTTATCAAAGAAACACATATGATGGGAATGGTAGAAACTACCCAAGCCAAGTTGATTGGAATAATGTGAAATATCGAAAGACCTATGAAATATAAGCTTAAATGTCAAAGGCCTAGAACTCAAAGAAAGGCCATTCCAAAGGCAAAAGAGCTATCATCGGCACACATATGCACCCAGGCACACTACACTCAAAAATATCACAACTACCCAAAGAAGGCAATTGCTAAAACACACACATACAGAGGCATACGACAAAAGAGACAATTTGTATGAACCTAAAGCCCCAAGCAATTTGCCAAAGTGAATTATGATTATGGCACATATAGATGCCAACCTCTTAGATTCAAGTCATTTGGCTATAGGTTAGTTGGATCATCTTACAACACTAACCCCTCGGGACCCATACAAGAATGGGTACCTAAAAACTAATTTCCTTGACTACGAGTTCAAAGAAGCGACTAAGTGCCAAGGAACCTGGTACATGGATAATGGTTGTTCCGGACACATGACGACAGAAACAAGAAAATTCTGTCAAAATTCAAGGAGATTAAATGAAGCTCCGGGAAATAAGAGGCTCGGATCCATCAAGAAAAATGGATTAGAAATCACGATGTTGCATATGTTGAAGGCCTCAACTTCAACTCATGTTAAGCATCGACCAACTCGTGACAAGGGCTATAATGTTGGATTCAATATGGGAGTGTGCCAAACTAAAGACATTTGAATCAAATGAAATAGTGTTGCAAGGATACGATGAGAAGAACATGTATGTGGTAGATCGGTCAACCGCCACACCAAGCACTTGTCTGCAGCAAAGAGTACAGTAGAATCAAGTTGGGTTGTGGCACAAAAAAGCCGAGTCATCCGAATTTCAAGACAATTAAATATCTTGCAAGAAGTCAACTTGTGGAAGGACGGACTCAATGTACAAGAAAGAAAGTATTTGTGATGCATGCCGGATGGGAAAGCGGATCAAATCATCATTTAAAGAGAATCAAGTCCATCTTCAACAAGAATATTACATATGTTGCTTATGGATTTATTTGGTCGATTGAGCCAGCCAACATAAGTGGAAAGAAATACACTTTAGTGGTGGTGGATGATTATTCAAGATATACATGGACAATCTTCATGTGTGAAAAGAAGGAAACTTGAGAAGTTACCTCAATGATGAAAAGAGTTCAAAATGAGAAGAGCCAAACCATTATAAAGATAAGATCGATAGAGGAACCGAGTTTGTCAATAGGATAATAACTCGATATTGTGTTGAAAATGGTATTACTCATGAATTATCTCAAGCACAAGGACTCCACAAAGAGAATGGAGTAGCGAAGAAAGAACAAACATAACTCTCAAAGAAGTCAAAGAACCATGTTAGTTTGGATTGCCAAAGAGATTTTGGGTTGAAGCCATCAACATTGCATGTTATATTCAAAATAGATGCATGATTAACAGACAAATGACAAAGACTCCTATGAAATATGGACAGGGAGAAAGCCAAATGTTTCATATTTTAGAATATTTGGATGTAAATGCTTCATCCACAATAATGGCAAGGATAATTTAAAGGCTTTTGATGCTAAAGTGATGATGAAGGTATCTTTTTGGGATACTCAAAGAAAGCAAAGCCTCACAGAGTCTTGAACAAGATGACTATGGTCACGGAAGAGTCTATCCATGTGGTTTTTGATGAACCTAATGGAAATGGAGAAGACATTGAAGAGTTAGGCGATAAGTTTGAATCGACCATCTATGCGAAGAGTCCTTATGTTGAAGGTGAAGGCCGGAGCAATTAATCAAGATGAAGATGAGATGCTTGAGTCTCAAAGACAAGCGAAAATCTGCAAATGAATGATAATGAAAGAGCTACTCAAGAAAACACAACGGCTACAAGACGATCAACCCGGTGATTTACAACAACCTTTGATGTGAGATGGTGTGAGACCATCCACCGAGCTAGTCATTGGAGATGTTAGAGATGGTGTAAGAACAAGATCCGAGCTCAACAAGAAGCAATGTTCGATTGTTTTATTTCCCAAATAGTTCCAAAAGATGTGTTCCAAGCATTGGATGACACACATTGGATTCAAGCCATGCAAGAAGAGTGAATCGTTTGAAAGAAACAAGGTATGAGAATTGGTGCAAAGACCAACCCATCAAAATGTTATAGGCACAAAATGGGTTTTCGAGACAAGATGAATGAAGAAGGTTACTGTGGTAAGAAACAAAAGCAAGATTGGTAGCAAAGGGTATTGCGAAGAAGAAGGAATAGATTTTGATGAAACATTTGCTCTGTTGGAAGATTAGAAGCAATAAGGATGTTTCTTGCCGATCTTTGCACACAAGAACTTTACTATATATCAAATGGATGTGAAAAGTGTATTTTTAAATGGACTGTTAGAAGAAGAAGTTTATGTTGAGCAACCTCCAGGCTTTGAGCAGAAGACTCTTGCAGACAAGGTGTACAAGCTCAAGAAAGCTCTATATGGATTTAAACAAGCACCTAGAGCATGGTATGATACATTATCTCAATTTCTGACAGATAATGGATTCACCCAAGGCAAAGTGGACAGAACACTCTTCAGGATTCAAGATGGGGAGAGTATATTGCTTGTTCAAATATATGTGGACGACATCATTTTTGGATCCACAAACAAAGAGCTGTGTGATAAATTAAAACCTCATGCAAGGCGAATTTGAAATGAGCATGATGGGAGAGCCGACATTCTTCTTAGGACTTCAAGTTAAGCAATTGAAGGATGGAACCTTTATAAGTCAAACAAAGTACACCAGAGATTTAATGAAGAAATTTGGTATGGAAGAGAAGTCTTCTGTGAAAATACCAATGAATACATCAGTCAAGATGGACATGGATGCAGATGGCAAGCCTGTGGATCAAACAAGATACATAGCACTCATTGGATCAACTGCTCTATCTAACAACAAGCGAGGCGGACATCACCTTTGCGGTAGGAGTATATGTAAGATTCCAATCGCTCCAAAGAAAAGTCACATGATTATGCAGCTAAGAGAATCCTAAGATATTTGAAGGGATGCCAAGAAGTTGGGTGATGGTATCCAAAGAAAGGTGGATTCAAGCTTATTGGTTACTCGACTCACTATGTTGGATGTAGAGTTAACAGAAGAGTACTTCAGTACATGTCAAATGCTTGGAAACAGATTAGTTTCTGGTTTAGCAAGAAGAAAACTCAATAGCCACATCCACAAAAGAAGAGTACATAGGCTGCAAACAAGTTGCCCAAGTCTTATGGATGAGACAACAAATGAGAGATTATGAAATTGAAGAAAAAGAGATTCCAATTATGTGTGATAACACAAGTGCTATTGCAATCACTCATAATCCTGTGTTGCATTCGAGAACAAAGCACATTGATGTCATATATCATTTTATAAGAGATCATGTCGAAAAGAAAGACATCATTTTGGAATATATCTCAACTGATAAACAGTTAGCTGACATATTCACCAAACCCCTATGTGAATCAAGATTTGAAGAGCTTAAGCATGAGCTAGGGCTAATTGAGCTGATTTGACACTCAGAAGACTCAATGAGAAGAGAGGAAACATGAAAAGATGAAAACAGAGCAAATCTCATGAATCAACTAAGTGAATCGGCCAGTATCAAAAGTCACCAGACGAGTTGGGTGACAAATTGAGTCACTATACGAATGGAGAAAAGAAGAGTTGAGTCATTTAAGGAGTAAGCTGAGTCATTTATGAGCTAAGTGATAAAAACACAGTCGTTTTTAATGAACGGGAATGTTTTTAAGGATGACGCCAGCGTAATAATGACCGATACAGTCAAAAGCTGCACAATAAGCATATGACTGGATATAAATGCTGCCGCATTAAATGCGATAATTAAATGCAAAGTGACGTGCGAAATCCGAGCCGTTGATCTCGATCAAAATTCAAAAACCAAAAACACGCCCTCTCATAACCCTTATATATCCATTTTCTTCAGTTTTCTCTCTCACACTGAAAACTGTTCATCTTCAAACCTTCCAAAGCAAGTCCTTTTTCTCTCAAAAACCCTACCAACTCTCAAAGTAAGTTTATCAAGATTTAATCGGTAGAATTTTCTAAAAATGGCACCAACACATGATTTTGCTAAGCTCGCAAAGCAAATCCACACCGGATCAATCGTGGATTTTGAAGGTATGATAAAATAGGGTTCGATGAAACCCTTGTGAAGAAGATAGCGGATAAGATCAAGAAATCGGATCAAACCATTCCTCACCATGGAATATCAAATGACGTACCTTGAGGAGGTCGAGGCGGTTTTACGTCAATCTTTGGTGCATGACGAAGGGATTAAATCCTCCGTCCACCGCAAGGACATTCTAATCACTGCAAAGGACCTTGTGGAGCACTTTATGTTTATTCTTTGTCGGAGGGCATGCCGAGATATATGAAGCCGACGTCAACTTGGGCGATGCATGGAAGGAAGTAGCCAAACCTGAATGTCTTTGCAAAAGTGGTCTACACAAATGAGAAAGAAGGCTGTTGAAGGACTATTATCACAAACTAATGGATATCGTCGCGAATAGTGTAGACATGAAGTTTGGCAACTTTAATCACCGTCTAAAACCAAGTGATCGTCATGGTTGCGATCATGGAAGAGAAGAAGATCAATTGCGCTAAATTTATTTACAACGAGACTTTGCGAATATTGGCAACTAGTCTTTCAAGGAGGATGGATCCTTTGGAGGATCACTTGGCTATGGCCTAGTCATTGGCCATCGATGGAGGTTGTTCCCCTTCGACATGGAAAGCCATTCCATGTTAACAAGAAGATGTTCCGGCCAATCTCTCGGGAGCCCGAAGAGAGCCTACGCAAAAAGGGTGATACCAAGAGGGGAATCCGCCGACCACTATCGACACAAATGCTTCCTCCCCTCCTAAAAAGAGAGAGCGCCTGCCGCAAAGAAAGAAAAAGTTGCTCTGACAAAAAAAAAAAGACACACCTACCCCCGTAGCCGAGTCACCCGCCCCTGCAGCGTGTGTCTCCCGCCCACGCAACCGTGGTGGAGAAGGAACCCTTAATACCTTCTCCGGAATTAAGAAGAAGATGATCGCCAAGGCGAGAAGGGCAGCCGCCTCTAATACAACTCCGAAGGCCTTTACCTTCGAGGAACTGGAGGAAGTAGAACCGGACATTTCTCTCGTGAAAACTAAAAGAAGAAGAAGAATCACCAAGCTCTCGAGCTTGAGAAGACAAATGAGTCTCGCCACTCACCGGAGACAGATCATGAGATCACGAAGAAGTGCACGACCTCCGAAGTTTTTGATGAAACCGCCAAATCATTGAAGGTGATCAGCAGAGGCAAATAGAAGACCCAAATGTGGATAGAACAATGAGGAAGAAAGAGACATCGAGACAACAAAATCTCCCGATGAAGGAGTTGTATCTCCACCGCCCCCGATCTTTCTTGAAGGAGCCGAGCAACGAGAATATGTTGCCTTCCATTCTGAAAAGGAAGGGCAACAAGGAGAGGATGACGATGATGATATAATAATGTATTCTCCATTATACCCGGACATCCGAATCGTCTGAGAGCATGTAGGAAATGGAAGTCGAGTCACTCGAGGGGTGTAGTTTGAACACCCCGAGTATATTGAGGAAGAAGATGTGTTTTTCAAGCTTCTTGAAATTTACACTGTATCTACATGCCCTGGATGAGGATAATCGCATAAATATCTTTGCAAATTAGCAAGGAGCAAGAAAAAGCCGGATCGGTGAGGAAGCGAAGCTCGTGAAAAAGCCAAAGATTCTTGAACGAATTTCATGATCCACCGATGCGGAACCAAAGAACCTCACTCATCCTCACATTGATATGCTTTTAGGAAGTGATGAAGACTTGGATCCCATCGCCGCAATGAAAAAGTTGGACATGCAAAGAAGCCATGCCGAATCGAGAATAATGCATGAGCAACAAAATGTGAGGAAGGACCGGAGAGTCTTCTAAATCTCGATTGGAGATTGATCCGTTGGGAGTGGTACAACAGTTGCCATAGTTATTGCCGCAACCACTTCCCGATTCACTCGGAGAGGACCGATCTAAGGGATTTGGCGATGACACCGGGAACTTGGGCACCCAAGTTGAGCCAACCCCTGTTGATGGTGTCTTACCACCGTCCCCACGATCGAGCACTCAAAGGAAGCGATCGGGAGTCCGGGAGCAGAGCGAGTGACCCGGCATAAGTCACTCACCGGTGCGTGCGCCGGGGGGAAACTCACTCCACCGCAGCTAGGTCGGAGGATGTCTGCAGATGACTCCACAATGCGAAAGGAGGCGAAGTGGAGAAGGAAAAAGAAAAAGAACAACAACAAGTTGTCACCGACGAAGCTCGAATAGTTAAGTCTATCTCACGGTGAAGTGCCAACAACTTTGCGGGATGAGGACATTCTTTGATGCGGTCGAGGCACATGATGGATCTCGCCGGAGTTAACACTGGGAAATGAAATTGCAATCCAAGGAGTTGAGACTCCTGTGGATGCCACCAGAAGACCCTAAGACAAGCTGCGTGCAGTCGAAGGGAATGTACAAGGCCTGCTGCAGATTGAGACTGTAGGAGGTAATGAAGGCCCGAGGGAGGTTGAGACTTCCCCGGGTAAAGAGACAAAATGCGAACATCCTCGTATTCACATTGAAGAATCGAGAGAAGGAAATTAGTGCACTTCATGATTCCCAAGATAACCCGACATATCATTTCTAAGGATCGAAGACGGGGTTTCGAGTCCACACTGCCGCAAAGGACTCGGTGAGGATGTTCTACCAAGTGCGAGCAAGCTAGAATTCAAGGCGCTCGACAATCTTTCAATTTTGATGATGAACCAAATCCTCGTGCTTCATCATCTTCCAATGACACTTGATGGTGCGGTGAGGACACACCAATTCATTTAGCGAAAACCACGAAGAAGAAGGTCATTAAGGCAGTGAGGCTCGATCGATCACCGCCAACCTCACACCAAGGCCAAGTTTGAAACCGAAGTTGTCTGCGCATGCTCCCAAAGCTGCAGAGTCGATTCAATCAAGCACATCACAAGGCTCGAACGATTATACATTCCATACCTTACGTCCGTGATGATGCTTTCGAAGAGACTTTTCCTTTTTCAATTGAGGTGCCTGACCTTGTAGAAGAAATAGCTCGTGAGCGGAAACGGTACCACAAACCTGATCCAGTGATTCCCACTGACTCCATTGTCCCAGCAGAGTTCGACTTTGATGATATTTAGCCCACCGAGACTGAGGTAACAGCTGAGGTGCGTGAAGTCTTCAAGACTATCCTTGGAGAGATTGAGAAAATTGAAAGGCACCAGGCCTTGCTGGATATGCGGATGGACAACAGGGATGCCAATCTCACAGCCGACTTAAGAGGGATTGTGCTGAGGATCGAGAATGGTGTCAACACCAGAGAGTACAATGCGATACGAACAAGTCAGATACTTCAACGCATTGTAGGATGCAAGAAAATATTGACATGAAGAGGAGGATGCAAGAAAATATTGACACAATGCATGCCTCCCATACCACTGAAATGGAACTGCTGCGAGAATTTCACAAGAAAGAACTTCTGCGTGTAGAGGAGAGTATGAATGCCAAGTTCAGCCTTCTTATGGCTGAAATGAAACTGGTGGCAAATGAATCCAAAGCCACCCGCTCGAGATTTCGAACAAAGATACTCCGCAGCGGACTCAAGCGGGACTCATCTATCACCCGATTAGACTTCATGCTCGCGGTATGTTTCGGGGTTCCTCTCTCCTTTGATGATACCAAAAAGGGGAAGAGGAATACCAAGATGTTAAAAGGGTTAGCGGAAGAACGAGAAAGAAGGAGAAGGGAAAAGTCTGTTGAGGGGAAGGTTCAAAGGATGTGACCCTAATGTTTTGCTTTGAAACCCCTCAACAAGGCCATGTCACAATAGCTAGCATAATCAAGAAACTTCCGGTGACTCGCGCTCCAACACTTTGTTGTGCTATGTCGAGAAGAGAAAAATCGTAGAAGCGATGATGAAGGAGGTTGAAAGAAAGACGGATGCCTGTGTTCTAGAAGTGTTGAAACAAATCGGAGGCATTCCGGGAAAAGACACCGATGCCATTCCGGATGACGGAAACGAGCGAGATCCGTTGAAGAGTTTAAAACGCTCGAGTCCGGGATACTTCAAGGATATGTCCATAGCCCAAGCCTGGGGACTTGTCTTGGGAGAAAGGTCCAAGTCGTGCGAAGAAGGCGACAAGCGATGACTACAAGCGATCACTCTGGGAAAGAAGAAGACTCGACAATACACGCCCGGAGGAGGAGGAAGGAGTGGTGGAGGTAGAGGCTTTCAACCTGGACCTCTACCCAAAAACATTGAATACGTAGATCCGCAGGCAAGAAGGGAATGATCTACTAGGTCGGGTATGATGAAGTAGCCAATCGGGAAGTGGCTAGGAAGAATCTTGAATATGCGAAAAGAATTGAAGAAAAAACAAAAGACAAGATCACCATTTGTGGCAAGAGAGGCAAGAAAGAAAAAGGAAAGATGAAGGCTGCAAAGAGAGCCTACGAAAAGAAGAAAGCGGTGAAGAGGAAAAGAAAAGGAAGAGAGTCGAAAAAAACAGAGAGCGCGAGAAGAAAGAAAGAAGGAAGGAGTGGCGATGAAGTGTTCTTTCTAACTCCTTCATGTATTTTACTATTGTAAATGCATATGTATGTAAGTCTTCTGTACATTTAATGAATAATCTATATTTTGCGTAGATAAGTATGCTCTGATTGCTCTGATACACATTGTAAATAGCTGTGTAAAGGACAAGAATGTTATGATCAATAAAAAGATTGATTGTACGCATGCATTCCTTTCTTGCATTAATCGTATGTATCTTTGCTATTTACATTTTGTATGTATGTTTTAAGTTTTGGCATCATCAAAAAGGGGGAAATTGTTGGGAAATTTATTATTTAGATTTTGATGAATGTCATGTAAAACTTAGACTAGAAAGTTGGCACCCCATTTTCCTTGTAATTTGTATTGTAATAGATAGGGCTGTACGAGCTGAGTCAAGTCAGCTATGCCTGGAGTCTGCGTCCGTGTCTTACCGCCCAATCTCGCACTCTCTCGATTTTCTCCCTCGCTCCTTCCGTTTATCTGCAACAGCTACCATCGGCCGGTCTAGCCTAAAACAGGTTTATTATTTGGAATTCTCACTTAACGGCAAAAGCCCCAAATTTCAATGTCTAGGTATCACTAATTCTGATTTACAATTTTTTTATATTTTCTCTTTACATTTTAGTTTATTAATTCGTGAGATGTTCGTTGATTTTGGTTGAGTCCTTATTTTGTTGGTTGATGTTGTTTTATTTTTAATTGTTGTTTAGATTTGGATTTTTATTTACGCTTGTGTTTGTGGGTTTTCAAGCCAAAAACAAAATTTCTTGGATAGAAGATCAATGGTCTTGATATTTGACTGTAAAAACTTTTAGTAACATAGATAGTTAGTTGTCTTCGAAGATTTGGCATTAGTTGAATTCTGTAGAAATATGTGGAAAAAATGCTCTATGATGGGGTTTATCACATATGAGATAAACATTAGTTATCTAATCATATTGGACGTCAGAGTTAGAGGGGAAAAAATGGAAAAGAATTTTCACTTTCTTGATTGTAAATTGGTATTGAATTGCTAGGTTGCTGATTTAATTCTTAGTTGTCTATTTGAACTTAATGTTAGAGTGCTTTTTGTTAAAGATTATTTACTTTTATAAAATAAAATATGAAATTTTGTTGATATTTTGTTTAGTCTGCACTAATTACCTGTATTCTAAATGAATCACGAAAACATCCCCAATAATGAAAATAAGAAGAGTGGATAATTCCTAGCAATTATGCTCAAAAATCATGTCGTGCTAGTATTGAATATAGTGCTAAAGCTTGTAATTGGTCTCCTTGTATGTGCTTTAATATCTTCATTGTATTCGAGCCTAGAAAGGGTTTCTGATAGTGATGTAGAAATTTGTAATGCCATCCTTTTGTTCTATTTTTCAATGAATTTATGCACATGTATAGCTAAGGAAAGTAGTTATTACACTCTCAAGATAAACAATAAACCATGTGTTATCTATAATTAAGTAGTTATTGCAAGCTATAATTTTTTGGCTTTTGCTATTATGCGATCTCATATTTATTTGTTGTTCAATGATAACATCAGTTATGCATGCATTTATTGTAGTATTCCCTTATGAGTGACTCTCAAATTATGTAGCTGCCTCTAAAAGTATTAACATCATGGAGGTGACTGATGAAGAAATGAAATTTCTTATTTGACGGGGTATCTGGTCTGCAATGTTACTTTTATTAGCCAGTTTTGATTCTAATTTAGACCAATCAAGCCTTATCGACCCCTGTAATTGGTGAATGTAAGAATGCTCAACTTGTATTGGAACTGCAGGTAGTACGGGAGCAAAGATGAAGCAGCTCCTTTTTGGGCTTTGTTTGTACAATAATGTTGTTCATTATATATACGACCAAAAATTACCAGTATCAACAGACAGAGGTATGTTAACACAGAGTTTGCTGAAGAACTTTGGTTGTTCTCATATGAATATGGACCAACTGTTGCTTTAAGTCCGTTCATTTACAAAATTGTTATGATGTTCTAATCTTCTTATTCTGCTTTTCAGTCTTGTTCATGATAACTCTTCCACCGTTTTTGACCTTTTTTATTAGATGGAGTCGAAACTGCATTTTTTCTACACATCAAAGGTATTTAGCTTAATTTTGCATCATCTTATCTCTTTATTTGAACCTTTTTCCAATACATCTTTCTTGTGGAAACAGTTATGAAAAACTTTTCTGCCTTTATTTCTTTTTTTTTTTTTTTTTGCTCTCTTTCTTCCTTTCTGTTTTGTTAATTATTTATCATTTTTTGTTGCTGATGTTTCTATTGATGTTCTATCTAGGACTATGGCATGGACACCACTGGATTGCATAGTCTGCGTCGTGGTGTCATTAAAGCAATGCAACCTGGAATTAAAGCCTCTATGGACGACCAACAGATCTAAGTCGAAGGTATTACGTAATATTAATTGCAGTAGACACTACAAGCCAGTTTCCATCTTTGCCCAGCTCATTCATTTGTTAATAATCTAATTTTGATGTAATGTTTGTGGCTCACATTTTAATAAAACTCCATGCACACGTTGTTGTCTGATGCACTATGATGGTTGGATAATCAAACTCTATTTTTAATTTTTCTAAATTTTCAGTTAAATGTACGGAGCTCTTATAATTAATTGCTAGCAATACCTTTTGGAGTTAAACAAAAGCAGAGAAGGTGAGTGACTAACTATATCTTGAATTTTGTCCTTAAAAGGATTAATCTTTTTTTCTTTTCGATGGATAATTGAGCTTATTAAACCTTAATGATAGTATGAATGCACTACTCTATATTCCAAAAAAAAGTTGATTTATTAGTTTTAACCACAAGCGTTGATCATCTTAATTGATTGGAATTGTAGATGCTCAACGCTTGTGGTTACAAGAGATTGGAATATTAGATTGCATATTTGGTTGCTTGCAGTTGAGGACCTTGAGGTCTCAATTTTGTTGGTGACATTCTGCTTAATTTTGTAGCTAAGTTGTGTGCTAAAATAAATAACTACTCGTTCTGCCTTTTCAAATGAAATTGGAATGATTACTCTTTACCCTGTACTCTCATCTAGTCGCACTACTATTAAAAACATTAAGATTATTTGTTTTCTGCACCACTCGAAAAGATTTCTGGTTTTTCTTTCTTCTATTTGGGTACAATCAATTTTACTTTGGGACTAGGACATCTTTTTCTATTGGCATTAATGATTTTTTTTTTTGAATTTTTGTAGGTTGATTTATAATGAAGAATTCAAGCAAGGATTACGGAATTGGTACATTGTTACATCATATGTGGACCAACAAAGTGATTCACTTATGGTGCTCATATATTTTTGTACTCAGCGGAGTATATATTAGAGAATCGTTTAACTATCAATCGAGATGAAACTCATAAGTTGGAACAATTTACTATTATACATATTTTGTATAATGAACCGCAGTTGTTTATATTAAAGTTCATTGTTCACTGAAATTCGTGTTCTTGAATATTTAGTGATATTAATATTTTATTAGTAATGACATGTTTTACCTTCTCAGAAAGACATGTTTTTATGCAATGGTCAATTCATGTGAAATAGTGATTTTAAATTTCTTAGCCAAAAAATAACTTTTAATGAGGGTAATTATTGATATATGAGGGCTAATATTGCTAATATAATTTTTAGTGACGGATTAATAACTAATAATGATGGTAAACTTAAATATTAAAAAAATATAGTGAGGGGAAAATGACTCAATAATGAGAAGATATTGTCACTAAAGCATTATTTAATGAGGGCTAATGAAAATATTAATAATGAAATTGACATCATCAAAATTTATTGTAATGACGGTATAATCTCGTCATTAAATGTATCAAAGCAATAATGACGGGATCTACTTCCCGTCATTATTTACTTTTACCTAGGAGGGCAATAATGAGGGGTCGATGAAGGGAATTCCCCGTCATTATAAGTCTTTAATGACATGATTTTTGACATATAATCACTACAACATAAATGATATTAGGTAACACCCAAAAATGTTACCTAATGGCCATAAGATGTTACTATAGACAATAAGTAGCACTTTTATGGTCTTTGCACTTGCCCGTCTTCTACCTATAGTCTAAGGTATCACTTCCATTAGCTTTTAGTGACACTTTTTTAAGTGTTACATTAAGTTCTCTATTGGTAACACTTTGAAACAATATTTCTAAAGTGTTACATATGAATCTTATGTAACACTTTTTGTAAAACTTAAAAAGAATATTTCTAAAGACATATGAATCTTATGTAACACTTTTTTTTGAAAGACTTCGTAGAAATACTATTTTTGTCACCAAGTACATTCGAAGCCATGATCTGTTATGTGTGGAAATGACAGGTTTGCCACTAAGCTAAGTTGATTCTCATTATAACTTTTGCTTTGTTTTATATATACACATACACACACATATATATATATATATTAAAATTGTATAAAAGTTATATTATATATATAATATATTTTATATAATAAAGATTATATTATATAATATATGTATTAAATTATATTACACATCGTATATATCAAATTTTATATTATATAATATATAGTTTGAAAATCATATTATGTTATATATTAAATGACATAAAATATTAAAAATATCAAAAATATATAAAATGAATTTATCGATTGATTAATATTCAATCGGTAAAAATAAAAAATATATAAAAATATATTCTAACAAAAAAAAATTAAATAATAAATAAATAATGAAAAAATAATTTACCAATGGAAAAAATTTCTAAGTAATTACACGACAACATCAATTTTCATTGGTAATTTTTTTTAAAAAGTAAAAAAAAAGGTTAACAATGAAATTGGTCTCCGTTAGTAAAAATTAAAAAAATAATAATAAAATACATACATGCGCATTTTCCGTCGGTATTACGACGGAATTAATTACCTCCGTAATAAAAAAAAATAAAAGCAAAACTAAAATACTTTATAAAAAGAAAATAAAAATTCAGTAAAAAAAACAGAGTACATGATGTCTATAATTTTTAGGTTTGGTGATTTTTTTTTGTCTTCACTTATTTTGTGACATCAATTAATTAAATAAATCATTGACATGATTTAATGATAGTTATATAATTTTGTGTTACTAAAATATAGCCTAAAAAGTGTTACAATTAATAAAATATAGTGTTGCCAATAGTGCTTCTTAAATAAAGTGATACATATTTGCGTTTCAAAAGAAATAACAGAAAAAAGTGATACTTAAAAAGTGTTACTTATTTAAAAGTGTTACATATAAGCGTTACATATTGATAAAGTGCTACAAAAGTGTTACATAAATATTATAATATAAAAGTGTTACAAATATGTGTTACACATGTACCTTATGTAAAAAAGTGCTACAAAATTTGTGTTACCTAATGTCATTTATGTTGTAGTAAATGATGAACTATCCCGTCATTATACATCAATTTTCTTGTAGTGGCAAGGAAGAGATGTCAATGAATCGATCAAGGAGTATCGGTTGAGACACAATCGTATGAAGAGTCAATCAAGTCAACTCAAGAAGCCAGTCTCAAGTTGAAGTGACGGATGAGTCATTCATTGATTATAAGCTAACTCAAAGTCACCTGGGAATAAAGGATCAATCAAATCAAGACAATCGAAAAGAATCCGTTGCCGGAGTCAAGAAGTTTACTTAAATAAGTAATACTTCCATGCTTTGCCATGTCTTAAAGTGCTTAGTCCCATAAGTGTGCAAAAGGAATAAACCAATGGCAAGCATGCACCTCGTGTCGATTCTCGGTGTGAACATTCATTTAATACGAGGAAATGTCAACATCAAGGATCGCAACAAGACAAGCCAACGAACACAAGTGATTTTTGAAAATCAAAGCATATCTCTTCAACTGATGATTTTTGAATGTTCACTATAAAAGGTCATGAATCACTTTGAGAAAATGTCACCTTGCATACGAGATAAAAAGCAATTATTCAAACAAGAACTCGCAATATATTCTCAAGTTATTCAAGCAAATCCTCAAGCCTAAATCTCGAAGGAAATCGATCCAACACTAAGTTGTGAAGGAAAGACAACTTCAAACTGTTGAAGTGGAAACTTTTGAAGAATCAAAAAGGGTCTACATTTCAAGGAGGATTGTAGAAAGGTTCAAGGTCGAACCGCCTCAAGTTATTGGAGGGCTTCATGATCAAATCCAAGAACCTTGAGCAAAGCGCGGCCGCCTGTGAAGAAAGGCTCGAGTCGGACGAGAAGCCAACTGTGTGACCAAGGCATCTCCAGATCGAGTCCCAACTCCCAAAGGAGCAAGTCACCAAATCAAGACTTGTATCCGGATTGATAACCACTTTGTACTGATCAATACTTAGTGGATTCCTCCAGGAGTTGGAGAATAGAGGAGTAGAAGAATTACCCCATCTTCGAACCTCTATAAAAATTATTGTGTCATTTACATTTCAGCATTTTATTTTTGCATATCACTTTATATCTGCTGATAATTTGCTATCCAACTGATAAGTAACTAAGTGCTAAAATCAAGTGTTTAAAACAAACCAAATTCAAGGGTGTTAAGTCTTCCATTGAAAATCTCATCACAACCAATTTAAGGTTTAGACTAAATAGCCGAGTTATTCTATCAACAACTCAATCGAGTGCGTGAGTGGCTAACTCTATTTGGTTAACTAACTTAGTTGTCCCCCAAGGACTTAGCTGTGTATTTAACTCTGTAATACTTTAAAATGACTAAAATCGAAAAGTTGGTAAAGTTTATTCAACCCCCCTTCTAAACCTTACTCACACCCCTTGGGACCTACAAACCTACTGGGTCATGAGTCCAAGAAGGGATGGGGTGGGGTGGGTCCTAAATCGGGAAGCGCGGGTCCTAGGTCCATATTTTATTGGTGGGGTGGGTCCCGGTTTATCCAAACCCATCCTAGACCTGCCCCATTGCCATCCGTAATTATACATCATAATTCCACAATACTCGAGAAGTTGATAACTAAGTCAGTACAAAAGAGTACATACACAATGGAATAATAAAAGTTGAAGAACAATTATTCAATAAGTGTTCAAAACATAAAACCACACTGTCTCGTACAAAGAAAAAGAGTCTCGCAATTAAAATCCAAAACATGAGAAATTGAAATATGGATCATTCCCCAGTCTAATTCTCCTTAGCACTATACTCTAGGTACGAATACTCGACATTTGGTTCTTGGAAAGGCGGGGGTGAGGAAAACATCAAATGGGTGTAAGTGTGCGAGTGTGGCATACATTATGTAAAAGAAATAACTTTCTATAAAAATGGACAAATGATTAATGATGCGAAGATATCATAATTCACATGCAATAAAATAATTAAATTTTCAATCAAAGATTGTCAAATCTTCAAGTTGTACCATCATATTAGAGATGGTTGCGTACAAAAATGTAACGACAACCCGGATAAATCGGATCATGGTTGAACGCGAAGTGTGATGTCAACCCGGATAATGGCGAATCGTCTTGACCAAATATTGATTCTTTGATTCTTCGTTATAACTCGCCAATCGACTATGGCGAATCCCATGCTACCTTATTTCTACCCCGAGAAGGCACGACTTCTCCACATGAAGAGCTAGCTAGGCCCAGAGAATGTCATAATTACCAGATTTTGTCCTCTAGTTGTGAGATTAAGATGATGGAGGTAAGTAAAGGGTTCCAATGGACTACTCGATCCCAAACTCAACTTATATACTCCTCAAATGAGCTCAATTCAACAATTTCATTATAATACAAATAATTGCTCAAAGAGTCGGATCAAAAATAATTACTAAGGATTTTCACGTAATGAATGAGCACTTATAATGGTATAGTTTATTTTTTTGTATGGCGATTTATTGGAGGGACAAACTCATATTATAAGTTTTATTTAACTTATTATGGACTACTCAAGTCGGAAAGATTTGATTTATCATCTTATATATTTTTTGAAAGCAATGAATAACCAAGTTTGGGCGAGGTCATTTATTGTCGTATAGATAAAGTATTCGAGTTTTATAATGATTAAATTAAAAAAATAAATGGATATTAAAAGAGGCTTAACGAATATTCAAGATTTAGTATAAAACGATACTATAAGTTATTACAAGTTCATAAAGTATGTTGGTTTTATTTTTTTGAAATTAAATGTAAAACTTATGGATAGTCATTTTCTTAAAAATGAGTCTTAAGTCGATTATTGTAAAATCTTCAATTATCTATCCTTTTAATCAATTAAATGTAAGCTAAAATTCTAAAAATTTCTAAAATTATTAAATGTCCATATTTCATTGTTCGAGAGCGTTTTTTAGTAAATTATAGTTTGATCATTTTATTGCTAAAAATTAACGCTTAAAATGGTAGCATTAAAAATTCATAAATTGACATTCTTAAATGATATAATGTGATTACGACTCTAAAATATCATACATTTCAGAAACGTATAGGGATAAGTGGTTTTGAAGATATGTAATTTAGGTTTGCGGTTGGTAAAAATTACGATTCCAGTCGAAAATCGATTTCGCATTTAAAACTAGTTTTAAGTCCGATTGATATGAAACTTAAAATATAGGTTCCTAAAATTACAAAAATTAGATTAAAAATATTTTAAGGTACATTGGTCTCATACAATTTTGTAATTTATAATCCCCCCAAGTTAAGAGTTTTATATTTTGGTCTTTTAACTTTTTAATAATTATATTTCTTAGCCTAAAATACCTAAAATATTCTTAAAAACTTAAAAAATCATTATTACAATATATTCCATGTTCAAATGTCGAAATTTTCAGAGGGGTCAATTGATAGTTTTGAAAATTACATTCAAGTTCTTCATGTTTGCAAATATTGCATAATTCACCCATTAATCCAAATTCAAGTAACATATCAAATTTTTAGTATCATATACATTTCAAATCATGATGTTTCACATATATAAAAACAAGTATTTATAAATTATTCAAGAGTTCAATACAAATTCTAAAGATTTAATCATACATGAGCAAAAATCGCATTTTTGGCCACTTTAAACATATTTAGCAAAAGTTTAACACAAGTCCTCAAATATCATATGAAACACATGAATGTAATAATTTCAAGATATGATACATCACTATCATGCATTTTTCCAAAATTCCTTGAAGAAAGTTTGAGTTTTAACCACCCACTTTGAATCACTTGAATTTATCGCTTCAAAAATCGAAAGCCTTCCTTCTTGGCTCCTAAAGCTCGTGTTATACTTCAAGGGCATCCTATATTTATCAAATTTTTTAAATCATAGAATCATGGTTTTGGTCCTTAAGCCTAAAAAGAAAAATAAATTCAAAACCCGATTTTTCTTACCTTAAAACTTTAATTCTTAGTTGATGGTGTTGATCTCTAAATTTATTGAACCGGAAATTCTCATTTTCCTCTTGTTAGCCACTGCCCTAAGGAGTAAATGGGAGTAATATATTTTATTATTGGAAGATAAATATGTGGTGATTGTGTTCAAGACATAGGATAAAGAGAATGAATAAATTTCTTGCATTATTCTTTCTTGGAATTTTTGGCTTTAAGCTTCTAGGAATGGATGAGTTTTACATGTATTTTTGAGAGAGAATGTCTAAGAGTTGAGAGAATATTGAGAGTGAAGTCTTATAATAAAATGAAATCACTTCCTTATTTTTCACTTAATGGTAGAAGGCTTTCACAAGCACACACTAGCACATTTTTTTTGTTTGATATTTGTTGTGTTGTTTAAAGTATTAGTCATGGTTGTGTGAAAAGTTGAGGGAGTATGTGTAAAATGTAGTGAGTCCAGCATGTGTGTATAAAATAAACGAAAGTAGATGAATGTGGAGTGTATAAGACAATGAAAGTGAAAGTGAGGCGTACAAAAATGAAGATGGTGAAGTGTGATGTATAATTGAAGGAAATGGTTGAAGACTTCCAAATAGGGGTGTTCACAGTTCGATAAACCGACCGAATCAATCAAAACTGAAAAAATGGTTTTGGTTTATCATTTTTTAAAATTTTATTTTTCTATTTGGTTCAATTTTAGGGATTGTTTCAAACCGAATCAAAAATCTGAACTCTTTAATTATTTCAAAAAAAATCAAATTTGTTTCTTACTATTTCAATAATGTCTTCCCGATTCTACATAAAAGTTCACATAACGTTTTTATTGCTTGTTCTCTGTAAGTCCCAGGGTGTGGTGTAAGGTTTAGAAGGGAGGGAGTTGAATAAACCTTACCAAATTTTCGATTTTAGTCCTTTTAAATAATTCAACAGAGTTGACTCAAATCGATTGTGTCCTTGGGGACAACTAAGTTGGCTATTCAACTAAGTTACCCACTCAACAGACTCGATAGAGCTGTTGATAGTATAACTCAGCTGCTTAGGCCAAATACTTAACTTGGTTGATTTGTTTTTAATAGCGGAAGACTTAACACCCTTTGATTGGTTTTAAGCTTGTTTCAAACACTTGATTTTTAGTACTTAGTTAATTATCAGTTGGATAGCAAATATAAACTAACAACAGATATAAAGCAAATATGCAGGAATGTAAATGCTGAAAGTAAATTGACACAAGTATTTTTATAGAGGTTCGAAGATGGGGTAATTCTTCTAGTCCTCTCTTCTCCAACTCCTGGAGGAATCCACTAAGTAACATATCAGTTTACAAAGCGGTTATCAGTCTGGAGACAGCCTTGATCACACAGCTGGCTTCTCTTGCGACTCAGCTTCTTCACGAGGTGGCTACTGGATACTAACTCACTTCTCAAGTTCTTGGATTTGATCACGAAGCCTCCAATAAACTTGATACTTGGTTCGACCTTGAACCTTTCTACAATCCTTCAACTAAGAAAGTAAACCCCTTTTGTTTCTTCAAAAGCTTCATGTTCAACTGGTTGAAGTTATCTCTCATTCACAACTTGTGTTGGATCGAGTTTCTTCGAGTTTGAGGCTTGAGGAATAGCTTGTAATGCTTTGAGAATTTACAGGTTAATAGTTTGAATATTTCTTGTTCTTGCTTGGTTCAGGTTGTCAAGGCCACCTTTTCTCAAAGTGCTTCCTCAGCCTTTTATAGTGCACATTTGAAATTTGCCCATTGAAGAGATAGGCTAGTTTCAAATGTCACTTTGTGTTTGTTGGCTTGTCTTGTCTTGGTCTGCAGCCTTTGTGATGTTGACCTTTCCTCGTATTAAATGGTATTCCAGCTTTGCAGGTTCTGACACAAGGTGCAGTGTTTCCCATTGGCTCATTCCTTTTGCGCAATTCTGGGTCAAACACTTTTAGACCTGGTAGCTTAACATATTTCTATATTGAGTAATATTCTTGACTTTATTCAAATGGATCTAAGTCAGTTGTCTTAACTTGACTGCTGCCTTTACCCCAGGTGACTTGAGTCCGCTCCAATCATGGGATTAACTCAACTATCACTTCAATTGATAAACTTGGATTCTATAAGTTGACTTGACTGACACTTCTCACAGCTGTTCCTCAGCTGACTCTCCTTCAGTCGAGTCCTTGACTTCCTTCATGGCCATACTCAGCTGACATACATCAGAATCTTCATTCCAGTCCGCAGTTGACTTCTTGTAATCTTTGACATAGCTGACCTAACTCATTTGTTTCAGTCCTATGTATTACAATGCATAATTACAAGGAAAATGGGTTGCCTACTTCCTAGTTTAAGTTTTACATGGTATCATCAAAATCTAATAAATAAATTTCATAACATTCTCTAACGAGGATAATGGAAAAGAACCTCATTCCACACTACAATGACTACATAACCTAGATCAAAATCATAGTTCAAGATAATAGCAAACATGGTTTTAAGTACAAGACTTCCACTATCTTATGATATTCGTTTTTACCTGTTCTCTTCCAATTCGCTTTGTAAGAAAGCTATGTTATTTATTCTTCCTTAAAACTAAAAAAATGTTGTTGGTTTGGATTGTTCTCTTTGTTGGAACAATCTTTAGTGAATTACTTCACTTTAATCCGAATCTTTCATATCGAGTTATCAAGAATCAAATATTAGATTGCGAGAAGCATACATGAATCAATAGCAATTGAATCATGGGTTTGGCCTACTAGATCTACACGTCTCAAACACTTTAGAGAACCTTTAGCTTTTCTATGTATGTTTTTATCGGTGATGAGATAAGCGAGAATAGAATGCAAGATGACGCGTGACCAGGGACCGAACCCTTATATAATCGTGTTATATTGGGTATCCTATTTTAGCCATCTTAAAATAAGAATAACCAATCAAGTCTCTACATATTAAAGGCCCACACCCCATTAGATACAATAAAGCCCAATTACTTAAACCTTATTTAATCACTTATAAAATGGGCTTTACCTTAATTATCAGTCCACAATACATAGTTATTTCACATATAAGTCCACTGTTGGATTAATGATCCAACAATCTCTCACGTGGGATATATATCTGTAACCTTATAATTATGTATTTAAAAATAACAATATGAGCTCAACTTTGTTATCATAACCAAAATGTATATGTAACCAATATGTTCTATCAATCGTACTAACATAGGATCAAAACGACCTTCGTTACATACATCGTAACTCGACCCATCAATGGTCACATATGTAAATATAACTAAATGATATGGATCGTGATGTGGATGTGTAGCATGGAAATTTCATGCAATGTATTCTTAACATGTCTATTTTTAACTGGTCCACATTACCTTAGTGAGATCAAACTGTAGGTCCCAAGGGGTGTGAGTAAGGTTTAGAAGGGGGGGTTGAATAAACCTTACCAAATTTTCAATTTAGTCATTTTAAATAAATTATAGAGTTAACATAAACAACTAAGTCCTTGAGGGACAAGTAAGTTGGTTATTTAGCAGAGTTAGCCACTCAACAGACTCGATAGAGCTGTTGATAGAATAACTTATTTAACCCGAAACTTAACTTGGCCGTGTTATTTTATCAATGGAAGACTTAACACCCTTTGATTTATTTTAAACTTGTTTTAACACTTGATATTTGCACTTAGTTGTTAATCGGTTTGGATAGCAAATCAAGTTTATCGACATATATAAAATGGATATGCGAAATGTAAATATGCTAAAAAATAAATGACACAGTTAATTTTAATATAGGTTTGAAGATGGGGTAATTCTTCTAATCCTCTCTTCTCCAACTCTGGAGGAATCCACTAAGTAATGATCAATTCACAAAGTGGTTCTCGGTCTAGAGACGAGTCTTGATCACACAACCGACTTGCTCCTTGGACTCGGCTAGAGATGCCTTGTAACACGGTTGGCTTCTCTTCCGACTCACTCCTTCACAGGGGCAAATGCCTTGCTACTTCACTCACTTTATCAAGCTTCTTGGATTTGATCACGAAGCCCTCCAATAAATTGATCTTGGTTCGACCTTGAACCTTCCTAAAATCCTCCTGAAAAGTAGACCCTTTTTATTATTCAAAAGTTTCCTCTTCAACGGTTTGAAGTTGTCTTTCCTTCACATGTTTGTGTTGGATTGATTTCCTTCGAGTTTCGAGCTTGAGGATTTGCTTGAATATCTTTGAGAATATTTTGCGGGTTAATAGCTTTGAAAAATGCTTGATTTCTCAGGTGTGCAAGGTCACCGTTTCTCAATGAATTTCCTCAGCCTTTTATAGTGAACTTTCAAAAATCTGCCCGTTGAAGAGATATGCTAATTTTCAAAAGACACTTGTGTTCGTTGACTTGTCTTTTCTTGGTCTTTAATCTTGAGATGTAGACCTTTCCTCGTATTAAATGAATGTTCAGCTTTTCAGGTTCTGACACGAAGTGCAGTGCTTCCCATTGGTTGATTCCTTTTGCACGCTTCTGGGACGAGCACTTTAAGACCTGGCAGCATGTAAATATTACTTATTTAAGTAATGTTCTTGACTTCTGTGCAACAAATTCCTTTCAGTTGACTTCTCTTGGCTGCTGCCTATTTCCCCAGGTGACTTGAGTCTGCTCCAATTAGTTGAAAACTAAACTGTCACTTTCAACTTGTGACTTGGCTTCTTGAAATGATTTTGGATGACACTTCACCACGATTGTTCCTCACCGATACATCTTGATCAAGTTCTTGATCTTCCTTCTTGGCCATACTCACTGTTTTTCACGGTGGAGTCTTCACTTGATCTTGATTGACTTCTTGTATTTCCAGGCTTAGGTGACTCGATTCGGCTCTTCCCAAATTTATCTATTACAATGAAAATTACAAGGAAAATGGGGTGCCAAGTTTCTAATTTAAGTTTTACATGGCATTCATCAAAATCTACAAAATAAATTTCCCAACAATTTTCCCCTTTTTGATGCCAAAACTTAAAAACATTAAACATGTAAACAACAAAGATACATACATACAATGCAGTAACAAAGAATGTATGCATAGAATTAATCATTTTATTGATCATAACATTCTTGTCCTTTACACAGCTGTTTACAAAGTGTATCAGAGCATATTCATATCTAAGCAAATGCTAGGATACAAATACAAATAGAGAAATTTCAAAACACTTTACTGAATATACAGATGGCTTACACAAAAATGTATTTACAAGAGTAAAATACATCAAGGGTTCGCAGCAACATTTCATCGCCTTCGCTGCCTCCTTTTTTCCTCGTCAGCTCTGTCATCATCAGCTCTATTTCTTTTTCTTTCATCTTCAGCTGCTTTCTTCTTATCATAAGCTCTCTTTGCAGCAGCATCTCTGCGTTTCCTTTCTTCCCATTGCTGGTCTTGTCTCCTGTTTTCCTCTTCTAGTCTTTTCACATATTCAACATTTTTCCTGGCCACTTCCAAATTAGCTACTTCATCATACCCAGCCCAGTAGATCCTTCCCTTCTTTCCAGGATCTACATATTCGATATTTTTGGGTAGTAGTCTAGGTCGAAAGCCTCTTCCTCCACCACTTCTTCCTCCTCTTCTGGGTGTATACTGTACAGGAGTCTTCTGTTTACCAGCTGAATGGCTGCTGGTAGTATCTTTATCGCGGCTTCTTCGCACAACTTAAGACCCTTCTCCCAAAGATCTGGATCCCAAGCTTGGGCTACGGACATCTCTTCGAAAATAGCCTTCGGATTCGAGTGTCTTAAATTCTTCAACTAATCTTGGCTCGGATCCATCGTCTGGAATAACATCTTGATCCTTCCCTGTCGGAATGCCTCCGAATTGTTTCATCACTTCTTCAATGCGGGCATCCATTTTTTTATCGAACTCTAACTGACCTGCTTCTACAATTTTTCTTTTCTCGACATGGGCACAACAGTGTTCGATCGGCGCAGTCACTAGAAGTTTGCTTGATTATTGAGGTTGTCACATGACCTGTTTGAGGGGTTTCAGCAATCATTTAAGTCATGTGCTTCGAATGTTCCCCCTCAGCTGCCATTCCCTTCTTCTTCTAAGTTGCTGCTTCTTCTTTCAAATTCCTTAGGTACTCCTCTTCCCCCTTTTTGGCATCATCACGGAGAGAGGGACCCGGGGAACATGCTGCGAGCATCAAGTCGAGTCAACCGAGAGCCGAGTTACGCTTGGAGTCATTGCGGCATGTGTTGTTCGAAATTTTGAACGAGTGGCTTTTGACTCGGGCGCCACGATTTCATTTTAGCCAAGAGAAGGCTGAATTTTGCATTCATGGTCTCCTCAAGACGCATAATTTCTTTTTGATGGAATTCACGCAGGAGCTCCATTTCGGTTGTGTGGGAGGCATGCAATCTCTCCATATACGCCTGCATCCTCTGCTTCATATCAGCATTGTCAGCACTCCAAACAAGCATCTTATTGTACAATGCCTTGAAATAGCGAACTTGTTCGTATCGCGTGCACTCTGTTGTTGACACCACTCCCAATCCTTACCACTATCGCTCTCAAATCATTTGTGAGGGTGGCATCTCTATTGTCCGGGGCGTAAATCTAGTGAGGCCTGGTGTTGTTCAATCTTCTCAATCTCTGCACGCATCTTCTTGAAGACTTCTCGGATCTTAGCGGTGTCACACCCGATTCAATTTCCCGGCCATTCAACATCGAAATCAAAGTTTGCTGGCATAATGGAGTTGGTAGGGATTACAGGATCTTCTCGAACGGTGAATTGGCGCTGCTCTTTAGCGGTCTCTTCCTCTAGCTCAGACACCTCGATTGAAAAGGGAAAAACTTGCTCAAAAGTATCATCTCGCACATAAGGGATTGAAATAGCGGTCTGTGCCTGTGATGTTCCTGGTGGAGTCGATCTGCTTTGAAGGCCGTGGGAGCTGCGCAGATGACTCGGCACACCGGGCCTTGTTGAGTAGGTTGGCCAGCTGACTGAGCCTCAGCTGTCTTAACAACTTCTTCGGCCTTAGTACATTTTTCTAAGTGAAGTTTCGGGTCCTCGGCTGCAACATCATTGTCATCGGATGATGATGAAACCTGGGGGCTTGTTTCATCATTAAAGTTGAATGTTTGATGAGCAGCTTTAAAACTGGACTGACTCGTCTGCGGGAGAACATCCTCAGCCGGGACCTTTTGATGTGCAACTGGTGTGGACTCAACTTCATCTTCAGACCCCAGAAATGATATGTCAGGATTTTCCTGGGAGTCATGAAATGTACTAATCCCCTTCTCAGATTCAGCACTATGAACATGAGGGATGTTCTGAACTTCTTGAGCTTTACCCAGGGAGGTCTCAACTTCCCTTGGGCCTTCAATACCTCCAGCAGTCTCAACTGTAGCGAGGCCTTCTACATTCCCTTCGATAGTTGCAACTATCTTAGGGTCTTGGACCATGGCATCTGAAGGAGTCTCAACCCCTTGGATTGCACTTTTACTACCCAGAGTGTTAACTCCCGGTGCATTTCCATCATGTGCCTCGACTGCAACAACACTATCATCGGCAAAGTTCAAAGCGGTGACACTTCACCGGGACAGACTCAACCGTCCGAGCCACAATGTCAATCTGTTGTGGTTCTATCTCGCTTCCTCTTCGCCTCCTTTCTTTAATAAGGAGTCATCTGCAAAGATCCTCGACCTGCTGCGGTGGAGTGAGTTTCCCCCTCACCGGCACACCACCGTGAGTGACCGATGGTAGGGTCACTCTTCTCCAGACTCGCGACTGCTTCCGTTGAGTGCTCAGCCGTCGGGGCATGTGGTAAAACACCTTGATGGGGTTAGCTCAACTTGGGTGCCCAAATTTCCGTCTCATTGCCAATTCCCTTGGACCCATCTTAAAAAATCTTGGGGACATAGGCTTTGCAGATGATGGTTGTGGCAATTTGTCGCACTACTCCCAATGGGTCTATCTACGAGGAGAGATTGTGAGGACTCTCCTGGTCCTTCAAACATTTGTTGCTCATGCATCATCCTGGATTCCCTCAGAGCTTGTTGCATGTCTGACTTCTCTTTTACAGCAACGGGATCCATGTCTTCATCACTCTCTGAGAACACGTCCATATGAGGATGAGTGTGTTCTAGAGTTCCAGTAAGCGGACATATACTAGCTTTCTCTAGAGCTTACGCTTTCTCATTTTCGCTTTGGCTTGTTCCTTCTCCTTGAAGATTTGTAGGATATTCAGGCAGTTATCTTCATCAAGGGCCTGAAGCACTTTAGTGACTCCGAGAAATTGGAACAATTCCTCATCTTCTTCGATAAACTCAGGGCTTTCGAACTGCACCCTTGAGTGGCTTAGCTTCCACGCCCTCCATTCACGTAGACGGCATTGAATATCTGGGTATACAGGAGAATATATGATGACATCATTATCGTCATCTTCTTCTTGTCCATCCTTTTTCTGGGATGGAAGGCAAGATGCTCTGCTTCTCTTCACCTTCAGCAGCGTCCGTAGCATGTGGAGAGACAATTTTTTCAACTGGAAGGTTAGTTGTCTCAGCTGCTTCTTTATCCTCAGCTGTCCTCTCCACAGTTGGGTCTTCTGTAGGCCTCTGCTGATCACCCTCAGCAGACTTGGCGGTTTCATCTATTATTTCGGGAGACTGCACTTCCTGAATGTCAGCAGTCACAGATGATTTTTCCAGCTGAGTGGCAGATTCAACTGTCTTTTCACGTTCTGAAAGCTTGACGATCCTTCTTCTTTTGGGTCTAACCAGAGGGATTTCTGGTTCTTTTTCTTCTTCGGATTCTTTGGCGGCGAGGGCCGGGGCATCCTTTTGGACCGGAGCTGCCTTCCTGGGTTTGGCAGTCCTTTTCTTGCGTATGGCTGGAGAAGGGATTTGGGCTTCCTTCTCAGCTTCGGCTACAGGGGCAGAAGACACGGCTGCTCGGGAAGGCGACTCACCGCGGGGGTAGGTGCATCCTGTTTCTTTCTTTGTCGCGGGGGCAACCTTATTCTTTGCAGTTGCAGGGGCAACTTTCTTCTTGGGAGGAGAAGTAACAACTGTGTCCTTGGGGTCAGCTGATTCCCCCTCACTGGTGTTCGCCCTCTTCGCGTGGGATCTCTTCTGGGCTCCTGAGAGATTAGCCAAACATCTTTTTATTTACATGGAAAGATTTTCCATGTTGAAGGGAATGCCCTTCACTTCCATCAAAAAGTGGCCAATCACCGGGCCATAACCGAGAGATCCTCCAAAGAACCATCTTCCTTCTATGATTTATTTACAACGTTAAAGCGGATCTGTCATTGTACCTAACTCAACCTGATTGACTTTCTTGCTCCGCATGATCACGACCATGGCGATCATCTTAGTCTTTGACGGTGATTGAAGGCGCCAAACTTCATGTCTACACACTTGGAGACGACATCCATCAACTTGTGATAGTCGTCCTTCAGCAATTTCTTCTCAGCTGTGTAGACCACCTTAGCAACACACTCTGGTTTGGCTACCTCTTTCCATGCAAAGCAACCAAGTCAACATCGCTTCAAAATCCCATTTATGCCCTCAAACGGCAAAAAAAGCGATTGCTCGCAAGGTCCTTAGTTTATTATCATTATGTCCTTGCGGTGGATAGAGGACTTGATTCCCTCGTCCTGCACCTCCGCATTCACGTAGAACTGTGCCACCTCTTCAAGGTAGGTGTGCGAGTACTCCAAAGTAAGAAAAGCCTTAAGACCGGACTTTTCCAATATTTCCGCAATTTTCTTCACTAAGGTTTCATCCGAATCTGCTTCACCATGCCTTCAAAATCCACTATGATCCGAGTGGATTTGCTTTTGATAACTTGACAAAATCAAACTTTGGTGCCATTTAAAGAGATTTTTACCGATTAAAACTTTGTGAACGGCTTGAGAACACGTAGGGTTTGCGAGAGAAAAGAACTTGTTTTCCTTTGCTTGAAGATGAACAGTTTTTCGAGTGAGAGAGAGAATCTTTGGAGAAATTAGTATATAAGGGTTATGAAAGGACGGATTTTTGATTTTTAAAATTTGATCAAGATCAACGGCTCTAAGACGTCAAACCGCATTTAATTCCTCGCATTTAATGAGGCAACATTTATATCCAATCATATGCTTATCTTTATGACGCACTCGCTATTATTACGCCATTCCCGCTCATTTAAAACAATCGCATTTTTGTCACTTTGCTCAAATCCTTAAAAACATTCTCTTCTCATTTAAAACAAACTCGACAAATCGCATTCTTGATTCACATAAGGGCTTTATCTTCCATATGTTAAGTTCTTGAATCAATTCACATAAGGGCTTCGTGAATATGAGATATATTTGAGATATATTCAAAGTGATGTCTTTCTTTTCAACATGATCTCTTATAAATTAATATCTCGACATCAATGTGCTTTGTTCTTGAATGCAACATGGGATTCTCGAGTGATTGCAATAGCACTTGTGTTATCACACATAATTGGAATCTCTTTTTCTTCAATTTCATAATCTCTCACTTTGTCTCATCCACAATACTTGGGCACAATAGTTTTGCCCAACTATATACGCAACTATATACTGCGACTCACGGATGTGGCTATTGAGTTTTGCTTCTTGCTAAACCATGAGACCAATCTATTTCCAAGCATTTGACATGTACACTGAAGTACTCTTCCTGTCAATTCCATATCATTCATACCGAAACCGAGTAACCAATAAGCTTGAATCCAACTTCCTTTGGATACCATAAGCCAACTTCCTAGCATCCCTTCAAATATCTTAGGATTCTCTTAGTTGCAGTTATGTGGCTCTCCTTTAGTGCAAATTGAAATCTTGCACATACACCTACTGCAAAGGTGATGTCTGGTCTGCTGGCTGTTAAATAGAGCAGTGATCCAATAAGTGCTATGTATCTTGTTTGATCTACAGCCTTGCCATCTGCATCCATGTACATCTTGACTGATGTGTTCATTGGTATTTTCACAGAAGACTTCTCTTGCATACCAAATTTCTTTATTAAATCTCTGGTGTACTTAGTTTGACTTATAAAAGTTCCATCCTTCAATTGCTTAACTTGAAGTCCTAGGAAGAAAGTCAGTTCTCCCATCATGCTCATTTCAAATTTGCCTTGCATGAGGTTTGAGAACTTATCACAAAGCTCTTTGTTTGTGGATCCAAAAATTATATCATCCACATATATTTGAACAAGCGAGATACTCTCTCCATCTTGAATTAAGAAGAGTGTTCTCATCCACTTTGCCTTTAGTGAATCCATTATCAGTTAGAAATTGAGATAATGTATCATACCATGCACTTGGTGCATGTTTCAATCCATATAATGCTTTCTGGAGCTTGTACTCACCAATGGCCTTCTGCTCAAAACCTGGAGGTTGTTAAATATTGACTTCTTCCTCTAACAGTCCATTTAAGAATGCACTTTTCACATCCATTTGATATACAATGAAGTTCTTGTGAGCAACATAGGCAAGAAACATCCATATTGCTTCTAATCTTGCAACAGAGCAAAGGTTTCATCAAAATCTATTCCCTCTTCTTGCAATACCATTTGGCTACCAATCTTGCTTTGTTTCTTACCAAAGATCCTTCCTCATTCATCATGTTTCTGAAAACCCATTTTGTGCCAATAACATTCTGATGGGTTGGTCTCTGCACCAATTCCCATACTTTGTTCCTTTCAAACTGATTCAGCTCTTCTTGCATGGCTTGAAACCAATGTGTAGCATCTAGTGCTTGAGACACTTCTTTTGGCTCTATTTGGGAAATAAAACAAGTGAACATTGCTTCTTCTTGAGCTGAGCTCGATCTGGTTCTTACACCATCTCTAACATTTCCAATGACTAGCTCTGGATGGTCTCTAAGCCATCTCACATCGGGTTGAAGCAAATCACCGGGTTCAAATTGTCTCGCAATGTGTTGTCTTGAGCGACTCTTTCATCATCATTCACCGCAGACTTTCCAAATGTCTTTGAGATTCAGCTATTTCATCTTCACCTTGATTGATTACTCTTACTTGACTTCAATATAAGGACTCTTCGCGCATAGTTGGTGATTCACTTATCACTAACTCTTGAATGTCTTCTCCATTCACATTAGGTTCATCAAAAACCACATGTGTGATGAGACAACAGATTAGTTTCCTGGTTTAGCAAGAAGCAAAACTCAATAGCCACATCCACACCGGTGACAGTACATAGGCTGGCAAACAAGTGTTGTGCCAAGTCTTATGGATGAGACAACAAATGAGAGATTATGAAATTGAAGAAAAAGAGATTCCAATTATGTGTGATAACACAAGTGCTATTGCAATCACTCATAATCCTGTGTTGCATTCGAGAACAAAGCACATTGATGTCATATATCATTTTATAAGAGATCATGTCGAAAAGAAAGACATCATTTTGGAATATATCTCAACTGATAAACAGTTAGCTGACATATTCACCAAGCATGAGCTAGGGCTAATTGAGCTGATTTGACACTCAGAAGACTCAATGAGAAGAGAGGAAACATGAAAAAGATGAAAACATAGCAAATCTCATGAATCAACTAAGTGAATCAGCAGTATCAAAAAGTCACCAGACGAGTTGGGTGGCAATTTGAGTCACTATACGAATGGAGAAAAGAAGAGTTGAGTCATTTAAGGAGTAAGCTGAGTCATTTATGAGCTAAGTGATAAAAACACAGTCGTTTTTAATGAACGGGAATGTTTTTAAGGATGACGCCTTGGTAATAATAATGACCGACCGATCTGATCAAAAGTCGCACAATAAGCATATGACTGGATATAAATTCTGCCGCATTAAATGCGATAATTAAATGCAAAGTGACGTGCGAAATCCGAGCCATTGATCTCGATCAAAATTCAAAACCAAAAACACGCCCTCTCATAACCCTTATATATCCATTTTCTTCAGTTTTCTCTCTCACACTGAAAACTGTTCATCTTCAAACCTTCCAAAGCAAGTCCTTTTTCTCTCAAAAACCCTACCAACTCTCAAAGTAAGTTTATCAAGATTTAATCGGTAGAATTTTCTAAAAATGGCACCAACACATGATTTTGCTAAGCTCGCAAAGCAAATCCACACCGGATCAACTGTGGATTTTGAAGGTATGATAAAACAGGGTTCCGATGAAACCCTTGTGAAGAAGATAGCGGATAAGATCGAGAAATCCGGACTGAAACCATTCCTCACCATGGAATATCAAATGACGTACCTTGAGGAGGTCGCACAGTTTTACGTCAACGCTGAGGTGCATGACGAAGGGATTAAATCCTCCGTCCACCGCAAGGACATTCTAATCACTGCAAAGGACCTTGTGGAGCACTGTTTATTGTTGTCGGAGGGCATACCAGAGATATATGAAGCCGACGTCAACTTGGCTGATGCATGGAAGGAAGTAGCCAAACCTGAATGTGCTGCAAAAGTGGTCTACACAGCTGAGAAGAAGCTGCTGAAGGACGATTATCACAAACTAATGGATATCGTCGCGAATAGTGTAGACATGAAGTTTGGTAGCTTTAATCAACTGTCCAAAACCAAGCTGATCGTCATGGTTGCGATCATGGAAGAGAAGAAGATCAATTGTGCTGAATTTATTTACAACAGACTTTGCCAGAATATTGGCAACTAGTCTTTCAAGGAGGATGGATCCTTTGGAGGATCACTTGGCTATGGCCTAGTCATTGGCCATCTGATGGAGGTTGTTCCCCTTCGACATGGAAAGCCATTCCATGTTAACAAGAAGATGTTCCGCCATCTCTCGGAGCCCAAGAGAGCCTACGCAAAAGGGTCGATACCAGTGAGGGGAATCACGACTGACCGTCGACACAGCTTCTTCCTCCCCTCCTAAAAAGAGAGGCGCCTGCCCGCAAAAAAGAAAAAGTTGCTCTGCAAAGAAAAGAAGAAAGACGCACTCTGCCCCTGTAGCCGAGTCACCCGCCCTGCGCAGTGTGTCTCCCCGCCCACGCAGTGGTGGAGAAGGAACCCTTAATACCTTCTCCAGGAATTAAAAAGAAGATGACGCCAAGGCGAGAAGGGCAACCTCTAATACAACTCCGAAGGCCTTTACCTTCGAGGAACGGAGGAAGTAGAACCGACATTTCTCTCGTGAAAACTAAAAGAAGAAGAAGAATCACCAAGCTCTCAGAGCTTGAGAAGACAGCTGAGTCTGCCACTCAGCTGGAGACAGTCACTGAGACTGCTGAAGAAGTGCAGCCTCCAGAAGTTTTTGATGAAACCGCCAAATCTGTTGAAGGTGATCAGCAGAGGCAAATAGAAGACCCACCGTGGATAGAACAATTGAGGAAGAAGAGACATCGAGACAACAAAATCTCCCGATGAAGGAGTTGTGTCTCCACTGCCCCGATGCTTTCTTGAAGGAGCCGAAAAGCGTATATGATGCCTTCCATTCCGAAAAGGAAGGGCAACAAGGAGAGGATGACGATGATGATATAATCATGTATTCTCCATTATACCTGCACATCCGAGAATCGTGCCTCGAGAGCATGGAGGAAATGGAAGGCGAGTCACTCAAGGTGCGGTTTGAACACCCCGAGTATATTGAGGAAGAAGATGTGCTTTTCAAGCTTCTTGAAATTGACACTGTACTACATGCCCTGGATGAGGATAATCGCATAAATATGCTACAAATTAGCAAGGAGCAAAAAAAGCCGAGCGGTGAGGAAGCGGAAGCTCGTGAAAAAGCCAAAGATTCTTGAACGAATTTCATGATCCACCTAAGATTTTAAACCAAAGAACCTCACTCATCCTCACATTGATATGCTTTTAGGAAGTGATGAAGACTTGGATCCCATCGCGCAAATGAAAAGTTGGACATGCGAAAGAAGCCATCCGGAATCCGAATAATGCATGAGCAATGGTGAGGAAGGACCAGGAGAGTCTTCTAAATCTCACCGAGATTGATCCGTTGGGAGTGGTACAACAGATTGCCATAGTTATTCGCAACCACTTCCCGATTCACTCGGAGGGCGAATCTAAGGGATTTGGCGATGACACCGGGAACTTGGGCACCCAAGTTGAGCCAACCCCTGTGATGGTGTCTTACCACCGCCCCCACGATCGAGCACTCAAAGGAAGCGGTCGGGTCCGGAGCAGAGTGACCCCAAAAGTCACTCACCGGTGGTGCGCCCGGTGGGGGAAACTCACTCCACTGCGGCTAGGTCGGAGGATGTCTTTGCAGATGACTCCACAATGCGGGAAGGAGGCGAAGTGGAGAAGGAAAAAGAAAAAGAACAACAACAAGTTGTCACTGACGAAGCTCGAATAGTTAAGTCTATCTCACCAAGTGCCAACAACTTTGCGGGATGAGGCGTTCTTTGATGCGGTCGAGGCACGGATGGATGGATCTGCCCCGGGAGTTAACACTCTGGGAAATGAAAGTGCAATCCAAGGAGTTGAGACTCCTGTGGATGCCACCGCAGGAGACCCTAAGACAACTGCGTCTGTCGAAGGGAATGTACAAGGCCTTACTGCAGTTGAGACTGCAGGAGGTAATGAAGGCCCGAGGGAGGTTGAGACTTCCCTGGGTAAAGAGACAGAAATGTAGAACATCCCTCGTATTCACATTGAAGAATCAGAGAAGGAAATTAGTGCACTTCATGATTCCCAAGATAACCCTGACATATCATTTCTGGGATCTGAAGACGAAGCTGAGTCCACACCTGCTGCAAAGGACTCGGCTGAGGATGTTCTACCAAGTACGAGCAAGCCAGAATTCAAGGCTGCTCGACAAACTTTCAATTTTGATGATGAACCAAATCCTCAGGCTTCATCATCTTCCGATGACGCTGATGGTGCAAAACAGGACACACCAATTCATTTAGCGAAAACCACGAGGCCGAAGAAGGCTTAAGGCAGTGAGGCTCGATCGATTAATAACCCTCACACCAAGGCCCAGCTGAAACCGAGTTGTCTGCGCATGCTCCCAAAGCTGCAGCAGAGTCAATTCAATCAGGCACATCACAAGCTCGAACGATTATACATTCCATACCTTACGTCCGTGATGATGCTTTCGAAGAGACTTTTCCTTTTTCAATTGAGGTGCCTGACCTTGTAGAAGAAATAGCTCGTGAGCGGAAACGGTACCACAAACCTGATCCAGTGATTCCCACTGACTCCATTGTCCCAGCAGAGTTCGACTTTGATGATATTTAGCCGCCAGCTGAGACTGAGGTAACAGCTGAGGTGCGTGAAGTCTTCAAGACTATCCTTGGAGAGATTGAGAAAATTGAAAGGCACCAGGCCTTGCTGGATATGCGGATGGACAACAGGGATGCCAATCTCACAGCCGACTTAAGAGGGATTGTGCTGAGGATCAGAGAATGGTGTCAACAGAAGAGTACAATGCGATACGAACAAGTCAGATACTTCAACGCATTGTAGGATGCAAGAAAATATTGACATGAAGAGGAGGATGCAAGAAAATATTGACACAATGCATGTCTCCCATACCACCGAAATGGAATCTATGCGAGAATTTCACAAGAAAGAACTTCTGCGTGTAGAGGAGAGTATGAATGCCAAGTTCAGCCTTCTTATGGCTGAAATGAAACTCGTGGCAGTGAATCCAAAGCCACCCGCTCGAAATTTGAAACGAACAAAGATACTCCGCAGCAGACTCCAAGCAGGACTCATCTATCAGCCGATTAGACTTCATGCTCGCAGGTATGTTTCCAGGGGTTCCTCTCTCCTTTGATGATGCCAAAAAGGGGGAAGAGGAATACCTGAAGATGTTAAAAGGGTTAGCGGAAGAACAGAAGAAGGAGAAGGGAAAAGCTGTTAAGGGGGAAGGTTCAAAGGATGTGACCCTAATGTTTGCTGAAACCCCTCAACAAGGCCATGTCACAGCTAGCATAATCAGCAAACTTCCGGTGACTCTGCCGCTCCAACACTTTGTTGTGCCTATGTCTGAGAAGAGAAAAATCGTAGAAGCAGTGATGAAGGAGGTTGAAAGAAAGACGGATGCCTGTGTTCTAGAAGTGTTGAAACAATTCGGAGGCATTCCGGCAGGAAAAGACACCGATGCCATTCCAGATGACGGAAACGAGCCAAGATCCGTTGAAGAGTTTAAAACGCTCGAGTCCGAGGGATACTTCAAGGATATGTCCATAGCCCAAGCCTCGGGACTTGTCTTGGGAGAAAGGTCCGAAGTCGCGAAGAAGGCGACAAGCGATGACTACAAGCGATCACTCTGTGAAAGAAGAATACTCGAAAGACAATACACGCCCGCAGAGGAGGAGGAAGGAGTGGTGGAGGTAGAGGCTTTCAACCTGACCTCTACCCAAAAACATTGAATACGTAGATCCGGGCAAGAAGGGAAGGATCTACTTTGGGGCTGGGTATGATGAAGTAGCCAATCGGGAAGTGGCTAGGAAGAATCTTTGAATATGCGAAAAGAATTGAAGAAGAAAACAAAAGACAAGATCACCAAAAGAGAGGCAAGAAAGAAAAAGGAAAGATGAAGCTGCAAAGAGAGCCTACGAAAAGAAGAAAGCAGCTGAAGTGGAAAAGAAAAGGAAGAGAGTCGACGAAAAACAAGTCAGAGTGAGAAGAAAGAAGAAGGAAGCGGCGAAGGCGATGAAGTGTTGCTTTAACTCCTTCATGTATTTTACTATTGTAAATGCATATGTATGTAAGTCTTCTCGTACATTTAATGAATAATCTATATTTTGCGTAGATAAGTATGCTCTGATTGCTCTGATACACATTGTAAATAGCTGTGTAAAGGACAAGAATGTTATGATCAATAAAAAGATTGATTGTACGCATGCATTCCTTGTTACTGCATTAATCGTATGTATCTTTGCTATTTACATTTTGTATGTATGTTTTAAGTTTTGGCATCATCAAAAAGGGGGAAATTGTTGGGAAATTTATTATTTAGATTTTGATGAATGTCATGTAAAACTTAGACTAGAAAGTTGGCACCCCATTTTCCTTGTAATTTGTATTGTAATAGATAGAAATTTGCATTTGCCGAGTCAAGTCAGCTATGCCTGGAGTCTGCGTCCGTGTCTTACCGCCCAATCTCGCACTCTCTCGATTTTCTCCCTCGCTCCTTCCGTTTATCTGCAACAGCTACCATCGGCCGGTCTAGCCTAAAACAGGTTTATTATTTGGAATTCTCACTTAACGGCAAAAGCCCCAAATTTCAATGTCTAGGTATCACTAATTCTGATTTACAATTTTTTTATATTTTCTCTTTACATTTTAGTTTATTAATTCGTGAGATGTTCGTTGATTTTGGTTGAGTCCTTATTTTGTTGGTTGATGTTGTTTTATTTTTAATTGTTGTTTAGATTTGGATTTTTATTTACGCTTGTGTTTGTGGGTTTTCAAGCCAAAAACAAAATTTCTTGGATAGAAGATCAATGGTCTTGATATTTGACTGTAAAAACTTTTAGTAACATAGATAGTTAGTTGTCTTCGAAGATTTGGCATTAGTTGAATTCTGTAGAAATATGTGGAAAAAATGCTCTATGATGGGGTTTATCACATATGAGATAAACATTAGTTATCTAATCATATTGGACGTCAGAGTTAGAGGGGAAAAAATGGAAAAGAATTTTCACTTTCTTGATTGTAAATTGGTATTGAATTGCTAGGTTGCTGATTTAATTCTTAGTTGTCTATTTGAACTTAATGTTAGAGAGTGCTCTTTGTTAAAGATTATTTACTTTTATAAAATAAAATATGAAATTTTGTTGATATTTTGTTTAGTCTGCACTAACTACCTGTATTCTAAATGAATCACGAAAACATCCCCAATAATGAAAATAAGAAGAGTGGATAATTCCCTAGCAATTATGCTCAAAAATCATGTCGTGCTAGTATTGAATATAGTGCTGAAGCTTGTAATTGGTCTCCTTGTATGTGCTTTAATATCTTCATTGTATTCGAGCCTAGAAAGGGTTTCTGATAGTGATGTAGAAATTTGTAATGCCCTCCTTTTGTTCTATTTTTCAATGAATTTATGCACATGTATAGCTAAGGAAAGTAGTTATTACACTCTCAAGATAAACAATAAACCATGTGTTATCTATAATTAAGTAGTTATTGCAAGCTATAATTTTTTGGCTTTTGCTATTATGCGATCTCATATTTATTTGTTGCTCAATGATAACATCAGTTATGCATGCATTTATTGTAGTATTCCCTTATGAGTGACTCTCAAATTATGTAGCTGCCTCTAAAAGTATTAACATCATGGAGGTGACTGATGAAGAAATGAAATTTCTTATTTGACGGGGTATCTGGTCTGCAATGTTACTTTTATTAGCTAGTTTTGATTCTAATTTAGACCAATCAAGCCTTATCAACCCCTGTAATTGGTGAATGTAAGAATGCTCAACTTGTATTGGAACTGCAGGTAGTACGGGGAGCAAAGATGAAGCAGCTCCCTTTTTGGGCTTTGTTTGTACAATAATGTTGTTCATTATATATACGACCAAAAATTACCAGTATCAACAGACAGAGGTATGTTAACACAGAGTTTGCTGAAGAACGTTGGTTGTTCTCATATGAATATGGACTAACTGTTGCTTTAAGTCCGTTCATTTACAAAATTGTTATGATGTTCTAATCTTCTTATTCTGCTTTTCAGTCTTGTTCATGATAACTCTTCCACCGTTTTTGACCTTTTTTATTAGATGGAGTCGAAACTGCATTTTTTCTACACATCAAAGGTATTTAGCTTAATTTTGCATCATCTTATCTCTTTATTTGAACCTTTTTCCAATACATCTTTCTTGTGGAAACAGTTATGAAAAACTTTTCTGCCTTTATTATTTTTTTTTTTTTTTTTTCTTTCTTCTTCTTTTCTGTTTTGTTAATTATTTATCATTTTTTGTTGCTGATGTTTCTATTGATGTTCTATCTAGGACTATGGCATGGACACCACTGGATTGCATAGTCTGCGTCGTGGTGTCATTAAAGCAAATGCAGCCTGGAATTAAAGCCTCTATGGACGACCAACAGATCTAAGTCGAAGGTATTACTTAATATTAATTGCAGTAGACACTACAAGCCAGTTTCCATCTTTGAACAGCTCATTCATTTGTTAATAATCTAATTTTGATGTAATGTTTGTGGCTCACATTTTAATAAAACTCCATGCACACGTTGTTGTGTGATGCACTATGATGGTTGGATAATCAAACTCTATTTTTAATTTTTCTAAATTTTCAGTTAAATGTACGGAGCTCTTATAATTAATTGCTAGCAACACCTTTTGGAGTTAAACAAAAGCAGAGAAGGTGAGTGACTAACTATATCTTGAATTTTGTCCTTATAAGGATTAATCTTTTTTCTTTTCGATGGATAATTGAGCTTATTAAACCTTAATGATAGTATGAATGCACTACTCTATATTCCAAAAAAAAAAGTTGATTTATTAGTTTTAACCACAAGCGTTGATCATCTTAATTGATTGGAATTGTAGATGCTCAACGCTTGTGGTTACAAGAGATTGGAATATTAGATTGCATATTTGGTTGCTTGCAGTTGAGGACCTTGAGGTCTCAATTTTGTTGGTGACATTCTGCTTAATTTTGTAGCTAAGTTGTGTGCTAAAATAAATAACTACTCGTTCTGCCTTTTCAAATGAAATTGGAATGATTACTCTTTACCCTGTACTCTCATCTAGTCGCACTACTATTAAAAACATTAAGATTATTTGTTTTCTGCACCACTCGAAAAGATTTCTGGTTTTTCTTTCTTCTATTTGGGTACAATCAATTTTACTTTGGGACTAGGACATCTTTTTCTATTGGCATTAATGATTTTTTTTTTGAATTTTTGTAGGTTGATTTATAATGAAGAATTCAAGCAAGGATTACGGAATTGGTACATTGTTACATCATATGTGGACCAACAAAGTGATTCACTTATGGTGCTCATATATTTTTGTACTCATGGAGTATATATTAGAGAATCGTTTAACTATCAATCGAGATGAAACTCATAAGTTGGAACAATTTACTATTATACATATTTTGTATAATGAACCGCGATTGTTTATATTAAAGTTCATTGTTCACTTTGAAATTCGTGTTCTTGAATATTTAGTGATATTAATATTTTATTAGTAATGACATGTTTTACCTTCTCGAGAAAGACATGTTTTTATGCAATGGTCAATTCATGTGAAATAGTGATTTTAAATTTCTTAGCCAAAAAATAACTTTTAATGAGGGTAATTATTGATATATGAGGGCTAATATTGCTAATATAATTTTTAGTGACGGATTAATAACTAATAATGATGGTAAACTTAAATATTAAAAAAATATAGTGAGGGGAAAATGACTCAATAATGAGAAGATATTGTCACTAAAGCATTATTTAATGAGGGCTAATGAAAATATTAATAATGAAATTGACATCATCGAAATTTATTTTAATGACGGTATAATCTCGTCATTAAATGTATCAAAGCAATAATGACGGGATCTACTTCCCGTCATTATTTACTTTTACCTAGGAGGGCAATAATGAGGGGTCGATGAAGGGAATTCCCCGTCATTATAAGTCTTTAATGACAGATTTTTGACATATAATGATGAACTATCCCGTCATTATACATCAATTTTCTTGTAGTGGCAAGGAAGAGATGTCAATGAATCGATCAAGAAGAGTATCGATTGAGACACAACAGTATGAAGAAGTCAATCAAGTCAACTCAAGAAGCCAAGTCTCAAGTTGAAGTGACAGATGAGTCATCCATTGATTGGAAGCTAACTCAAAGTCAATCTGGGAATAGAGGATCGCGGTCAAATCAAGACAATCGAAAAGAATCCGTTGTTTATCAAGAAGTTTACTTAAATAAGTAATACTTCCATGCTGCCATGTCTTAAAGTGCTTAGTCCCAGAAGTGTGCAAAAGGAATAAACCAATGGCAAGACGCACCTCGTGTCGGTTCTAAAAAGTCAACATTCATTTAATACGAGGAAATGTCAACATCAAGGACTGCAACAAGACAAGCCAACGAACACAAGTGATTTTTGAAAACCAGCCTATCTCTTCAACGGGCAGATTTTTGAAAGTTCACTATAAAAGGATGAGGAATCACTTTGAGAAAAGGTCACCTTGCATACCTGAGATAACAAGCAATTATTCAAACAAGAACTTTTTGCAATATATTCTCAAGTTATTCAAGCAAATCCTCAAGCCTAAATCTCGAAGGAAATCGATCCAACACTAAGTTTGTGAAGGAAAGACAACTTCAAACTGTTGAAGAGGAAACTTTTGAAGAATCAAAAGGGGTCTACATTCCAAGGAGGATTGTAGAAAGGTTCAAGGTCGAACCGGTCTCAAGTTATTGGAGGGCTTCATGATCAAATCCAAGAAGCTTGAGCAAGTAAGTTGAAGTAACAAGCGCAGCGCCCGCCCCGAAGAAGCCGAGTCGGACGAGAAGCCAACCGTGTGACCAAGGCATCTCCAGGCATCGAGTCCCAAAGGAACAAGTCACCGTGTGGATTCCTCCAGAGTTGGAGAATAGAGGAGTAGAAGAATTACCCTATCTTCGAACCTCTATAAAAATTATTGTGTCATTTACATTTCAAAGATTTTATTTTTGCATATCACTTTATATCTGCTGATAATTTGCTATCCAACCGATAAGTAACTAAGTCTAAAATCAAGTGTTTAAAACAAACCAAATTCAAGGGTGTTAAGTCTTCCGCTGAAAATCTCATCACAACCAATTTAAGGTTTAGCCTAAATAGTCGAGTTATTCTATCAACACTCAATCGAAATGCGTTGAGTGGCTAACTCTGTTTTGGTTAACTAACTTAGTTGTCCCCAAGGACTTAGCCGTGTATTTAACTCAGTAATACTTTAAAAGGACTAAAATCGAAAAGTTGGTAAAGTTTATTCAACCCCCTTCTAAACCTTACTCACACCCTCTTGGGACCTACAAACCTTTGGGTCATGAGTCCAAGAAGGGATGAGGCGGGGTGGGTCCTAAATCGGGAAGCGGGGTCCTAGGTCCAATATTTTATTGGTGGGGTGGGTCCCGCATTTATCCAAACCCATCCTGACCGCCCATTGCCATCCGTAATTATACATCATAATTCCACAATACTCGAGAAGTTGATAACTAAGTCGGTACAAAAGAGTACATACACAATGGAATAATAAAATTTGAAGAACAATTATTCAATAAGTGTTCAAAACATAAAACCACAATGTCTCGTACAAAGAAAAAGAGTCTCAAATTAAAATCCAAAACATGAGAAATTCAAATATGGATCATTCCCGCCTAATTCTCCTTAGCACTCGTACTCTGGTAATCGATACTCGACATTTAGTTCTTGGAAAGACGGGGTGAGAAAAACATCAAATGGGTGTAAGTGTGCGAGTGTGGCATACATTATGTAAAAGAAATATCTTTCTATAAAAATGGACAAATGATTAATGATGCGAAGATATCATAATTCACATGCAATAAAATAATTAAATTTTCAATCAGCATTGTCAAATACTGTCAAGTTGTACCATCATATTAGAGATGGTTGCGCACAAAAATGTAACGACAACCCGGATAAATCGATCATGGTTGAACACGAAGTGTGATGTCAACCTGGATAATGGCGAATCGTCTTGACCAAATATTGATTCTTTGATTCTTTCTTATAACTCGCCAATCGACTATGGCCGAATCCCATGCTACCTTATTTCTACCCTAGAAGGCACGACTTCTCCACATGAAGAGCTAGCTAGGCGCAGAGAATGTCATAATTACCAGATTTGTCCTCTAATTGTGAGATTAAGATGATGGAGGTAAGTAAAGGGTTCCAGCTGGACTACTCGATCCCAAACTCAACTTATATACTCCTCAAATGAGCTCAATTCACCAATTTCACTATAATACAGATAATTGCTCAAAGAGTCGATCAAAAATAATTACTAAGGATTTTCACGTAATGAATGAGCCTTATAATGGTATAGTTTATTTTTTTGTATGGCGATTTATTGGAGGGACAAACTCATATTATAAGTTTTATTTAACTTATTATGGACTACTCAAGTCGGAAAGATTTGATTTATCATCTTATATATTTTTTGAAAGCAATGAATAACCAAGTTTGACGAGGTCATTTATTGTCGTATAGATTAAGTATTCGAGTTTTATAACGATTAAATTAAAAAATAAATGGATATTAAAAGAGGCTTAACGAATATTCAAGATTTAGTATAAAACGATACTATAAGTTATTACAAGTTCATAAAGTATGTTGGTTTTATTTTTTTGAAATTAAATGTAAAACTTATAGATAGTCATTTTCTTAAAAATGAGTCTTAAGTCGATTATTGTAAAATCTTCAATTATCTATCCTTTTAATCAATTAAATGTAAGCTAAAATTCTAAAAATTTCTAAAATTATTAAATGTCCATATTTCATTGTTCGAGAGCAGTTTTTAGTAAATTATAGTTTGATCATTTTATTGCTAAAAATTAACGCTTAAAATGGTAACATTAAAAATTCATAAATTGACATTCTTAAATGATATAATGTGATTACGACTCTAAAATATCATACATTTCAAAACGATAGGGATAAGTGGTTTTGAAGATATGTAATTTAGGTTTGCGGTTGGTAAAAATTACGATTCCAAATAAAATCGATTTCGCATTTAAAACTAGTTTTAAGTCCGATTGATATGAAACTTAAAATATAGGTTCCTAAAATTACAAAAATTAGATTAAAAATATTTTAAGGTACATTGGTCTGTACAATTTTGTAATTTATAATCCCCCCCCAAGTTAAGAGTTTTATATTTTGGTCTTTTAACTTTTTAATAATTATATTTCTTAGCCTAAAATACCTAAAATATTCTTAAAAACTTAAAAAATCATTATTACAATATATTCCATGTTCAAATGTCGAAATTTTCAGAGGGGTCAATTGATAGTTTTGAAAATTACATTCAAGTTCTTCATGTTTGCAAATATTGCATAATTCACCCATTAATCCAAATTCAAGTAACATATCAAATTTTTAGTATCATATACATTTCAAATCATGATGTTTCACATATATAAAAACAAGTATTTATAAATTATTCAAGAGTTCAATACAAATTCTAAAGATTTAATCATACATGAGCAAAAATCGCATTTTTGGCCACTTTAAACATATTTAGCAAAAGTTTAACACAAGTCCTCAAATATCATATGAAACACATGAATGTAATAATTTCAAGATATGATACATCACTATCATGCATTTTTCCAAAATTCCTTGAAGAAAGTTTGAGTTTTAACCACCCACTTTGAATCACTTGAATTTATCGCTTCAAAAATCGAAAGCCTTCCTTCTTGGCTCCTAAAGCTCGTGTTATACTTCAAGGGCATCCTATATTTATCAAATTTTTTAAATCATAGAATCATGGTTTTGGTCCTTAAGCCTAAAAAGAAAAATAAATTCAAAACCCGATTTTTCTTACCTTAAAACTTTAATTCTTAGTTGATGGTGTTGATCTCTAAATTTATTGAACCGAAATTCTCATTTTCCTCTTGTTAGCCACTGCCCTAAGGAGTAAATGGGAGTAATATATTTTATTATTGGAAGATAAATATGTGGTGATTGTGTTCAAGACATAGGATAAAGAAAATGAATAAGTTTCTTGCATTATTCTTTCTTGGAATTTTTGGCTTTAAGCTTCTAGGAATGGATGAGTTTTACATGTATTTTTGAGAGAGAATGTCTAAGAGTTGAGAGAATATTGAGAGTAAAGTCTTATAATAAAATGAAATCACTTCCTTATTTTTCACTTAATGGTAGAAGGCTTTCACAAGCACACACTAGCACATTTTTTTTGTTTGATATTTGTTGTGTTGTTTAAAGTATTAGTCATGGTTGTGTGAAAAGTTGAGGGAGTATGTGTAAAATGTAGTGAGTCCAGCATGTGTGTATAAAATAAACGAAAGTAGATGAATGTGGAGTGTATAAGACAATGAAAGTGAAAGTGAGGCGTACAAAAATGAAGATGGTGAAGTGTGATGTATAATTGAAGGAAATGGTTGAAGACTTCCAAATAGGGGTGTTCACAGTTCGATAAACCGACCGAACTGAATCAAAACTGAAAACATGGTTTTTGGTTTATCATTTTTTAAAATTTTATTTTTCTATTTGGTTCAATTTTAGGGATTGTTTCCGCGAACCGAATCAAAAACTGAACTCTTTAATTATTTCAGTAAAAATCAAATTTGTTTCTTACTATTTCAATAATGTCTTCCAGTTCTACATAAAAGTTCACATAACATTTTTATTGCTTGTTCTCTGTAAGTCCCAAGAGGTGTGGTGTAAGGTTTAGAAGGGAGGGAGTTGAATAAACCTTACCAAATTTTCGATTTTAGTCCTTTTAAATAATTCAACAGAGTTGACTCAAATCAGTTGTGTCCTTGGGGGACAACTAAGTTGGCTATTCAACTAAGTTACCCACTCAACAGACTCGATAGAGCTGCTGATAGTATAACTCAGCTGCTTAGGCCAAATACTTAACTTGGTTGATTTGTTTTTAATAGCGGAAGACTTAACACCCTTTGATTGGTTTTAAGCTTGTTTCAAACACTTGATTTTTAGTACTTAGTTAATTATCAGTTGGATAGCAAATATAAACTAACAGCAGATATAAAGCAAATATGCAGGAATGTAAATGCTGAAAGTAAATTGACACAAGTATTTTTATAGAGGTTCGAAGATGGGGTAATTCTTCTAGTCCTCTCTTCTCCAACTCCTGGAGGAATCCACTAAGTAACATATCAGTTTACAAAGCGGTTATCAGTCTGGAGACAGCCTTGATCACACAGCTGGCTTCTCTTGCGACTCAGCTTCTTCACGAAGTGATACAACTCACTTCTCAAGTTCTTGGATTTGATCACGAAGCCTCCAATAAACTTGATACTTGGTTCGACCTTGAACCTTTCTACAATCCTTCAACTTGGAAAGTAAACCCCTTTTGTTTCTTCAAAAGCTTCCTGTTCAACTGGTTGAAGTTATCTCTCCTTCACAACTTGTGTTGGATCGAGTTTCTTCGAGTTTAAGGCTTGAGGAATAGCTTGTAATGCTTTGAGAATTTACAGGTTAATAGTTTGAATATTTCTTGCTCTTGCTTGGTTCAGGTTGTCAAGGCCACATTTTCTCAAAGTGCTTCCTCAGCCTTTTATAGTGCACATTTGAAATTTGCCCATTGAAGAGATATGCTAGTTTCAAATGTCACTTTGTGTTCGTTGGCTTGTCTTATCTTGGTCTCGCACTTTTGTGATGTTGACCTTTTCTCGTATTAAATGGTATTCCACTTTGCGAGGTTCGACCAGTGCGGTGTTTCCCATCGGCTCATTTCTTTTGCGCACTGGGGTCAAACACTTTTAGACCTGGTAGCTTAACATATTTCTATATTGAGTAATATTCTTGACTTTATTCAAATGGATCTAAGTCAGTTGTCTTAACTTGATCACGCTTTTTACCCCAGGTGACTTGAGTCCGCTCCAATCATGGGATTAACTCAACTATCACTTCAATTGATAAACTTGGATTCTATAAGTTGACTTGATCGACACTTCTCACAAATGTTCCTCACCGACTCTCCTTCGATCGAGTCCTCGACTTCCTTCATGGCCATACTCACCGACATACATCGAAATCTTCATTCCAAATCCATGATTGACTTCTTGTAATCTTTGACATAGCCGACCTAACTCATTTGTTTTAGTCCTATGTATTACAATGCATAATTACAAGGAAAATGGGTTGCCTACTTCCTAGTTTAAGTTTTACATGGTATCATCAAAATCTAATAAATAAATTTCATAACATTCTCTAACGAGGATAATGGAAAAGAACCTCATTCCACACTACAAAGAATACATAACCTAGATCAAAATCATAGTTCAAGATAATAGCAAACATGGTTTTAAGTACAAGACTTCCACTATCTTATGATATTCGTTTTTACCGTTCTCTTCCAATTCGCTTTGTAAGAAAGCTATGTTATTTATTCTTCCTTAAAACTAAAAAATGTTGTTGGTTTGGTTTGTTCTCTTTGTTGGAACAATCTTTAGTGAATTACTTCACTTTAATCCGAATCCTTCATATCGAGTTATCAAGAATCAAATATTAGATTGCGAGAAGCATACATGAATCAATAGCAATTGAATCATGGGTTTGGCCTACTAGATCTACACGTCTCAAACACTTTAGAGAACCTTTAGCTTTTCTATGTATGTTTTTATCTGGTGATGAGATAGCATAATAGAATGCAAGATGACGCGTGGCCTAGGGACCAGAACCCTTATATAACTGTGTTATATTGGGTATCCTATTTTAGCCATCTTAAAATAAGAATAACCAATCAAGTCTCTACATATTAAAGGCCCACACCCCATTAGATACAATAAAGCCCAATTACTTAAACCTTATTTAATCACTTATAAAATGGGCTTTACCTTAATTATCAGTCCACAATACATAGTTATTTCACATATAAGTCCACTGTTGGATTAATGATCCAACAATCTCTCACGAGGGATATATATCTGTAACCTTATAATTATGTATTTAAAAATAACAATATGAGCTCAACTTTATTATCATAACCCAAATGTATATGTAACCAATTCGTTCTATCAATCGTACTAACATAGGATCAAAACGACCTTCGTTACATACATCGTAACTCGACCCATCAATGGTCACGTATGTCAATATAACTAAATGATATGGATCGTGATGTGGATGTGTAGCATGGAAATTTCATGCAATGTATTCTTAACATGTCTATTTTTAACTGGTCCACATTACCTTAGTGAGATCAAACTGTAGGTCCCAAGGGGTATGAGTAAGGTTTAGAAGGGGGGGTTGAATAAACCTTACCAAATTTTCAATTTAGTCCTTTTAAATAAATTACAGAGTTAACATAAACAGCTAAGTCCTTGAGGGACAACTAAGTTGGTTATTTAGCAGAGTTAGCCACTCAACAGACTCGATAGAGCTGTTGATAGAATAACTTAGCTGTTTAACCTGAAACTTAACTTGGCTGTGTTGTTTTATCAGCGGAAGACTTAACACCCTTTGATTTATTTTAAACTTGTTTTAACACTTGATATTTGCACTTAGTTGTTAATCAGTTTGGATAGCAAATCAAGTTTATCGACAGGTATAAAATGGATATGCGAAATGTAAATATGCTAAAAAATAAATGACACGATTAATTTTAATAGAGGTTTGAAGATGGGGTAATTCTTCTAATCCTCTCTTCTCCAACTCCCGGAGGAATCCACTAAGTAATGATCAATTCACAAAGTGGTTCTCAGTCTAGAGACGAGTCTTGATTACACAGCTGACTTGCTCCTTGGACTCAGCCTAGAGATGCCTTGGTAACACAGTTGGCTTCTCTTCCGACTCAGCTCCTTCACAGGGCAAATGCCTTGCTACTTCAGCTCACTTTATCAAGCTTCTTGGATTTGATCACGAAGCCCTCCAATAAATTGATACTGGTTCGACCTTGAACCTTCCTACAATCCTCCTTGAAAAGTAGACCCCTTTTTATTATTCAAAAGTTTCCTCTTCAACAGTTTGAAGTTGTCTTTCCTTCACAGCTTTGTGTTGGATTGATTTCCTTCGAGTTTCAGGCTTGAGGATTTGCTTGAATATCTTTGAGAATATTTTGCAGGTTAATAGCTTTGAATAATGCTTGATTTCTCAGGTGTGCAAGGTCACCGTTTCTCAATGAATTTCCTCAGCCTTTTATAGTGAACTTTCAAAAATCTGCCCGTTGAAGAGATATGCTAATTTTCAAAAGACACTTGTGTTCGTTGACTTGTCTTTTCTTGGTCTTTAATCTTGAGATGTAGACCTTTCCTCGTATTAAATGAATGTTCAGCTTTTCAGGTTCTGACACGAAGTGCAGTGCTTCCCATTGGTTGATTCCTTTTGCACGCTTCTGGGGCGAGCACTTTAAGACCTGGCAAAGATGTAAATATTACTTATTTAAGTAATGTTCTTGACTTCTGTGCAACAAATTCCTTTCAGTTGACTTCTCTTGGCTGCTGCCTATTTCCCCAGGTGACTTGAGTCTGCTCCAATTAGTTGAAAACTAAACTGTCACTTTCAACTTGTGACTTGGCTTCTTGAAATGATTTTGACTGACACTTCACACAGTTGTTCCTCAGCTGATACATCTTCAGTCAAGTTCTTGATCTTCCTTCTTGGCCATACTCAAATTGTTTCACAGTGGAGTCTTCACTTCGATCTTGATTGACTTCTTGTATTTCCGGCTTAGTCGACTCGACTCACTCTTTCCACTTATCTATTACAATGAAAATTACAAGGAAAATGGGGTGCCAAGTTTCTAATTTAAGTTTTACATGGCATTCATCAAAATCTACAAAATAAATTTCCCAACAATTTTCCCCTTTTTGATGCCAAAACTTAAAAACATTAAACATGTAAACAACAAAGATACATACATACAATGCAAGAATAAAGAATGTATGCATAGAATTAATCATTTTATTGATCATAACATTCTTGTCCTTTACACACAATTTTTACAAAGTGTATCGAGCATATTCATATCTAAGCAAATGCTAGATACAAATACAAATAGAGAAATTTCAAAACACTTTCAATATACAGATGGCTTACACAAAAATGTATTTACAAGAGTAAAATACATCAAGGGTTCGCAAAGAACATTTCATCGCCTTTCACGCCTCCTTTTTTTTCCTCGTCGGCTCTGTCATCATCGGCTCTATTTCTTTTTCTTTCATCTTCACCGCTTTCTTCTTATCATAAGCTCTCTTTTGCCCAAAGATCTCTGCGTTCCTTTCTTCCCATTGTTGGTCTTGTCTCCTGTTTTCCTCTTCTAGTCTTTTCACATATTCAAAGATTTTCCCGCCACTTCCAAATTAGCTACTTCATCATACCCATCCCAAAGAGATCCTTCCCTTCTTTCCAGGATCTACATATTCGATATTTTTGGGTAGTAGTCTGGGTCGAAAGCCTCTTCCTCCACCACTTCTTCCTCCTCTTCCTCGGGTGTATACTTTGTCTGACAGAGTCTTCTCGCTTTACCAATGAATGGTCTTTGGTAGTATCGCGCTATCGCCTTCTTCGCACAACTTAAGACCCTTCTCCCGGTCTGCATCCCAAGCTTGGGCTACGACATCTTCTCAAAATAGCCTTCTGATTCGAGCATCTTAAATTCTTCAATCGATCTTGGCTCGGATCCATCGTCCTGGAATAACATCTTGATCCTTCCCCATTTAATGCCACCAATTATTTCATCACTTCTTCAATGCGGGCATCCATTTTTTTATCGAACTCTAACTGACCTGCTTCTACAATTTTTCTTTTCTCTGACATGGGCACAACAGAGTGTTCGATCGGCAGAGTCACTAGAAGTTTGCTGATTATTGAGGTTGTCACATGACCCTGCTGAGGGGTTTCAGCAATCATTTAAGTCATGTGCTTCGAATGTTCCCCCTCAGCTGCCATTCCCTTCTTCTTCTAAGTTGCTGCTTCTTCTTTCAAATTCCTTAGGTACTCCTCTTCCCCCTTTTTGGCATCATCACAGGAGAGAGGGACCCCAGGGAACATGCCTGCGAGCATGAAGTCGAGTCAACTGAGAGCTGAGTTCTGCTTGGAGTCTGTTGCGGCATGTGTTGTTCGAAATTTTGAACGAGTGGCTTTTGACTCGGCTGCCACCAGTTTCATTTTAGCCAAGAGAAGGCTGAATTTTGCATTCATGGTCTCCTCAAGACGCATAATTTCTTTTTGATGGAATTCACGCAGGAGCTCCATTTCGGTTGTGTGGGAGGCATGCAATCTCTCCATATACGCCGCATCATCTCGCTTCATATCGCATTGTCGGCCTCAAACAAGCATCTTATTGTACAATGCCTTGAAATAGCGAACTTGTTCGTATCGCATTGCACTCTGTGTTGACACCACTCTCTAATCCTTACCACTATCGCTCTCAAATCATGTTGTGAGGGTGGCATCTCTATTGTCCAGACGTAAGTCTAGTGAGGCCTGTTGTCGTTCAATCTTCTCAATCTCTGCACAGATCTTCTTGAAGACTTCTCGGATCTTAGCTGTCACACCTGATTCAGCTGCCGGCCATTCAACATCGAAATCAAAGTTTGCTGGCATAATGGAGTTGGTAGGGATTACAGGATCTTCTCGAACGGTGAATTGGCGCCTCTTTTTAGCGGTCTCTTCCTCCTCTAGCTCGATACACTCGATTGAAAAGGGAAAAACTTGCTCAAAAGTATCATCTCGCACATAAGGGATTGAAATAGCGGTATGTGCCGTGATGTTCCCCGGTGGAGTCGGATCGCTGAAGCGTGGGAGCTCGCGAGATGACTCGGGTACAATGGGCCTTGTTGAGTAGGTTGGCCGGTGATCGAGCCTCACTGCCTTTAACAACTTCTTCGGCCTCGACATTTTTCTAAGTGAAGTTTCGGGTCCTCGGCCGCAACATCATTGTCATCGGATGATGATGAAACCTGGGGGCTTGTTTCATCATTAAAGTTGAATGTTTGATGAGCAGCTTTAAAATCGGGTCGACTTCGTCAAGGAGAACATCCTCACCGGACCTTTTGATGTGCAACTGGTGTGGACTCAACTTCATCTTCGGACCCCGAAATGATATGTCGATTTTCCGGGAGTCATGAAGTGTACTAATCTCTTCTCGATTCAAAGACTATGAACATGAGGGATGTTCTGAACTTCTTGAGCTTTACCCAGGGAGGTCTCAACTTCCCTTGGGCCTTCAATACCTTCAGCAGTCTCAACTGCAGCGAGGCCTTCTACATTCCCTTCGACAGTCGCAACTATCTTAGGGTCTTGGACCATGGCATCCAAGGAGTCTCAACCCCTTGGATTGCACTTTTACTACCTGTGTTTAACTCCTGGTGCATTTCCATCATGTGCCTCGACTGCAACAACAGTATCATCAGCCTTCAAAGCAGCTGACACTTCAGCTGGGACAGACTCAACTGTCTGAGCTTCGTCAATGTCAATCTGTTGTGGTTCTATCTCAGTTTCCTCTTCGCCTCCTTTCTTTAATAAGGAGTCATCTGCAGATCCTCCCGACCTGCTGCGGTGGGTGAGTTTCCCCTCGGTGGCACACCACCGAGTGAGTGATGATGATAGGGTCACTCTTCTCCAGACTCGCGACTGCTTCCGTTGAGTGCTCAGCCGTCGGGGCATGTGGTAAAACACCTTCAGTAGGGGTTGGCTCAACTTGGGTGCCCAAATTTCCAGTCTCATTGCCAATTCCCTTGGACCCATCTTCCGAAAATCTTTGGGGACATAGTTTGCATGATGGTTGTGGCAATTTCTTTGCACTACTCCCAATGGGTCTATCTACGGGGAGAGATTGTGAGGACTCTCTTGGTCCTTCAAACATTTGTTGCTCATGCATCATCCTGGATTCCCTCGAGCTTGCCGCATGTCCGACTTCTCTCACATGAAACGGGATCCATGTCTTCATCACTCTCTGAGAACACGCCCATATGAGGATGAGTGTGTTCTAGAGTTCCATGTAGCGGACATATACTAGCTTTCTCGAGAGCTTCGCTTTCTACCGCTTTGCTTTGGCTTCCTTCTCCTTGAAGATTTGTAGGATATTCAGCAGCTTATCTTCATCAAGGGCCTCGAAGCACTTTAGTGACTCCGAGAAATTGGAACAATTCCTCATCTTCTTCGATAAACTCGGGCTTTTCGAACTACACCTTGAGTGGCTTAGCTTCCACGCCCTCCATTCACGTAGATGGCATTGAATATCCGGGTATACGAGAATATATGATGACATCATTATCGCTATCTTCTTCTTGTCCATCATTTTTTTTTTTTTTTTTTGGGATGGAAGGCAAGATGCTCGCTTCTCTTCACCTTCAAAGAAATAGTCCGTAGCATGTGGAGAGACAATTTTTTCAACTGGAAGGTTAGTTGTCTCATTTGCTTTTTATCCTCACTGTCCTCTCCACGGTTGGGTCTTCAGAGGCCTCTGCGATCACCCTCAAAGACTTGGCGGTTTCATCTATTATTTCGAGATCGCGACTTCCGAATGTCGGATCCCGAATCTTGATTTTTCGGTGAGTGGCGATTCAACTGTCTTTTCACGTTAAAAGCTTGACGATCCTTCTTCTTTTTTTCGGGGTCTAACCAGGGGATTTCTGGTTCTTTTTCTTCTTCGGATTCTTTGGCGGCGAGGGCCGGGGCATCCTTTTGGACCGGAGCTGCCTTCCTGGGTTTGGCAGTCCTTTTCTTGCGTATGGCTGGAGAAGGGATTTGGGCTTCCTTCTCAGCTTCGGCTACAGGGGCAGAAGACACGGCTGCTCGGGAAGGCGACTCAGCTGCAGGGGCAGGTGCATCCTGTTTCTTTGCTGCAGGGGCAACCTTATTCTTTGCAGCAGGGGCAACTTTCTTCTTGGGAGGAGAAGTAACAACTGTGTCCTTGGGGTCAGCTGATTCCCCCTCACTGGTGTTCGCCCTCTTCGCGTGGGATCTCTTCTGGGCTCCTGAGAGATTAGCTGTAAACATCTTCTTATTTACATGGAAAGATTTTCCATGTTGAAGGGGAATGCCCTTCACTTCCATCAGGTGGCCAATCACCAGGCCATAACCGAGAGATCCTCCAAAGAACCATCTTCCTTCTATGATTTATTTACAACGTTCTGGCAGAGTCTGCTGTACACGAACTCAGCCCAGTTGACTTTCTTGCTTTGCATGATCACAGCCATGGCGATCAGCTTAGTCTTTGACAGCTGATTGAAGCTGCCAAACTTCATGTCTACACACTTGGAGACGACATCCATCAACTTGTGATAGTCGTCCTTCAGCAATTTCTTCTCAGCTGTGTAGACCACCTTAGCAACACACTCTGGTTTGGCTACCTCTTTCCATGCAGCAGCCAAGTCAACATCAGCTTCATAAATCCCATTTATGCCCTCAAACGGCAACAAACAATGCTCCGCAAGGTCCTTAGCTGTTATCATTATGTCCTTGCGGTGGATAGAGGACTTGATTCCCTCGTCCTGCACCTCCGCATTCACGTAGAACTGTGCCACCTCTTCAAGGTAGGTGTGCGAGTACTCCAAAGTAAGAAAAGCCTTAAGACCGGACTTTTCCAATATTTCCGCAATTTTCTTCACTAAGGTTTCATCCGAATCCTGCTTTACCATGCCTTCAAAATCCACTACGATCCAGAGTGGATTTGCTTTGATAACTTGACAAAATCAAACTTTGGTGCCATTTAAAGAGATTTTTACCGATTAAAACTTTGTGAACTGGCTTGAGAACACGTAGGGTTTGCGAGAGAGAAAAGAACTTGTTTTCCTTTGCTTGAAGATGAACAGTTTTCGAGTGAGAGAGAGAATGCTGGAGAAATTAGTATATAAGTGTTATGAAAGGACGAATTTTTGATTTTTAAAATTTGATCAAGATCAACGGCTCTAGCACGTCAAACCGCATTTAATTCCTCGCATTTAATGAGGCAACATTTATATCCAATCATATGCTTATTGTGCAACTTATGACTGTACCCGTCATTATTACGCTGACGTCATCCTTAAAAACATTCTCGCTCATTTAAAACAACTGCATTTTTGTCACTTTGCTCATCCTTAAAAACATTCTCGCTCATTTAAAACAACTCGCATTCTTGATTCACATAATCTTCCATCTCTTCGCTTCGTGAATATGTCACCAATTAACCCTAGCTCATTCTTAAGTTCTTCGAATCTTATTCACATAAGGGCTTCGTGAATATGTTGAGATATATTCCAAAGTGATGTCTTTCTTTTCAACATGATCTCTTATAAATTAATATCTGACATCAATGTGCTTTGTTCTTGAATGCAACATGGGATTCTGAGTGATTGCAATAGCACTTGTGTTATCACACATAATTGGAATCTCTTTTTCTTCAATTTCATAATCTCTCAGCTGTTGTCTCATCCACAATACTTGGGCACAACAGCTGCCCGCAACTATATACTCTGCTTCAGCTCTGGATGTGGCTATTGAGTTTTGCTTCTTGCTAAACCATGAGACCAATCTATTTCCAAGCATTTGACATGTACCTGAAGTACTCTTCCTGTCAACTCTATATCATTCATAGTCTGAGTCTGAGTAACCAATAAGCTTGAATCCAACTTCCTTTGGATACCATAAGCCAACTTCCTAGCATCCCTTCAAATATCTTAGGATTCTCTTAGTTGCAGTTATGTGGCTCTCCTTTAGTGCAAATTGAAATCTTGCACATACACCTCTTTGCAAAGGTGATATCCGGTCTGTTTTGGCTGTTAAATAGAGCAAGATCCAATAAGTGTTATGTATCTTGTTTGATCTGACCTTGCCATCTGCATCCATGTACATCTTGGCTGATGTGTTCATTGGTATTTTCACAGAAGACTTCTCTTGCATACCAAATTTCTTTATTAAATCTCTGGTGTACTTAGTTTGACTTATAAAAGTTCCATCCTTCAATTGCTTAACTTGAAGTCCTAGGAAGAAAGTCAGTTCTCCCATCATGCTCATTTCAAATTTGCCTTGCATGAGGTTTGAGAACTTATCACAAAGCTCTTTGTTTGTGGATCCAAAAATTATATCATCCACATATATTTGAACAAGCAGTATACTCTCTCCATCTTGAATTCTGAAGAGTGTTCTGTCCACTTTGCCTTTAGTGAATCCATTATCAGTTAGAAATTGAGATAATGTATCATACCATGCACTTGGTGCATGTTTCAATCCATATAATGCTTTCTGGAGCTTGTACTCACCAATGGCCTTCTGCTCAAAACCTGGAGGTTGTTAAATATTGACTTCTTCCTCTAACAGTCCATTTAAGAATGCACTTTTCACATCCATTTGATATACAATGAAGTTCTTGTGAGCAACATAGGCAAGAAACATCCATATTGCTTCTAATCTTGCAACAGAGCAAAGGTTTCATCAAAATCTATTCCTCTTCTTGCAATACCATTTGGCTACCAATCTTGCTTTGTTTCTTACCAAAGATCCTTCCTCATTCATCATGTTTCAAAACCCATTTTGTGCCAATAACATTCGATGGGTTGGTCTCTCGCACCAATTCCCATACTTTGTTCCTTTCAAACAGATTCACTCTTTCTTGCATGGCTTGAAACCAATGTGTAGCATCTAGTGCTTGAGACACTTCTTTTGGCTCTATTTGGGAAATAAAACAAGTGAACATTGCTTCTTGCTGAGCTCTGGATCTGGTTCTTACACCATCTCTAACATTTCCAATGACTAGCTCGGTGGATGGTCTCTAAGCCATCTCACATCAGGTTGAAGCAAATCACCGGGTTCAAATGTCTCGCAATTGTTTGTCTTGAAAGCTCTCTTTCATCATCATTCAAATGCAGACTTTCCGGTATCTTTGAGATTCAGCTATTTCATCTTCACCTTGATTGATTACTCTTACTTGACTTCAATATAAGGACTCTTCGCATAGTTGGTGATTCAACTTATCGCTAACTCTTGAATGTCTTCTCCATTCACATTAGGTTCATCAAAAACCACATGAATAGGCTCTTCTGCGACCATAGTCCTCTTGTTCAAGACTCTATAGGCTTTGCTCTCAATAATATCCCAAAAGTATACCTTCATCAGCTTTAGCATCAAAAGTCTTTAGATTATCCTTGCCATTGTTGTGGATGAAGCATTTACATCCAAATATTCTAAAATATGCAACATTTGGCTTTCTCCCTGTCCATATCTCATAGGGAGTTTTGGTCAATTGCTTTTATCATGCATCTATTTTGAGTATAACATGCGGTGTTGATGGCTTTAGCCCAAAATCTCTTAGGCAATCCAAATTTTCACTAACATGGTTCTTGCAACTTTCTTGAGAGTTATATTCCTTCTTTCAGCAACTCCATTTTGTTGTGGAGTCCTTGCTGCAGATAACTCATGAGCAATACCATTTTCAACACAGTACTGAGTTATTATTCCATTGACAAACTCGGTTCCTCTATCAGACCTTATTTTTATAATGGTTTGACTCTTTTCATTTTGAACTGTTTTCATCAGCTGAGGTAACTTTTGCAAGGTTTCCTTCTTTTTGCACATGAAGATTGTCCATGTATATCTTGAATAATCATCTACCACCAATAAGGTGTATTTCTTTCCACTTATCTTTGGCCGGGTTCAATCGACCAAATAAATCCATATGCAATGATGCAATATTCTTGTTGAAGAAGTACTAGGCTTCTCCTTGAATGAAGATTTGATCTGCTTTCCCATCTGGCATGCATCACATACACTTTCTTTCTTGTACACTGAGTCTGGCAATCCTTCCACAAGATGACTCCTTTCAAGCTTGTTGATTGTCTTGAACTTCAGATGACTCAGCTTCTTGTGCCACAGCCAACTTGATTCGGCTGTGCTCTTTGCTAACAGACATGTGCTTGGTGTGGCAGTAGACCAGTCTACCACATTCATATTCTTCTCTTGATCCTTGCAGCACTATTTCATTTGATTCAGCATCTTTAATCTGGCATACTCCTTTATTGAATCCAATATTGTAGCCCTTGTCACAGAGTTGGCTGATGCTTAACAGGTTCAAGTTGTGGCCTTCAACATAAGCAACATCTGTGATCTCTAATTCATTCTTCTTGCTGGATCCAGTGCCTTTTATTTCCCCTGGAGCTTCATTTCCTCCAAATATAACTTTTGCACCTCTAATCTCCTTGAACCTTGACAGATTTTTCTTGTTTCCTGTCATATGTCTGGAACATCCACTATCCATGTACCAGGTTCCTTGGCACTCAGCTGTTCCTTGAACCTGCAATCAAGGAAATTAGTTTTTAGGTACCCATACTTGCTTGGGTCCTGAGGGGTTAGTGCTGTAAGATGATCCAACCAACCTATAGACAAATGATTTGACTCTAAGAGGTTGCCATCTATCTGTGCCATAATCATAATTCACTTTGGCAAATTGCTTGGGGGCTTTAGGTTCATACAACTGTCTCTTTTGTCTGTATGCCTGTGTGTGTGTTTTAGCAATTGCCTTCATTGGGTAGTTGTGATATTTTTGAGTGTAGTGCCTGGGTGCATATGTGTGCTGATAATAGCTCTTTTGCCTTTGGAATGACCTTTGTTGAGGTCTAGGTCTTTGCCATCTAGGCTTGTATTCCATTGGTCTTTGCTGATTTTTCACATTATTCCAATCAGCTTGGCTTGGGTAGTTTCTACCATTCCCGTCATATGTCTTTCTTTGATAAAACCTCTGGGGTTTTTGGTAGCTCTGATTATTCTTCACAGAGTACTTTCTATTTGGAGTTTGCTTAGGAACTCTGTTGGATTTCTTTTCAGCTGTCCTCTCAGCATACTCAACTGGTTGTTTTCCTTTCTCTTTATATCTAAGGTCAGTTTGTTTGTGATTGTGCTTTGGAATGAATGTGGGTGCAACATTTGGTATATTGGATTTTTGAGATGCTTCATTACTCGAAGATCCTTTTTCCAAAATTACTTTAGGAGTTTGACTGTGCACAAAGGAATTGAATCTTATGTCTGTCTTATCTCCGCATTCTTTTTGACTCATGATAAGGTCATCCAATGATTTGGATGCCTTTGTGAATGAGGCAATTACATTTTTAAGATCATTTTCTCTCTTTTCTATAGCAACTATCTTTGCTATTAGTTTGGCATTTTCAGCCTTCAGCTCTTTGTTTTCATCAGCTATGTGACTTAGAGTACTCAGCTCCTTAGTCAGCTGTGAGTTTTGGCTTTTGAGCTGGCTGTTATCCTCATATATAAGTGTGTGTGAGGATTTTATGTGCTCAAAGTCTTTCATCATTTTACCTAATGAATCATAAAGATCAGTGGGTGATGAAGTGTGTGTGTGTCACAATCACTATCACTTGAATCTGAATGAGATGAGTTAGAGTGTACCTCATCTTCTTGGTCTGGTTGATCGTGTTCTTTAGCCATAAAATGGCGATCATTGCTTCTTCTTCAGAATCACTTGATTAGTCGACCACTACTCTCTCGAGTCTCTTCTTTTTAGACTTAGCTATCTCAGTAGCCAACATGGATTTCTTCTTTTCCTATCTTCTTTCTCTGAAGACTTTTCTTTCTTCTTCATTCTTGTATTTATTGGCTGGTGGATAGGAACAGTCAATTGCAAAATGTCCTGGTTGTCTGCAGTTCCAATACAGGTTCTCAGCTCTTTGATCAGCTCTTTCTGTCCTTGGGTTATCAGCTCTCTGATACTCAATCCTTTGACTTGGAGGGAGCTGAATGTCTCCTGGAGGCTCACCCTTGTTTCTTTTATAGTTCTTATTGAAGAACTTGTTGAATCTTTTAACCATCAGAGCAATCTCCTCCTGATCTATGGCTTCCTTGACTTCAGTTCTGTTTCCATCCTTGACTATAAGTGCAGTTGTCTTATGTACAACTATCTCCTCTAGCTCTTTTCTTCTCAGCTCAAACTCATAAGCTTTGAGATCTGAGAACAGCTCATGATTGGATGTTGTTGTGAGGTTCATTGAATGTCTCAGGGTCATGACCTTCATTTCCCATTCAGCTGGGAGGCTTCTCAGAATCTTCATACACATTTCCTTTTGTGTATATTCTTTCCCAAATGCTTTGATAGCTCATTTGTGATTTCAAATGAATCGGCATCCAACATCCAAGGTTTCACCAAAGAAGCATTTTAAAATTTTCAAATTTTTGTACAACTACTACGACAATTTATTTTCCTTAATTTGCTCGAGATCCTTCACAAATTAAAGTTAATTTATCCCGATTTCTTTTGCGATTTGCAAGATTTGACTTTATTGAACATTGCTTTGTCCAATGTTTTGTAGAGAATGTCCTTGGCCACATTATCCAAGTTGTATCTCTTTCTGTCATCGTTGGTCCACTCGGTCCTTGGCTTTTCAACCATGGTTGGTCCTGTCTTTCTTCTCGCTTCGCTACTACACAACCGCTATTATTACAAATGTGTTCACTTTAAGTATTTGCGATGGCCCATCCTCTAACACTAGCCACATTTCATCATGTAAAGCAGATAGATGAGCCTGCATACGAATTTTTCAGTCATCAAATTCCTCAACAGTGAACATAGGAATGCGTGTCAGATTTGCTTCCATGATAATAACTTTTGCTAAGAATGAAAGTTTTCCTCAAAATCATTCTTAGGGAACCATTTGAGTCTGAACTTGTCTCCATTAACCACAGAGTTATCATTTAGTTTACAATCCCTAATGCCATTTTAAGGACCTTTTCTGATATAGCTTTTTTGTGATAATCCAGTGTACCATGAGAAAAATCTCATTGTATTTATATCAGAACACAAAAGAGTCGTCACTAAAATCTTTAATCTCAAGATTCTTAATTAGAAATCTATTGGTGTCGTGCAGTAAACATATATCGTTTCTGGAAAGTAAAATGTTATCGACTAACAAAACCACAAATATATATCTGACTACTACAGATGCTATTCTTACAGCAGTGTTCACTTTAAGTATTTGCAGTAGCCCATCCTCTATCACTAGCCACATTTCATCATGTAAAGCAGATAAATGAGCCTGCATACGAATTTTTCAGTCATCAAATTCCTCAACAGTGAACATAGGAATGCGTGTCAGATTTGCTTCCATGATAATAACTTTTGCTAAGAATGAAAGTTTTTTTTAAAAATACAAGTGTTAAAAATCCTTTAGAAAAGATAGAGATCTAATTCAGTAACTAGTGCGGAAGGCTCAATGAACCAACCGCTCTGATACCACTTGTAGGTCCCAAGGGGTGTGAGTAAGGTTTAGAAGGGGGGTTGAATAAACCTTACCAAATTTTCAATTTAGTCCTTTTAAATAAATTACAGAGTTAACACAAACAGCTAAGTCCTTGAGGGACAACTAAGTTGGTTATTCAGCAGAGTTAGCCACTCAACAGACTCGATAGAGCTGTTGATAGAATAACTCAACTGTTTAACTTGAAACTTAACTTGGCTGTGTTGGTTTTATCAGCGGAAGACTTAACACCATTTGATATTTTTAAACTTATTTTAACACTTGATTTTTGCACTTAGTTATTAATCGGTTGGATAGCAAATCAAGTTTATCGGCAGTATAAAATGGATATGCGAGAAATGTAAATATCTGAAAAATAAATGATACAGTTAATTTTTATAGAGGTTCGAGGATGGGGTAATTCTTCTAATCCTCTCTTCCCCAACTCCTGGAGGAATCCACTAAGTAATGATCAGTTCACAAAGTGGTTCTCAGTCTAGAGACAAATCTTGATCACACAGCTGACTTGCTCCTTGGACTCAGTCTAGAGATGCTTTGGTCACACAGCTGGCTTCTCTTCCGACTCAGCTTCTTCACAGGACAACTGCCTTGCTACTTCAGCTCACTTTCTCAAGTTTCTTTGATTTGATCATGAAGCCCTCCAATAACTTGATACTAGTTCGACCTTGAACCTTCCTACAATCCTCCTTGGAAGTAGACCCTTTTTGATTCTTCAAAAGTTTCCTCTTCAACAGTTTGAAGTTGTCTTTCCTTCACAGCTTTGTGTTGTATTGATTTTCTTCGAGTTTCAGGCTTGAGGATTTGCTTGAATATCTTTGAGAATATTTTGCAGGTTAATAGCTTTGAATAATGTTTGATTTCTCAGGTGTGCAAGGTCACCTTTTCTCAATGAATTTTCTCAGCCTTTTATAGTGAACTTTCAAAAATCTTCCCGTTGAAGAGATATGCTGATTTTCAAAAGACACTTGTGTTCGTTGGCTTGTCTTTTCTTGATCATTAATCTTGAGATGTAGACCTTTCCTCGTATTAAATGAATGTTCACTTTTCGGTTCGACACGAGGTGCGATGCTTCCCATTAGTTTATTCCTTTTGCACGCTTCTAGGGCGAGCACTTTAAGACTGGGGCAAGATGGAAGTATTATTTATTTAAGTAATGTTCTTGACTTACGTAAACGGATTCCTTTTGTTGACTTCTCTTGATCGCTTCCTATTTCCCCAGGTGACTTGAGTCGCTCCAATCATTTGAAAACTCAACCGTCACTTTCAACTTGTGACTTGGCTTCCTGAAATGACTTTGACTGACACTTCACACAGCTGTTCCTCAGCTGATACATCTTCAGTCAAGTTGTTGATATTCATTCTTGGCCATACTCAGTTGTTTCACAGCGGAGTCTTCACTTCAATCTTCAGTTGACTTCTTGTATTTCTAGGCTTAGCTGATTCGACTCAACTCTTCCAGCCCTATCTATTACAATGAAAATTACAAGGAAAATGGGGTGCCAACTTTCTAATTTAAGTTTTACATGGCATTCATCAAAATCTACAAAATAAATTTCCCAACACAAACCATATGCCAGAATCAAAGTGTGAATATAGTGAAACTTTATCTCTGCAGAGTAAAACCTTAAAATATACTTAAACTGAAGTAACTGAAAATGTGTCTACATTAAATACACATTATAATTACAAACTCCCACTAAAACTAAATATTCTTTAAAATTGTATATCATGATTTGATATGACACCATATGAGCAATGATCTTATGAAATCGTTTGGGTGGCAATCATTTAGCAAACGAATATGCAATAATGGAGTTTGTACTGATATGTTCTACAGACAGATGTCCACTTTGATTTATTTCTTTAACTAAGAACTTGGTCCCTTTATGTTTAGACATCGTCGAGTTCCTGTTGCTTGGAATGTAGTGTTGCTGACGTAATCTCAAAAACTTGGTGACATTTTAATACCATCTAAGTATGAAACCCCGTGACATACATTTGCAACCATGTTCCATAATTTGGATGTCTTATAACACCCTATGAATTTTGCTATAAAGGTAGAAGAGTCCATATAGTAGATCATTTAAGACTCTTCCATAACACCCAACTAGAAAAAATACATCGCCAAACTTAAGTTTCATACTACCTTGACATACAATAAAATCAGAGACGGCATACTGAATAATCTAAAACTGATTCAACCTCTAATATGTAAGCGCATAACCTTTTTTTATTAATAAGTATCTTAAACTTGTCTGGTTGTTTTCCAAATTTGTGTATTCCTGAATTACTCGTATATCTTACCAAGCATCCCTATAATATATGCAATATCCGAACTCATGCATACTTGAGCATACATCCTACTGCTGATGCGTAAGGAATCTTCTCCATTTCATTTTCCTCAAAATCATTCTTAGGGAACCATTTGAGTCTGAACTTGTCTCCATTAACCACAGGGTTATCATTTAGTTTATAATCCTTAATGCCATTTTAAGGACCTTTTCTGATATAGCTTTTTTGTGATAATCCCAGTGTACCCTGAGAAAAATCTCATTGTATTTATATCAGAACACAAAAGAGTCGTCACTAAAATCTTTAATCTCAAGATTCTTAATTAGAAATCTATTGGTGTCGTGCAGCAAACATATATCGTTTCTGGAAAGTAAAATGTAATCGACAAACAAAACCACAAATATATACTTGCTCCCATAGAACCTATGATATTTACAATCATCGACCATATTTATCTCGAGACCAGATGAGATGATCACTCGATGAAACTTGAAATGACATTGTCCATATGTTTATTTGAGTCCACAGATGGATTTATTAAGTTTGCAAACCATATTCTTTGAGTCTTGACACAAAGTTTTTTTGTTACCTTTGTATAAATTGTCTCATCAATGTCACCATTGAGAAATGACTTCTTTACATCTATCATCCATCCGACGTAACTCAAGTTCAAAGTGTGCCCGAATGCCATTATAATCCTAAAAAGTATTTCAAAGAAATCAAGAGAAAATCTTTTTATAATCGATGTCTTCTTTCTATGTAAAACCATTTATGACAAGACGAGTTTTGTACCTTCTCACATTGCCTCTTGAATCTCTCTTGGTATTAAATATCCATTTGCAACAATAAGTTTTGTCCTTTATGGCAATATGATAAGTTCATTCATGAACATCCATCCACTTAATTGATAAGTTTTGGAACTTTCCGGCTTGATGGATGTGGATTGACTCATTTTTCATCATTCTAATGCGGACCTTGTTGACGTGCTTTTTGGTTAACATAGAAAAACAGGGAGTTTTAATATCGTGGGTGAGTATTTTGAAATGGAAGACAACCAAACAAGGGCTAATTCGGCTTTTTATTGAATTAATGGAGCGAACGTGTCCTGGTCGGTTCGCGAGTTTACAACTTGGTCACTTAGTCTTTCTTTCACTCTCTCTCATTTACTATCCTATTTTCTCGTCTTTTCTTATCTATTTTTTCTCCTTTTTTTCTATCTCTCTCATTACAATCCATGAGGCCCCTTTTATACCCAATGATGGGTTAATTATTGTACTGATTAATGGGACACTTGTCCTTTTCTTAATTACTCCTAGGATATACCCCGTAGGTGTATCTAGGCGACTAATTTCAACTTTGTATTCAAATAATGGTGCTATTTACGGCGCGCCTGGGGCGTAGCCATGTGTTGGGAGAATCTTGTTGGCATTGAGGGGATATTGCTACTTTTGAGGGGCTATTTTATTATGGGCATGTTCTTTTGACCATTTGACTGACGTCATCGGGGCTCTTGTCACGTATGTTACGCTTTCGATGAAAGCGCTGCTTGAGTTCCTACCTGACTTTGTTCTGCTGGGCCGAGCTCGGTTTGTGCCACATCATCTGCTCGGGATCTTACGTCGCTGTGCTCGGTTGCTTACGTTACCAGGGTCGTCCTGGTCGGCTGGCGTCATTATTAGCTGTTTGGCTACGTGGCTTTATTTTCGTTTAGCTCGGCTCGTGTATCTTTTTTCCTTGGTTTGGCTTGGGTGTCATCAATGGCCCCCAAGTTTAATTCCGAGGAGAAAATTTACTTTGAATCTAATTTAAACTTTAATTCTAATCATGAGCCTTAATGAAAAAAGAAACCTTAAAAGTCTCCAGTCACTGACAACTGTCTTTCGCCGTTTAATGTTAAAAACAACGCATTAATTGGGAGTGATTATGGTAGACACGTGGCCTTCAGTTGTTGGACCATTCTGCGCATGAAATGGGGAGACACGATTGTTACGGCAGGGATGTGACGTTTCCTGTCGCTTTTGAATTTTGAAAAGGCGTGCCTATTGGGATGGAGCGTTACTTCCGAGGAAGTTAACCTATAAATACCCCATTCTTCTTTTAATTCCATACTTTCGCATCTATCACCTTCCGAGCAGCATCAACAGAGACCGAGCAAAAATTTAAGGTCGGCTTAAGGTACCAGCATCGAGAACACTTAGGTATTTTTTTCAAATTTCTTCTTTTCTTTTCTTTTCCTTCAAAAAACATGTCCGTTTAGAGGATAACCAAAATCAAAATCGTAGTGTTGAGATTGAAATAGAGGACCCCCCCCCGACCATTTTCTCCTTATTCCCTAGTAATAGAGATACCACCTTCCAAATTTGTTGTTGAGCTTTCAAGTTCGAGCCCACTCCCAAGGTTCCATTGAGAAGTTCTTTGATCCGCTTTCAATTTCGTGGGGTATAGTGTAGCCCACTCCCAAGAGGAGCTTAGTGGGGACCGGGAATAGGAGATAGATATGCGGCTGAACCTCGTGATTCGGAGGGAGGCGGGCGACCGGGTGTGAAGGCGTGAGGATCGGCCCGGCAAGGTCGGAGTCGGCGAATGGGCGGCCACAAGGATGGGGACCCGAGGCGAGGAGGAGGGGCCGATTGCGTGTAGAGGGTGGGTGGAGGCCATCCGACGGAATGATTAACTCGGTATGCTAATGCAACCGAGTTGGATGCTCTTCACCGGATTTATTTGATTTCTTAGTCGGTGAACTTTTGGTTGTTGGATCATGCGGAGGTGTCGAGCACCCACGGAGGGGTGAATGGCCGTATACGCCCATAGTTTATTGTATGGGTTGAGGTTTCCACCGCGCGCGCTGATTACCTAGTGATTTCGGAAGTGGAACCTTCCTCCTGTCCTAAGTGCACCCGTGACCTGGGGCCGCATTATCGGGCCGCTCGTTCTCTTTCACCGGATGGAATATGAGCACCCCACTTTGCCGATCTGAATAAGTTGTTCATCCGGAAGGTGACTCCATCGACCCGGTCGTGGGGCCATCGAGTTGGTATTATGTTTGACCAGTCCGGGTACCCCAGGCGGGCTAGTTGATGGCCTTCCACGCTTCTTAAAGGAGTGGAAGGAAAAATGGTTTTGGGTTGGTGGCGAGTGGCGGACTCGCCACGGGGAAGAGGATCGGTCCTTCTTCCCCTTCTAACTTCATATATGATTTCCGTAAGTACACCTTGCTCTTTTCTTTCATTTCCTTTATTCTTCTTTTTTGGGAGGGCTAACTTTCCTTTTCTCGTGCATGGAATCGCCCCTCTGGGGTCCTCTTTTAGAGACCTTTGTCCGACGGTGGATAACATTCAAGCCCTAGCTCGATCAGATAGAAAAATCAAGGTTTTAGCCACCGATGCCAGGTTGTGGAGGATGGTTTGAGGCCGAGGTTGCCCGGTGCCAAGTCGGGGCCGAGGAGGTGGCCCAAGAAGAAGAGGAGGTTGAGGAGGTGGCTCGGGGGAGCGAAGGGAGAGAAGTCCGCCACAAGCCGAGCGAAATAGGACCCCCCGAGTAGGAGAGGCACCGGTTCAAATGGGAGGATCAGGCCATCCCGACGAGGCCCATCCCTCAGGGGCAAGTGCCTCCGGCGGCTGAGCAGACTCCTGAGACCGAGAGGCCAGGGCAGTACGTATGTAGTATAGACTTGATTTTTCTCAATCGTTTTATCATTGAATTTGTTTTCTCACTTGATTTACTATGTTGCGAGGCTCGGGGTGGATGTCTTTGCTCGCCTCCGCCGACTAAGGAAATAACGCTGCTCGAGATTTGGGCGATCGTGGGCGGGCTGTTGATCTTTGCCGAGGCGGCTAGGAGGGTGGAGATCTGGCAAGGGAAGCGTCCGACCGAAGATGATCAGGTGGAAGAAGAGCCTCCATTGCAAAATAGGAGTGGGTGGTGATTATTGAGCCTGAGCAGACTGGCCCAACCCCGCGGGTTCCTCCTGTACATATTCCTGCGAGGGGAGCGGCACGGGTCTCCTCGGATGACCTGGGGCAAGAGGCCCACTTCATTCTTCTGAGCCGAGAGAGGGAGAAGGCCTGTGAAAGGGTGGTTGGGTCGCGGCTCCGGTGGTTTGTGGAATTCGTGAAGTGTTCCACACCCACCGAGGAGCAGGTTGAGGCCTTGCCGGAGGCGAGGCGTGCTGCGAGGGATGTACCGGCCCATGCCTGGACGATGGGTGTCGAACAGTTCTTCCAGGAGGCCGGATGGGAGGAGTAGATCCGATTTCTATGGCGAGCTAGATTTGGCATGCAAGGCCAAGGAAGAGCTTGGCAAGGTTCTTTGTGAAGAAAGGGTGGCGCTGCACATGCCGGGAGATGGAGAGGCGTGAGGCCGAGGTCCGGGAGGAGTTGGGAGAAGCCTCCAAGAAGTAAGTAGAGGAGGCTCGGGTGGATCTTTGTCCGGGCCTATAAGGACTCGAGGAGTATGCCTTCATCCTAACTTGTGGGCATGTTGCCGATGTGGGGATATCTTCCAGGGACCTTAAGTTGGGAAAATCCGTGGCGAGCTAGAGAAGAAGCTCAACCAGATTGAATGCGAGATCTTGATGCTCCCCGTCCTCGGTTCCCTAATACTACTAACGAGCAGGGTGTTCCCCCAGTTGAAAAAGTGGCCTCCAGCGAGCTGGTTGAAATCTCTCCCCCTACTGGGATCCATCCTCCTGCCTCCTAGGGTGTTTTATCTTTGCCTTATGTTTTTTATGGCCTCAGGCCTTTCCTTGTAATTTTGGCGTCGGCCCCAAATGTAAACATTTTGCGAATGAATGGAATTTCCCTTTTAGTCATTTGTCTTTTTATTCTACCGTACTTTTCATCTGTGAATGTTTTGGCAAGTATTAGGCTCGGGTTTCTTTTGAATAGATGTATGAATGGTAAACTGGGTGAGGGGTTGAATCCCTGAATATTCCTTTCAGTCGGTTTTCCTAAATACCTATATTGACAAAAATAAATGTTAGCAAGTATTATGCTCGGTTCTGACCAAGTAAGAATTTTCTAATTATTGTGCTCGGTTTTGACCGAGTCTCTGGAGTCATTTCCGAGACTTTGTGCTCGGGGCATGGCCGAGTCTTTTTGGTGGAATTATTTCCAAGATTTTGTGCTCGGGACGTGGCCGAGTTTTTTTGATTATTTTTTGTGCTCGGTTTTGACCGAGTCTATTTAGTGGAATTATTTCCAAGATTTTATGCTCGGTGCGTGTCCGAGTCTTTTTAGTGGAATCATTTTCAAGAATTTGTGCTCAGTGAGTGGCCGAGTCTTTTTAGTGGAATCATTTCCAAGATTTTGTGCTCGGTGCGTGGCCGAGTCTTTTTAGTGGAATCATTTCCAAGATTTTGTGCTCGGGGCGTGGTCGAGCCTTTTTAGTGGAATCATTTCCAAGATTTTGTGCTCGGGGCGTGGCCGAGTCTTTTCAGTGGAATCATTTCCAAGATTTTGTGCTCGGGGCATGGCCGAGTCTTTTTGGTGGAATCATTTCTAAGATTTTTGTGCTAGGTGTGTGGCCAAGTCTTTTCAGTGGAAGTCTTTAAGTAGAGCTCATAGAATATCAGATGAAAAGATAACTTCATTTAAGTCGCCCTGGGTTGACAGGAACCATAATTATCCTGTTATTAACACTTCAGAGCATCTCCACTGTGTTGGAGTAACATTTAGGAAAATGGATCAATTAAAATATCCAGAAATCCCAGGATTTACTGATAGTATTTCTTCAAGTAGGTTACATTCCATGGATGATTGAATTTTCCCCCACTTAAATATCCGAGCTCGTATGCGCCATTTGACAAAGTCTTGCTGATTTTGTACGGGTCTTCCCAGGTTGGTTTTAATGGAGTGGGCTCGGCTCCAGTGACTTTCTTTAAGACCAAGTCACCGACTAAGAACTTCCTTTCTTTCACCTTCGAGTTGTAATATCTTTCACTTCTTTGTTTGTATATAGCATTTTCCACCTCGGCACTATACCTCTTTTCTTCTAACAGATCTAGTTCGGCTCTCAAGGCGACCTTATTCTTTTCTTCGGAGAAGCTAGCAATTCTAAACGTTGGGGCCCCCAATTTCTATCGGAATCACAGCTTCAACACCGTATGCAAGGGAGAATGGTGTCTCTCTTGTGGCGGACCGGTGTGTTGTTCTATAGGCCCATAATACTCCGGGCAGTTCCTCGGGCTAATTTCCTTTGGCCTCTTCCAGTCTGGTCTTCAATGTATATTTGAGAATTTTGTTTACCGCCTCGACCTGAACATTTGATTGTGGGTGGTATGGAGTGGAGAAGTGGTTCTTGATGTGAAATCTTTCACAAAAAGCTCGAAATTTTCTGTTATCGAATTACTTCCCATTGTCCGTTACTATTGAGTGGGGTATTCCAAATCTGCATATTATTGATTTCTACAAAAAGCTGGTGGTTTTTTCCTCACTTATTTTCGCTAAAGGCTCTGCTTCAGCCCACTTGGTGAAATAATCTACTGTGACTATGGCATATTTGACGCCCCATTTTCCAGTGGGGAGTGGTTTGATGAGATCGACTCCCCATTTGGCAAATGGCCAAGGGCTGAAGATTGAAGTGAGTTGTTCGGGATGGTACCTGACCTGCGGAGCGAAGATTTTACATTTTCCGCATTTCTTTACCATCGAGATCGCATCTTGTTTAAGGGATGGCTAGTAGTACCCTTGTCGGATCAATTTGTGTGCCAGTGTTTGACCTCCCGCATGTTTTTCGCAGATCCCCTCATGTACCTCGCGTAGAGCAAATTCGGCCTAGGTTTCGGACAAGCATTTGAGCAGTGGGACTGAATATCCGCTCTTATATAGTACACCATCCACCAGGGTATACCGGGCCCATGGATCTAAGAGCACGGGCCTTGGTCTTATCTTCCTCGGCCGGATCCTGTTCCAAGTATTGAACAATTTGGGTCATCCATGTTGATTCGGCTCCTTTGTTGGCATTTACCTTATTGATGTTTAGTGATGGGGTAGACAATTGAGTGACCAAGACCTTTTTGATCGGTCGGCCCCGAGGATGCCGGTCAGTCGGCATCTGCGTCTGTGCATTCTCACTTCTCGGGATTAGTACTATACGCCTTGAACGTGAGATTTTGCTTCTCGAGAGATCCAAATATCGGGTTATCTTTGGCTCCTTTGCTTCATAGTTTTCGTTAATTTGATTCACCACCAATTGGGAGTCTCTATGGACGAGCAATTTTTTCAACCCCATGGAGGATGCCATCTCTAATCCCATCGCAATGATTGGTACTTGGCTTCATTGTTTGTTGCCGAGAAATTGAATCGAGCAACGAGCATAAGCATTTATTTTCCAGGCTAATTAAGACGACCCTGCTCCAGCTCGGTCTACGGTGGAGGAGCCATCGACAAACAGTTTCCATTCTTCTTCCTCACCAAATTCCTCAGGATGGGTGGGGTGAATTCACGATGAAGTCCGCTGGGCTTGCCCCCTAAATAGTTGTTCGTGGCTCGAATGTAATTTCAAATTGGCTAAGCTCGATGGCGCATTTGATCATCCCGGCTGAAGTGTCGGTCGGTGCAAGATTTGCTTTAATGGGTGCTCGGTCAATACAATGATCTTATGTTCTAGGAAGTATGGCCTCAATTTGCGTGAAGAGATGACCAATGCGTATGTTAGTTTCTCCATTGAGGGGTATCGTAGCTCGGCATCGTGTAGGGCTTGACTGACATAATAAATCGTATGTTAGGCCGAGCCATCTAGCCACGGGATTACCAGTTGATGGCGTATTCGATCTTACTACGAGATACAAGTAAATGTTTTTTCCTCGGGTTGGCTTTTGTAGATAGGGATGGTCGTCGGTCTTCGAGCCGGGTAATTTTTCTTCTAATCATCGATCATAGGGGGTGATTTTTGCTTCTCGATCATCGATCGCTCGGACCTTAGGCTCGAGACATTCTCGGTCTTGAGAACTGAGTCTCAAATTTATTGACCGTTGGTATTGTTCTCGAGCTGGATCCAGTCCCAGGTGTCCTGCAAATACAGAACGAGCTCGCTGAGGGCAGAGCGGCGGGGACAATTCGGCTACCACACTATGCTCGGGTGGGTCTTCGTTCAGCTTCCTCATGTGTTGACTATTCTTGGGTTGAGGGGCTCGAGAATTGGCCTCCTGTTGTCTGGGTTTATTGGGGGTTGATTTTGAGCATTTCTTAAGGGATCCATCTTAGGGGGATGTGCTTAAGGTTGAGGTGGTATTTGAGGTTGTGGGTTCGCAAGAGCTTGAGCTAATAGTTGGCTCATTTGCTGGAGGAAGTTAGGGTCAGTGAAAAGCTGCGTGATAGGTGACGCAATTGTAACCTCGGTTCCTGCTTGTGGAGCATTTTGGCCATTCGTATTTTGGCCAACCTGAGTTCTCTGAGGCAGGTCTTCATTCCTTTGTAGATTTCTTGAGTTCTCACTCATTTTCTAGAAAGGAAAAAAGGTGTTGATTTTTCGTTGGAAATACTTAGGCGGGTAAGAGAATATTACTGTATTTTTTCTTGGGAGGGCCCTCCTTCTAGCGCCAATTTGTTGATGTGTTTTTTGGTCAACAAAGGATATAAGGGAGTTTTAATATCGTGGGGGAGTATTTTGAAATGGAGGACAACCAAACAAGGGCTACTTTGGCCTTTTTATTGAATTAACCGAGTAGAACATGTCTGGTCGGTTCGCGGGTTTACAACTTGGTCACTTAGTCTTTCTTTCACTCTCTCTCATTTACTCTCCTATTTTCTGTCTTTTCTTATCCTGTTTTTTTCTCCTTTTTCTATCTCTCTCATTACAATCCATGAGGCCCCTTTTATACCCAATGATGGGTTAATTATTGTCGATTAATGGGACACTAGTCCTTTTCTTAATTACTCCTAGGATATACCATATAGGGTGTATCTAGCTGACTAATTGCAACTTTGTATTAAAATAATGGTGCTATTTACGGCGCGCGTGGGGAGTAGCCATGTGTTGGGAGAATCTTGTTGACCTTGAGGTAATATTGCTACTTTTAAGGGACTATTTTATTGTGGGCGTGTTCTTTTGACCGTTTGACTGACGTCATCAGGGGGCTGCTCTTGTCACGTATGTTATGCTCGGTAAAGCGCTCGCTTAAGTTCCTACCTGACTTTGTTCTGCTGGGCCGAGCTTGGTTTGTGCCACGTCATTTGCTTGGGAGCTCACGCCATCGGTTTGCTTACATTACCAGGGTCGTCTGGTGGTGCCTCATTATTAGCGGTTTGGCCACATGGCTTTATTTTCGTTTAGCTCGGCTCGGTATCGTTTTTCCTTGGTTCGCTCGGTGTCATCGGACCTCATTTTCTTGGAGAATCACAATGTAATCATCTCGCATTGCACGTTTTCTTTCCGTAGTGGATATCCTTAATGGCATACGTTCTTGAGGTTGTAGAGTTTGTTCATTTGGAGTAATTTAAAACAAGAGGTTCTCCAACATTGTCCTCATTTATGTCTTGAACAAGGTCGGGAATTAACTTCCGGTCATTGCCAGCAACACTTGTGGGAATATCAACGTATTCCTCTTCAAAGACAAGCCCTTAACTCTATCTCCCCCCGCAAACCCAACATCCTCACAGAACCGAGCGTTTTGTGTCTCTAAAATAGTCTTAGTTTTGGGATCATAAAACTTGTACCGTCTACAGTTTTCAGAGTATCCAACAAAATAATAACTATTTGTCCTTAAGTCCAGTTTCTTCTCATTAGGCTTATACGGACTTGCCTTACCTGGACATTCCCAAGTATGCAAGTGTTTCAGACTAGGCTTCTTATTGCCTATCCAAAGTTCATAAGGAGATTTTGTTAGCTGCTTTAATTGGAAACCTTACTAATGGTATATGTTGCAGTGTTAAGTACTTCTTCCTAGAGTGATTTTGGTAAGGTAGAATGACTAATCATACTCCTCACCATATCCTTAAGCATTATGTTTCGTCTTTTAGCAACACTATTCATAATGGCAAACCCGACTTACTTTATTGTGGGACGATACTACATTCCTCTAGGAATTAGAAAAATGATCATAGATGTTGTTCACCTAAAGCATCATATATGTTGTTTCATACACCATCACGATTCAGATGGATGTTTTTAATCCGTTTGTTGAGTTGATTCTCAACTTCATCCTTATAGGATTTGAACACACTTAGTAATTGTGAGCTTTTTATTAATTAGAATATGTAGCCATATCTAAAATATCGTCTATGAACGTTATTATATATTGTTGACTTTTTCATGCAACCATAAGAATGACCCACAAATATCCATATATATAAGTTCTAAGACTCCTGAAATCTAATTAGTTACAAATAAGGATAGCAAGAAGTGCAGGAAGGGTTTGGCCAAACCCGGGACCCGCCCCACCCAGAATATTTTGGACCCAGGACCCGCCCTGCCCCGTCGCTCCATAAAACCTGGCCCGCCCTGACCCAGGACCCTGCGGGTCCAGGTGATTGATTCATGTTTTATATCTTGTCTGATTTTGCCAAAAACTATTTGTGGCCTTCGTGAAGATTGAAATTGTCAGATTAATGGGATAGGGATTTAGACAATACAAGTAGATGGTGCAGCAGACGTGTATGCAAGTTTTTGGATTATGTTTATGAACAATGAAAATGCAGAACTTATTGCAATCATAACTCTTATGAACATAAAAGTTTCGCAGATTTTGTATTTTCAAGTTTAACTTTTGAGGTTTTTTATTTTTACCCAAAACAATGAAAGTTTCAAATTCTAAATAGTGTTTTCCAGAACAATAGTGTTATGCCTTAAGCCTATTTGCTAAACACCCTAGTTGACCTTGGATTGAGCCATGTAAAAATAATTGATATCTTTATAATTAGTAAAAAATATAAATTAATATATGCAGGGCGGGTCCGTATAGACCCATTACCCGCCCCGACCCCACGGGTTTTTATGAAATGGGTCCAAAACCCGCCTCGCGATCCATTTGATCCGGGTTTAGATCCGTCCTAATGGAGCGGGTTTAGGCAGGATCGGATTTTAACCCGTTCCATTGTTATCCTAGCTACAAATCTCCTTTATTGGTTTGTTTTTCTACTTATACATCGTGTACTTAAAAGTAGGGACTTGTTGAACGAAACAATAATGTATGTCAAATAAATGAGGTTGTAAAGAATCGAACTAACCAATTTTGAATTATGAGACAAGCTAAATTTCCGACTTACGAATGAACAAGAATAACCGAATTTGTTTGGGAATTTTGATGAATAGTTTTTTTCAAATAGCTCAAATACATTTAAGCCCTTACTTATTAAAAAATAACTTTTATGGCATGTTTATTATATATACACCTAAAATACCCTTATCGTTCGAACTACTTGAACGCAATAGGACCATTAGTTTAAACTACCAATTGGGGTCGTTCGAACTCACTGGACCTAAGTAGTTTCAAACCATGAACTACCCTCCTAGTAGTTCTAAACAACCATAACTACCCTCCCAAGACCTGAACTACCCATTTTCGTTTAGAACTACCCTCCCTATAGTTCTAAACGACCCTGAACTACCCTCCTAATAGTTCTGACTACCATGAATTACCCATAGTAGTTTAGAACTACACTCCCATTTGTTCGAACTACCATGTGTTTCAACAAAGAAAAACACATACAAAATCAAAAAACACATTAAACACACATAAAAATACACACACGCAGAAACACACATGTACATAAAGAGATAACACACACATGCAAACCAACACAAACGCGCAGAAATGAAATCACATTCATTTTCAAAATGAGATCTGGAGGGGTATATGTGGAAGTTTACAAAAAAAATGAAGTCAAAGGCCATTTTTTATAATTGACCAGGTCAAAAGGCCATATTTGATATATATCACAATTTGTCCAAAGCAAAAATAGATATCGAGTTCCAAATAAATGTCTCATCAAGATCCAAATAAAATCTAATACTTAACAATAAATCTATATTTCCCTATTACTTCAACCATAATTGTCTTGCCTTTGCCTACTTTGATGTATCTTTCACCATCATTTAGCTTTGGCAATGGAGACCCCTTACACACACATTGGTGTGAGTTGATGAACTAAAACCTTTCTACCATGTGTGTCAAGATACAAAAGTTAAGTTAACCTCAAAACAAATCATAATTATGCAGCTTACGTTATCCTTCTACTTTTTTAACTCCTTGCATTTATTCTTGGAAGTTAAGGCAATATTAGCGCCTTATGGGTTATATTGTTTCAACATTTCTTCTTTCCGAACATATTCTGAGATGAGTTCATAGATATCGTAACCAAATGCATTAACAAATCCTCATAGAGTCTTAGCCTTAAGTGCTCTTAATTTCAAAGCAATACGAGACATATCTATATTTTATTCTTGATATTGACTTTACTCTCATACCTTAGTTAAGATCATATTTGTGAAAAAGCATACTAATATGAGCCTTTCGTTCTTGACAAATATTTTCTCAATATCCGCAAGGAATTCCTTATCTATAGTGACCTTTCTAGATAAAATTCCCTTTCGACATAAAATTATATTCATGTTGGCAGTATTATAAGCAGGAATATACAAAATTAAACTCCAGAAAATAAATAATAAACATGCTCACATATATCCCAGAATCACAATAATAAATTCAAATAATGATAAATCCTATCTCAAGGTACTGACACTCTATTAATATTTCATCTTTGGACAAAACATTAACTTGTAATTGATACCTTGGTGTGGTAATCAAACACTGATAATAAGACCACATCAAACAAAAATCTTCCTTTGGACCGATTTAGTGTTCATATGTAAAATCAAATAATTATCACACGCTTATTACCACAAGTGCTTGAGCAATTATGATTAATATTCGCATTCCTTTAGTCCAGTTAATATTCATACAAGTTTCACACGTACAACGTTTTATATTCTAAAATGAATTAATTTCTACAACAAATGTCATTTTGGTAACATGTTGCTTCAATTAATTCATCTTAAAATATATAAATCCATACCAATATTCGAATTTAAAATTAAATTCTAAGATCAAACTTAATTTAGGGTTTTAATTGAGCCTCAAAATTAAAGCCTTTTTATATTAAAACCCTAATGTTTTGTAAACTGGAATTGGGCCCTTAAGAGAAACATTATTAGCAGCAAAAATGCAAAGAGAACTTTAATCTCAAAGTTAGACCCAAAAGAAGGTTGATATAAAATCAAACCAAACTTTTCTGAAAATTTCAAAAAAACTCCCAAAAAAATAAAATTTGAGACCAAAAAGCCATATTCTCACAGAAACCCGTCACTGCCGCCAACCCGCTGTCGTAACCACCACCGGCCACAAAAAACTAAACCCACCACATTCGCGACACAAGATTCATGAGGAATGGAGAGGATGCTCCCTGATCTTGTTTATCACCAAAACACACCCAAACAATGCGTCTGTGAGTAGCAACCGATTCTGCCCAACCCACGCAGACCTGTTTCCACCATCCAAATTGTTGCCTTGGTGTGGTTGTTTTCCTATGGAGAGGACCTGATGACAGGGGCAAACGAATTGGTTTGAATTTGCTGGAACAATTTATTTTCTTTTTTCATTAAAGATTGGAAAAGGGAATTTAGAAAAAAACTAAAATTGATAGTGAGAATCGGTGGCGGCGCTGTCGAAAGATCCAAAATGGGAAAAGGGAAAGAAGCAAAATTTGGCTTGGAATTTTCTATCATCATGAGCCCTAATTTCAAACCAACCTTATAAATCGAAAAACATTACCCAAATATTTTGAAATCACAATCTGAGTCTGTACAAAGGCAACATCAAATTCAAATTTCACAAATATCATAAATCTAAAATCGAGAACCTCATAATCCCAATACAAATGAAACAATTCCGGATATTTATTGTAGGTCCCAAGGGGTGTCGATTAAAGTCTAGAAGGGGGTTGAATAGACTTAACCAATTTTTCAATTTTAACATAAATCGAGTTTTTTTCAAGTAAACAACTAAGTCTTTTGAAAGACAGCTAGGTTCAATCTCAACAGGACAGGTAACTACTCAATAGGCTCGACTGAGCTGTTGATAGAGTAACTCAGTTTACTTCGTTTTCACAACGGAAGTCTTACACCCTTTCAACACTTATTTTAGGTTAAGTTATTATTAGTTGAGTGAGCAAATTATATCATCAATAATAGAGATATGCAAAAAGTAAATGTTGAATGTAAATGACATAGAGCAATTTTATAATGGTTCGATGATCGGGTAATTCTCTAGTCCACTCTTCTCCAACTCCTGGAGGTAATCTACTAATGCAACAGTTGTGTTACAAAAAGGATAGAACAATCCGAGTAAGCCTTGATCACACAGTTGGCTTCACTCCTGGGACTCAGCTTCTTCGTAAATTAATTGTCTTGCTACTTCAGCTCTTCAAATCCTTCAGGCTTGATCCCACATCCGTGCATTGGATTATTCGAAATAGGCACTAACTTGAACCTCAATGCACGTCCTTCACCACGTGAAAGTGCAGATCCCTTGTTCTTGAATAACAAGATTCCTCTTCAATTGGTTGAAGCTTTCTTCCTTCCTTAATCAATGTGTTGGTTAGAATCACTTGAAAGTATAGGCTTGAGGATTTGAATGTATAGGCGAGAGTATTTTGCGATTGCTTGCTTTGCTCGATTTCACTTGAATGTGTCACTTGTTACTCTATTGCTTGTTTTTCTCTCAGATTTTCTCGGCCTTTTATAGTGACGATTTGAAAAAGTGTCCATTAAAGAGATAGATATTTTTCAAACTTCACTTCTTTATCGTTGGCTTGTCTTATTGTGCACTTTTGATTTTGACCTTTCCTTAAATTAATGTTCTTCATGTTGCCAATCACAAAGGTTTACGCAAACATCCCATCTGTTCCCATTCTTGCACTCTTTCAGCAAGACAGTTATTTAAGGTATAGGTCTGTCCCTTACTATTTTGGATAAGTCTTTGACTTTACTTTGCAACAGACTTCTTTAGCTTTCTTCGAGTCCTTAAGTTGCTTTACCCTTTTATTGAGTATTTTCCATGAATCCGGGATGACTCAAATTTGTTAGTCTACTAAAAGACAGTTTCTTCACTTTGACTGAGATTCTTCTTCGATACTCAACTGCGACACAGCTGAATCTTCACTGCAATTCTTCAGTTAGTCTTCTACAATATTCAACTATGCTGCTTCTTAACTCGGCTTATTTCCCATCTATTGCATAATTGAAATACAACAAAATTTCTAATCTAAGTTTTCTATGCATCATCAAAATCTGTACATATAAATTTCCTAACAATTTTCCCCTTTTTGATGATGTCAAAACATAAATAAAATACAACATAAAGTTCTAAAGAGAATTATTGAAAGAATGTGGCATTTTATTAAATGCATCATTAAGCATTTACATGTACTTATATTGCTTTTGTGTATTTACAAGTAATGTAAAAATACAACAAAAAATTTCTGCAGCTAACTCAATGCATCTGCTGCTTCCTTCTTCTTTCTTTCTCTTCATCTCACCTGCGGCAATCTTCTTCATCTTTTCTTCTCTTCTCCTCAACTTCTTCCTCTTCTTCTTATCATAGTCTCTTCTCAGCTTCTCATCATGTTCTCTCTTCTGCCTTGCATTATCTTCTTCATGTCTTCGCCCAAGCTCATCAGTGACATGAGCGGCTTCTCTATTTGCAATTTCAGTGAAGCCTAGCCAGTATTCTTTGTCCTTTATCAGAGGATCTACTCCCACGAATCTCAAGCCTCTACCTCTTCCACCAGGCCTAGATTATTTTCCTCTTCCTCAACCTCTTGCAAAGTCAGCTCCTCTGGGAGTTTGACTGGGTTGTATCCTCGAAGTCTGCTGACTCTTAGATGATTGAGTCAGCTGCTTCTTGATTAAATCGACAACTTTCAGCCCTTTTTCCCAATATAAGTCCCATGCAGGTTTCAAGTCCATTCCCTCAAAATAACCTATTGAATGAAGAGTGTCAAATTCTTCGACAGATCTGTCCACTAATTAATCAGGGGGAGTGGCAACGTCACTTGCAGCTGGGAGCGGGAGCATGCCTGCTGGCGGACTACTGAATTGAGCTTTGATCTTCTCAACTCTGTCTCATTTCCTTATTTCATCATCTTCAATTTCAGCTTTCTCTTCAGCTGACAGATCGTGAGGCCCCTCAGTGGAAGTGAAAAAAGGCCAGAATTCAAAATCCGGCCCAAAATATGAGAAAACTCCGGATAAGATGGAGAAATAGGGAAGAAAATGTTCGTCCAAGTGGCTACGAAAATCTAGAAGGGGTTGAATAGATTTTCCCGATTCTCTGATTTATGCTCTCTTTTTTGAATATGAAGAAGATGAAGAATAGAGGTGCAGAAAAATAAATCAACACACAATGATTTATAGAGCTTCAACCCACCTAGGGCCTACGTGCTCTACCACCCGGTATGTCCGATTAGATTTCAAAAAGGAAAACGTTTTATTGATACCAAACAATTACAACCTTTACCTTGAAGAGCACCACACTCTTCTTACAACACCAACTTAGAAGAGAACCAAACTCTTCTACACCTATATGAAGAGCACCACACTCTTCAACACCTATGAATAAACCTAGTGTGTTCTTACCACAAGAACACTCAACAAGTAGATCTTGTTTTGGATGATTTTATAATTACAATCAAGATTATACTTTGAATGAAAATATTACAATTCAAAAGTGCAATCAGAATCAAGAAGGAAAGCCTAATAATCAAGATGTTAAAATTATAGACTTAAAGCATACAACAAGAATATTGAAAGTGAAGAATAAGAGATTTTGCTAATTTTTCTTGTTGTGTTGTAGAGTATTATGTTGTATTTGATCCTTGAATCCTTCATGCATTTATAGGAAAGCTAAAAGCTTAGCCTTTTCACAATTGCTTAAAAATCTTAAAAAACTTAAAAGCTCCCCTATCAAAAATAACTTATAGTCATAAGGCTCAATAAAATCAACAACAATCCCGACTTTATAGTTTTTATGATCGAGATTTTTCAAATGAACTTTTTCTAGCTCATTTGATATTACCATTAGCATATGAGCTCATTTCATTTTTCTTCCCCTTTGGAATCATCAAAAACTATTAGCACAATAAAAACATCATAGATAGATATCAAAGTACACATGAGGATAAAAACGAGCAATTATCATGAAAATATCATGCTTTGAGTACAAGGAATCATAATATCATTTGAAGAACATGAGAGATATACATAAACATGATCAATATGTGGATTGCAATCAAATGTAGTCAGGGAGATCATTCAAACGAGTGAAATATCATTAAGGCATTATATCAAACACTTGGCATGCATAAATAGAAACCAAAGATGTATATCCCATTTGTATATAGAATCGAGCCAAAAAAATCAATACCAATCCTAATTCTATAGCCATAAACCAATCATGTAATCAATTCTCATCAATGATATATGTAGGTCCCAAGGGGTGATAAGTAAAGTCTAGAGGTGGGGGGGGGATTGAATAGACTTTACCAACTTTTTGATTTTAGTCATTTTTATAAATTCAGAGTAGACTCAAGTCATCTGGGTCCTTGGTGGACAACTTAGTTTACTTACACAGCAGAGTTAGCCACTCAACAGACTCGACTGAGATGTTGATAGTATAACTTAGCTGATTTAGTTAACTCTTTAAATGTTCAGTTGACTTGGTTTTTAATAGGGGAAGACTTTCACCTTTAGTTTTGATATGGTTTTCAACACTTCTTTAAGCTTAGTTATGATCAGTTGACTTAGCAAATTAACAAACAACAATAATAATGTGCAAGAATGTAAGTATGTTGAATGTAAAAGACACAAGCAATTTTATAGTGGTTCGAGGATGGGGCAATTCCTCTAATCCACTCTTCTCTAACCCCTGGACGTAAACCACTAAGTAACGTTGACTTCGTTATAAAAGGATGGCAGTCCAAGACAGCCTTGATAACACAGTTGGCTTATCTTGGGACTCAACTTCTTCACAAGATAGATGTCCTGTTACGTCAACTTCTTCAAACTCTTAAATTTTTTCACACGGCCCTCCAACGAGTTTAAAGCCTTTGGTTCAATCTAGAACCTTACTATACCTCCTTCAACCTTGGAGAGTAGACCCCTTGTTCTTTGAAACAAGTTTTTTCTCTTCAACAAATTGAGGTTATCTTTCCTTTATTGAATGTTGGATCGATCCTTCGAGTTTAGTCTTGAGGATATGACTTGAATGCTTGAGAGATATTACTTTGCTTTGCTTGATTTCTCTTGTGTGTCTCAGATTGCATAAGTCACTTGGTTTAACCTTCTCTCAAATGAATCCTCAGCCTTTTATAGTGGCAGTTCGAAAATGTATCTGTTGAAGAGATAGATGCATTTTCAAACTCCACTTCTAGGTCATTGGCTTGTCTTATCTTGCAGCATTGATGTGGAATGTACCTTGAATTTAATGCTCTGAAGCCTTTCCTTAAACTCTGCAGGTTTTCAGGTACATCTCATTGGCTCCTTTCTTTTTGCACTCTTTCAGCAAACAACTTTAAGGTAGGCAGTCTGACACGCGTCTATTTCCAGCAAACACTTGACTTTGCTTTGACAACTGATTTCTTCAGCTTTTTTTGATCTTTTCTGCTGCTTAACCCCTTTGACAGTCAACTCCAATGATCTTGGAATGATTTTGCTGTCAGTCAGCTGACTGAGACAACTTTTCTGTCACTTGACTGAGGCTTCACTTCACTTCACTCAGCTGCCACACAGCTGGGTTTTGTCTTCGATCTTCAGTCGAGTCCTGCAATCTTCAACTTGGCTGCCTTCGACTCAGCTTATAGAACCTTATTTTATTACAATTTGATTTACAGTTGAATTGGGGTGCCAACTTCCGAATCTAAGTTTTACATGGTATCATCAAACTTATTACATAAATTTCCCAACAATCTCCCCCTTTTTATTGATGCCAAAACTTAAATAAAAATAGCAAAGTAAATTGTGCATTAACAAAGAATGATTGTATTGAATATGTCATTTTATTGAATATATCATCTTGCACTTTACAAAGCTTTATAATGTATAAAAACAATATACAAAGTACTTACAAATGTATGTGTATTTACATTTATATAAAGATACAACATGAAGGGGTTCACAGCAGTCTTCAAAGCCTCTATTGCTTCCTTTTTTTCTCAGCTTTGCATCTGTCATCTTCAGCTCTTTCCTTTTCTTTTCCTCTTATTCTTTCTTTTTCTTCTCAACTGGGTCTTCTCTACTCTACCTTTCTTTCCACTCGCGATCTAGCCTCTTATTCTCTTATTCTTTCCTTCTTCTCATCTCCTCATTTCTCCTGGTCACTTCTCTATTTTCTAGTTCGTCCATTCCAACCCAGTATAATACTCCTTTCTTCTGTGGATTAATGAATTGAACATCTTTAGGCCTTGATGGTGGAGTGTCTCTGCCTCGTCCACCACTTCTTCCCCTTTCTCGTCCAAAGTCGGCTCCTCCTCTGGGTATGTATTGTACAGGTTGTGCCCCACAAGTTTTCTGACTGCTTCCCAGAGTCTGCTGCTTCTCGCCTGTTTGACATAATTCTAAACCTTTCTCCCAGTACAAATCCCACGCCTCCTTCAGAGTCATTCCCTTGAAAAATCTTTCAAATTTAAGCGTTTGGAATTACTCTAAGGATCTTGGCTCAAATCATGTATCAGAAGCACGAGCAAGATCTTGAGGGAGCTTCACTACTGGAGAATCTTTGAGTAATCCGGCTGGGGGACCATCAAACTTGGCTTTTCAAATTTTCTATCCGACCATGATGCCTTTCTTCAACCTTGGTGAAGTCAGCTTCGATAGCTTCTCTGGTTTTCTTGAGAGCTAACTCAGCTTTCTCTTCAGTTGATAAGCCATGTGGCAGCTGACTGAGCAGTGAGCTGGTGGATGAGCTTTGTTGGGGTTTTGAAAGCATGATTTTTAGAGGGGGCTTCTTCATATCACTTCCTTCCCCCTTACTTGCTTCAGCTTTCATTAATCCTTCATTTCCCCCCTTCGTTTCCCAGGATAAGATCCAATTTTTCATGAGTTGTGGAGTGTGTTGCTCTGTGTTCCGATCGTAGAGCCTTCATTTCAGTAGCCATTATCTTCATATGTGCATTCATCACAAACATTTTGGTGTGCATGTTGGGTTCAGACTTTATAAGGTCTTGCTTATGTTGAGCTTTCAGCAACTCCATATCGGTTTTGTATGACTGGTCCATCCTGAAAATATGATCCATCTGCCTCTGTTGAAACTTCGCATTTTCAGCACTCCAAATCACCAATTTTGCGAACAGTGATTTGAAGTAGTTGACTTGTTCTCTTTAGTGTGCCTTAGTTTGAGATGTCCATTACCTGATTCTAAGCATTGTACCTCGGATATCTCCAGAAATTGTTGCATCGTGATTATCTAGCCATTGGTTCAGAGCAGTGAATCCCTTATCTATGTTTTCTATTTCAGCACAGATAGCCTTGAAGGCTTTTCGAAAGTCTGTTGAATCAACGGACTGCTCTTCTGGCCATACACCATCAAAATCAAATCCAAACAACACAACTGTAAGATCGTCTGGAGCTTCAAATTCATCAGGGGGATGTTCACAGTGTACTTGGCACTTTCAGCAGTGGACTTTATCTCCAATGGTACTTCTGCCACAAATGGGAAGTAATCAGCAATTAAATCATCTGGGACCAAAGGAATTTCTCCCACTTCTCCTCCAAGAGCTTTTACTTTTCCCTTGATACTTACTTTAGATTGTTTCGTCTTCATCGGCATTCGCAAAATGTTAGCCTTACGGGCGATCGATCCTCAGCTATCTCAACAGCTTCATTGGTCTCAGTTTGATTTTCCTTTTGAGTTACTTGTTCCTCAGCTAATTTACCAAAGATCACGGTGGTGATGGCACCATAGGGGTTGGGCCATCAACCAATGTGAATTTGGAAATGGCATATTTCTCGCTCACCTTCCTTATTTTTGCCACAACCTCCTTGATTTGTTGGTCCTCTTCTGGTTTATCTTTTTGAGCGAACTTAGCTTCGTCATCTGTGTCAAGAAATTCCACATAGATGTTTTCATGAGAGTCGTGTTGCGCACTGATTTCTTCATGTTCAGTAGACTCTGTGTGAGGGGCTGGCATTTTTTTATCTTCTTCAGCCGATTTACCCAAGGAAATCTCAACCTCCTTTGGGCCTTCATTACCCTCAGCAGCAGTCTCAATCGCTATATGGCCTTAAGTATTCCCTTGTGCAGTCTCAACTACAGTAGGGTCTTGGACAATCTCTTCAGTAGACTTAGCTGCTTTCGGCTCTTCGGTGACATCCTTCCAGGTCTCAACATCATGGATTGCACTTTCAGAGCCAACAGTCTTAACTACCATGGCTTTTTGTCCATCCTTTGACATAGCTGCATCAGCAGCTTCATCGGCCTGTAGCGCAGATGGGATTTTAGATGAGATAGTCTTAACCATCTGAGCTTCGTCAACCCCACATTGTTGTTCAGTTGTACTCACATCTTGTCTCCTAACTTCAAATCAGTGAGGTCTTCCACAGGCTATTCTAACCCGGCTGTGGTGTTTATAGCTTCCCCCTCAGCTGGTTCACCAGTTGATTCACGAGCAGTGGGGTCACTAGAAACTTGAGACTCGGTTGTTTGTCCTTTTGAGTGATCAGCTGACTGGGCAAGTGAACACCTTTCATAGGGGTAGGCGTAGCTAAGGTGCCTTCTTCATCACATTCCTTAGCTTCATCGCCATGCTTCCTGGTTTCCTATCCTTCGGAGCGCACAAGTGAGATTGAAGCATCAATGGTCCTCACCATTTCCAATATATCAGGTGTTAGTCCAAGTGGCTACGGAAATCCAGAAGGGAGGGTGAATAGATTTTCCCATTCTGATTTACGCCCTCTTTTTCGAATGTGAAGATGATGAAGAAATAAAAGTGCAGAAATATAAACAACATACAATAATTTATAGAGCTTCAACCCATCTAGGGCCTAATGCGCTACCAACCAGTATGTCCGAATGGATTTCGAAAAGGAAAAAGTATATTAATAGATACCAAACTATTACAACCTTTACCAAAAGTACCACACTCTTCTTACAATGCCACCTATGAAGATTACCACAATCTTCTTACAACAATCAAGAGCACCACACTCTTCAACACCTAGAATCAACCAAGTGTGTTCTTACCACAAGAATACTAACAAGGATGTCTTGTTTTGGATGATTTAAACAAATTTAAGATTACAACTCAACCGAAGTATACAACTTTGAAGTGCAAGTGTAATCAAGAATGAAGCCTAATACTCAAGATGTGCAAGTGTAAATCTTAGGCTAAATACAAAAAGTATGTTGAAAGTGCAGCACAAGAAGTTTTCTGAAAAGTTTGTAAGCTTGTGTTGTGTCTTGATCCTTCAAGCCTTCAAGTATATATAGGAGAGCTCCTTGATTTTAATACCAGCATAGGCTCCTCCTAGAAGAGTGAAATCTGTAAAAACAAATGTCAATCAATTGAGGAAAATAACTATTAGAATCAATCCCATAATTTCATGAAAAGTTGTCTACTGCAATGGATAGTTTCTGCTGATAAAACCCTAGGACGATTGGTCGACCACTAACAAGAAAAAGACATTTGAATATTTAAACACGGGTTGCCCTAGGGTGAACCGGTCGACCGGGTGTTGGAATAGTCGACCAGGGGTTGGGCCGGTCCCCCTTGGGGTTCGACCGACTTCCCTCAAGTCAGAGAGAAACAGAAGAAAAAATAAACAACCAGGCACTGGTCGACCACATCGGCCGACCACTTGGTTGACCTTTCAACCTCCTATCCATAGCCCTACGACTTGTTCTCTATTTTGTGCAACTTTTAGGTACGGGTTGCCCTATCAGGCGGCCTAATCGACCTAAGTACAGAGAAGTTGCCCGAATTTTGTCAAAAATAAAGTTCAAGAAATACTCCAAAAAATTAGTAAAAATCATTTAAATCGTTTTGAAGTATTTGGAGAATATTTTGGGACATTGTTTTGGTAGTAAACTCAAATATATAAAATTAAAATTACGAGAAAAGCATTTATCTAACATCAGGGGTATGAGAGATTTGCATAGATGAAGACTCTCCAAACCCCCTTCACAAGTTTTGTTCATCCAACTCCTTGCATTCTTTTATAGCTTGCTTAAGCTCAGCCTTCTCCACGGGGTCAGTAGCGTCTAGCTCTTCAACATCACTATCACTGCTGGTGGCTGGCTGTAAGGCACTTTCTGGGGCTTTCGTGAAAGCACAAGTGTGAGGATTTTTAGACGCCTCAACCACCTTGGCTTTCTCAATGGCCTTAATCTTCTCGTCCTACTTTATGTCAGAAAGAATGTTGGTGCAACAATCTTCATCCAGCGTTGTTCGAACACCAACATTCCCCAAAACTTCCAGGAGGTATTCTTCCTCCTCAATGAACCGTGGGCTTTCGAATTGATCTCTGCAAAAATCGGCTTCAAGGATATCCAAATTCGTAGCCATTTTTGTATGTCGTGATATGCAGGAGATAGCATAACTAAATCATCATCCTCCTGCATGGGCTCAAGAGGAGCTCTTTCTTCCTTAGCAATCCTCGCATATGTCTGAAGGGACTGTACAACTAACTATTCCTTGTCTTGGTCAGTTGTGTTGGGTTCTGATTCTTCAGTTGTCTCCCTAACAACTAATTCTTTTGGACTCTGTTGTTCTACCGACAACAGTCTCTTGATTCTCAGTGGCTTCCACACCACTTCCATCTTTTGAAGTTTTCTGCTCATCCTCAGCAGCCTTTTCCACAACATCTTCAATAGTTGTTCCAGACTCAGATGGCTCAACAACCAAGTCAGACTGTCTCACCAGTCTTCTTCTTAGCTTTCTCTTCAAGGGAACTTCAAACTCTTCTTGTTCCTCTTCCTCTTCAAACTCTGCCAATTTCAGCTTCTTGGTTACAGCTGGCTTTCGGGACGCAGCTGAGCAGTTATTCTTTACGATCGAAGAGGAAGTTGGTGCTTGATATTTTTTGGCTGCGGGGGCAGGTGCTGGGTCTTTATCGGCTGCAGGCGAAGGAGTAGTCTTGGCTGCAGGGGCAGGGGATTTCTTCTTATTCGGAATAGGCTTTGGAGAGGGGGCTTTCACAAAAGCAGTTGTGTCCATGGGTACGGGCTCAGCTGATTCTCCCTCACTTGTAGTCGTCTTCTTTACATGAGTTTGGCATTGGGCAGCAGACAAGTTTGCCCTAAACATCTTTTTGTTAACATGGAAGGGTTTTCCATTTTGGAGTGGAATACACTTCAGCTCTAACAGGTGGCCTAAGATCAGGCCATAGCCGAGTGAGCTACTAAACATTCCATCTTTCCCCACAGACATGTTCATCACATTCTGGCACAACTTGCCAAAAACGAACTCGGCCTAGTTAACCTTTTACTCCTCCATTATTGTCACCATCACTGTTAGCTTAGTCCGAGAAAGATGATTGAAAGATCCAAATTTCATATTGACGCACTTGGCCACCACACCCATCAACTTGTGGTAGTCTTCTTTTATCAGCGACTACTTTGTAGTGTAGTTGGGCTTCGCAGCAGCCTTTGGTATGGCTAAATCTATTCAAGCAGGAGCCAAATCAATATTCTTCTCAATTATCTCATTCAGACCAGAGAAAGGGAGATAACAGTTAGTAGCTAAGTCCGCAGCAATCAACTTGATTTCTTTGTTGTGAACCGATGAGCAAGTCTCATCGTCGTGAACCTGAGCATTCACGTAAACATTGCAACCTCTTCCAGATAGGTGTGCGAGAATTCCATGGATAAGAACTGCTTGAGACCAGCTTTCTTAAGCTTTTCAGCGATCTTCTTTGCTAGGGCCTTGTCCACTCCTTGCTTGACCAGGTCGTTGAAGTCCACAAATACCCTGTGTGGATCTTCTCGGCAAGCTTTGAATAATCATAAGATGGAGCCATTTCAAGATTTTGGATTTGAGATTAGAACGAAAGAAAAACTAGGGTTTGCATTTCTTGTTGCGAGAGAAAATGTTTTGGATTACTTTGAGAGTAAGAGAGTTTGTGAGGAGAGAGGAATTCAGTTTCTCTATATATGAGACATGAAAGGACGGTTTTGGAATTCAAAATGGTAAAACGATCAACGGTTGAGATCACGTCTTAGAAACCACATTAATTTCCCGCATTAAATGCAACAACATTTATATCCAATCATAGGTAAAACTAGCGATGGCTTTTTACTAACATCATAATCATTGTTGATGTCAAACCTTAAAATTTTCTCACTCGCAAAAAAAAACCGATTGTGTTTTGTCACTTTGCTCATAAATAACTCACTATTTTCATTAGTGACTTGACTCTTTCTTTCTTGACAAAATAATCACTCGGATGTGTAGCTAACTCGACATGGTGACTAACCGTCTTGGTGTTTCACTTGGCTATTAAGTGAAACTTTGTTGAATTTCATTTCTCTCTTCTTTAACCCTATTGATTGAGTCTTCTGAACCTCCTAACTCAGCTCAATCAATCCAAGCTCATTCTTAAGCTCTTCAAATCTTGATTCACATAAAGGCTTAGTGAGTATATCAGCTTAGGGGTGTTCATTCGGTCGAACCGAACCAAACCGAACCGTAATTTTGGTTAACCGAAACTTCGATTTGATAAAATTTAAAATTAAAAACCGAACCGTATTATACAGTTTGGTTCGGTTTGAAACCAAAATTATTTCAGTTTTTTTTCGGTTTTTCGGTCAAACCGATCTTAATAGCAAAAATTGGAAAAAAAAAGAAAAGAAAATAACTGGAGCAAGCTGAGTATTGCATACAGAAACTTTAGAAATTAACAAAGGAAAGACACTGGACAGTAGGAAAAAGGTCTGATATACTTAAATATAAAGAAATTCATCAAATCAACTCTTAAGAATTTAATAAGTCAAACATAAAAATATCTCATATGCTTAAACATCTAAATTTCAAGTTGAAACATCCAATTACCAAATTGAGCATCATCATCATCATCAAATTCATCATTCGTCGGACTGGAGACCTCGGAGGTGTGGATAAATTCTGGTCTTCCGGAGAAGAGAAGAAGACATACACGTCTTGAGTATGAGCTGTTACCCTTTTTTTTTATGCAAACCACATTTTAGGAAAAAAATCAAAAGTTCGGTTTTCGCTTTGGTTAATCGACTATAGACTATAGAACCGAAACCAAACCAAAAACCGAAGTTTCAAAAAGAAAAAACCCGGAAACCGAACCGAATTTTTCGGTTCGGTTTCGGTTTGAACCGAATTTTTGGTTTCGGTTTGGTTCGGTCGGTTAACCAAACTGTGAACACCCCTATATCAGCTAACTGCTTATCAGTTGATATGTATTCCAATGTGATGTCTTTCTTTTCAACACGATCTCTTATAAAATGATATCTGACATCAATGTGCTTCGTTCTTGAGTGCAATATTGGATTTTGAGTAATTGCAGTGGCACTTGTGTTTCCACACATTATTAGAATCTCTATTTCTTCTATATCATAGTCTCTCAGTTGTTGCCTCATCCATAAGACTTGGGCACAACAGCTGCCTGTAGCAATGTACAGCTTCAGTTGTGGATGTAGCTATTGAATTTTGTTTCTTGCTGACCAAGAAACCAACCTATTTCCAAGCATTTGACAGGTACCTGATGTACGTTTTCCGTCAACTCTACATCCAGCATAGTCTGAGTCTGAGTAGCCAACTAGCTTGAATCCTCCATCCTTTGGGTACCATAAGCCAACTTCTTGGCATCCCTTCAAATACCTTAGGATTCTCTTTCTGCAGTCATATGAATTTCCTTTGGATCAGATTGAAATATGGCATATACATCTACAACAAAGGTGATGTCTAGTCTACTTGATGTTAAATAGAGCAAAGATCCAATGAGATCTCTATATCTTGTTTGATCAACAGCTTTGCCCTCTGCATCCATGTCCATCTTGACTGAAGTATTCATGGGAATCTTCACAGATGACTTCTCTTCCATACCAAATTTCTTCATTAAATCTCTGGTATATTTTGTTTGACTTATGAAGGCTTCATCTTTCATTTGCTTGACTTGAAGACCTAGAAAGAAAGTAAGCTCTCCCATCATATTCATCTCAAATTTCTCTTGCATGAGATTTGAGAATTTGTCACACAGCTTTTTGTTTGTGGATCCAAAGATAATGTCATCAATATATATTTGAAAAGCAAAGATACTCTCCCCATCTTAAATTCTAAAGAGTATCCTATCAATCTTGCCTTTGGTGAATCCATTGTCAATAAGGAACTGGGACAATGTGTCATACCAGGCTCTTGGTGCTTGTTTCAAACCATATAATGCCTTCTTGAGCTTGTAGACTTTATTTCCAATAGTTTTCTGTTCAAAACCTGGAGGTTGCTCCACATATACTTATTCTTCAAAAAGTCCATTCAAAAATGCACTCTTGATATCCATTTGACAGACAGTGAAGTTCTTATGTATAACATAGGCAACAAACATTCTAATTGCTTCCAATCTTGCAACAGGTGCAAAGGTTTCATCAAAATCTATGCCTTCCTCTTGGCAATACCCTTTGTCACTACAGATCCTTCTTCATCCATCTTGTTTCTAAATACCCACTTAGTACCAATAACATTTTGGTGGGTAGGCCTTTGAACTAATTCTCAAACCTTATTTCTCTCAAACTAATTCAGCTCCTCTTGCATAGCTAGAATCCAATGTGTGTCATCCAATGCTTGTGACACATCTTTGGGCTCAATCTGGAAAATGAAACAAGTGAACATAGCTTCATGTTGAGTTACGGATCTGGTTATTACACCTTCTCTAACATCTCCAATGATAAGCTCTGGAGGATGGTCTCTCAGCCATCTCACATCTTGTTGGAGTAAGTCTGCTGGATTCAGTCGTCTTGCAGCTAAGTTGTCTTGAATAGTTTTGTCACCATCATTCAGCTGCAGACTCATCTTCATCTGGATTGAGTCTTCTGATATTTGCCTCACCATAAGCACTCTTCTGTATAGTTGGCTGATTCAACTTGTCTGCTAACTCATCAATGTTTTCTCTATTAACATTTGGTTCATCGAAAACCACAAGGATAGACTCTTATGTGACCATAGTCTTATATATATAAACCATAAAAGATTATGTAAATTGGGGAAAAATTTTGTCGCTACAAAACGGTTAGTGCAATATTTAAGAAAATGCCATAATTAGTTACATACAGATTTATAGTGACAACTAGGAAACCAGTATGCCACAACACGATGAGCACTATTAATTAATGAGTACATATTTTATTTTCTCCTAAATTAGCCCCTTATTAAATTACAGATTCCCTATTATATGTCTAATTATCAACATACTAGTTTTGAAAATAAGATCCCGCGGGAGGATTTTCTTTTCAACACTTAACTAAAATGTAAATTTCATTCAAAATCACATTTAATTGTACGTGCTTCTTTTGTCACACACGGATCGATTTCAATGTCACAACATTCACATAATTTGTAACTATATATTGTTTCTCAAATCAACAAAAATTCATCAACATTCACATTTTCTTCTGAGTCCATTCCTCTTAATTTTCTAAGCAAAACAATAATTTTAAGTTTCAAGAATGGAGGAGAATTCGACGAAAAGAGCTAAAGTTGACGACCTAATCAATTCTTTACCTGGTGACATACTTCACCAAATCATGTATCTTCTTCCACCAAGGTATGCTGCTAGAACATCAATTTTGTCACACGGATGGGAAAATATTTGGCTATCGTTCCCATCGATCGTCTTAGGCGGAAGAAATTCTAAAATCGGGAAAAAGTTTGTGCGTGTCTGAAAACAACATTGTCACGTCGCAACTTGCCCAATTTGCAAAATCTCGGTTACGAATTATGTTGCCTAGCAACGTTCGATTTTATTGCCATGTTCGCGAATTTTTGGATGCAATACTATGACATGGCAAATTATTGAAGGAGCTAAAAATTAAATTTTCGAATTATTTCCTTTTAACGTGAACAAGACATTAATGTGCCTTTAGAAATAATTTGTGTTCGCGAACATGGCGATAAAATCGAATGTTGTCAGGCAACATAATTCGTAACATGAGATTTTGCAAATTGGACAAGTTGCGACGTGACAATGTTGTTTTCAGACGTGCATAGAATTTTTCCTGATTTTCAAAATTTTTTTCATCTAAGTCAATTGATGGGAACGATAGCTAAATATTTTCCCATCTCAGGTGACAAAATTGATGTTCTAGCAAAGATACCTTGGTGGAAGAAGATACATGATTTGATGAAGTATGTCATCGGTAAAGAATCGACAGGTCATCAACTTTAGCTCTTTTTCGTCGAATTTTCCTCCATTTTTGAACCTTAGAATTATTGTTTGGCTTAAAAAATTAAGAGGAATGCACTCGAAGGAAATGTGAATGTTGATGAAATTTTGTTAATTTGAGAGACAGAGATAAAATTACAAATTATGTGAATGTTGTGACATTGAAATCTGATCTGTGTGACAAAAGAAGCGTACAATTAAATGTCATTTTGAATGAATTTACATTTTAGTTAATTGTTGAAAAGATAATTCTCCCGCGGTCTCTTATTTTCAAAACTAGTATGTTGATAATTAGATGATAATGCAATGAATCTATAATATAATAAGGGGTTAATAGTGCTCAACGTGTTGTGGAAATATTGGTTTCCTAGTTGTCACTCTAAATCAGATGTAACTAATTATGGCATTTTGTTAAAGATTGCACTAACCGCTTTTGTAGCATTTTCTCGAGATTTTTCTTGTTGGATGTCATATGTCCGCACATGAAACAAAAGAGTCTATCCATGTGGTTTTTGATGAACCTAATATTTATGGAGAAGACAAAGATGAGTTAATCGACAAGATGAATCGCCAACTGTTCATCTCGATGGTGTCCCTCTCATTGAGTCGCTCTTGTGCCGAAGAGTCCCTACGTTGAGGCGGATATCGAAGACTCAATCCGGATGAAGATGAGATAGTTGAATATTAAAGACAACTGGAAAGTCTCAAATTTGAATGATGATGAGGAAGTGTTCAAGACAACTTAGATGCGAGACGATCGAATCAAAGGACTTACTCCAACCAGATGTGAGATGGATGAGAGACCATCCTCCAGAGCTTATCATTGGAGATGTTAGAGAAAGAGTGAGAACCAGATCCAGAACTCAACATGAAACAATGTTCACTTGTTTCATATCCCAGATTGAGCCCAAAGATGTGTCACAAGAATTGGATGACACACATTGGAATCTAGCTATGCAGGAGAGAGCAATTAGTTTGGGAGGATTAAGGTTTTGGAATTTGTTTGCCAAAAATATTTGTTTTAGATCTCTATATTGCAAGTGTACAGTGTAGTTTATAGAATAATGGCAAGCAAGATCATATTCCTCAGGGATTGCTATGTGAAACACTTAGGCTATAATAACATCGCATTCCAACTTTATTTAAGCAACCGAATATCAAGTTTGTAATAAAAGTCGAAAATAACAATAAAAAGAAATAAATTTGTGAACCCCACAAGTATTTTTAACAACTACGGGAGCAAACTTGGGCACATAATCTCAACATGTTTCTTCAATATTAAATCAAATTAAAGTTTCAATAACCAATTCATACAATTCTATGGGTTCAATTCCTAAAATAGTTTATTCTCCCTCCTGGGTAGCGCATAAACAGTAGATTAATAATAATTGAGGTCTCTAGATCCATCACAACTATTATTAACTCCCAATTTATCTTTGAATTGAAATGCTCCCCACAAACAAAAGTAGTCTCCCGATACAGTACCCTATTTATGTCTAAATTCGATTTTCGTCTTGCTAGAACTCACCTACCGGATTCTGGACTAACAAGTATGACATGCAAATTATTGGCCAAATAATCGAAAATTACAAATAAGCACTCGAATTCATAAAATGGAACACATGAATCAATTAAGAAAGCAATTAATCAAGATTTAACATGAATCCACAGTTTTGATTATGCCCCTAAGATCCGAAAGATTAGCCAAACAAAGTGATAACAAATTCATAGACAAATGCGAAATCAACATCATGACATCGTTTAAGCATAAGAGATCCGGACATAGAAAGAAAACCCTTCTTGCGGATGGATTCCCTTCCTAAGCCTTCAAGCTCTTGTGCTCCCGTAGATGCGAAAGACCTTGTGGTGTTCTTCACGACCTAGCCCTCCTCTCTCGAAGACCTTCGATCTTGTGTTCCTATGTAATTTGATGTGTTTTATGTGGTATGAATGTTGTAATTTTCGTGCAAGCCTTGGGTCCCTTTTATAGATGCTGGGAGACATCATTTGTAGAGTTGGAACGGGAAAAGAACTCCGAAAAAATGCATGGCAGAGTCCCAAACGGCCTGGCAAAGTGTGACATCACACGGTTGTGTGGGTTTTTCATACCCAATACCACACACCCGTGTGGGTCCACACGTTTCGGCCGTGCAGCACGGTTTCATCCCCTGTTTCTTCCCTTTTTTACACGGGCGTGTCATTTTTCACACGGCAGTGTGACACCACACACCCGCCGTGTGAGATGTTTTTGTTCATTTTCTTCGTCTTTTTGATCTTCTCTTTGCACTTGTCAGTCTTATATGGGCCTTCCAACTGATATTTATTCGTTTTAAGCTCGTTCTGTAAAATTTACAAGAATACGCAGATCATGCCCTTGTAAGGAAACCAAGTAAAACACACTAAATATGCGTGCAAATGCATCAAATATGCATCATTTTAAGCTCCAAGCACGTATATTTTACACGCATCAAAATCCCCAAACTTAAAGCATTGCTCATTCTCGAGCAAGTTAAGAAAAATAATATCAAGGGGTAAAAAGAACACATAAGAACACTATGAACATTAAATCTCATTTGACTCCATACTTAAGAAAACCAAGTAATTCATAATCAAAAGTCATCATTCATAAACTCGGCATAGTCAATACTCCCTTTGGTACTCGACATCGCGACTCACAAGTAGATAGTGTATCACTCGACTCTCATAAGTGTATGGATAGTGTTTACGCTCAAATTCAATTCGGTGAAAGTAGAACTACCATAGGCTTGCAAATCATCTAACATCTCGACCACTTTTGTGTGCACAATCTAAGAATCAAAAAGGAATTTTCATTTGGGTCTGTAATGTAGGCTCTTTGGTAAGGGTAGAGAAATTTGGATTAAGTGACTTGACTTGAGCAAATAGAATTTAGGCGCCTGAGACTTCAATTCACCAACCCAATTTCATCATAAAACATATTCTCTTCAAGATATTATTTTCTTGTTCAACTCAACTCCACCCTTATTTCTCATTTTTCATTCTCGAGACCTTTTTCTTTTTTTTTTTCTTTTTCTTTAGCCTCAAGCTCTCATTTTTTAGATTTTCGAAGAAAAAAAAAATTCTTTTTTTTCGGTTTTCTCTATATATTTTTCAGAGATTTACTTTATTTTTCGAGCTTCATACATTTTTCATTTACCCACATACGCCCACCCCTCTTTCTTTTTGCCAACTTTCTCTCTTTTTTCATAAATTTTCACCACTCCCCAAACTTATTCATTTTCTATAAGCCCAAGAAATTTCAGGGACAAAATCATGTTTTCAATTTTAAAGATCAATGTGGCTAACAATAAAAAGTTTTGGCTCAAAATTGGCTTACTAGGGAATCATGAGTTCATAGGTAGGCTTTTTAGGCTAAGTAGGCTAAACAAAGATGGTCTTAAATTATTTTCAAAAATTGCACACACACACATGACTTCAATAAAGATACCAGAGCAAGTTCTAGAGTTCCAGAAATCATGAATGACACACTCAAGAAAAAATAAGCTGCATAAGATGAAGCAGTTTAAGGCACAAAAGCTCACAGGCTTATTTTTCGCAACATGCTCAAATACCCAATTTTCTCAACTAATGTTAAGCAAATAAATGACATCTTCCCAACAATTCATCACATTATTCCGAGAAGTATGTTATCTCATTCCATAAAATTCTCATAGTAAAATTATACGGAAGTTGGGTATTTTCGAAAACCTTGATTCAAAACACACACAAAAGCAATTAAACGTGCTAAAGCAGTAAACGTGCAAAAAATATAAAAATCAAAAATTAAAAAAATCAAAAAAAATTAATGCAAGATAAAATATGCTCTACATGCAATCCTAAATGCAATGTGTAGGTCCTAAGGGGTGTGAGTGTAAGGTTTAGAAGGGGGTGAATAAACCTTACCAACTTTTCGATTTAGTCCTTTTAAAATGTTTAGAGTTAATACTTCACGGCTAAGTCCTTGATGGACAAATAAGTTAGTTAATCAAATAGAGTTAGTCACTCAGCACTGATCGAGCCGTTGATAGAATAACTTAGTTGTTTTGACTTAAGACTTAACTCGATCGTGATATGTTTTCAAATTGGAAAACTTAACACCCTTGAATTTGGTTAAGATGTTTTAATACTAGGTTTTAGCACTTGGTTGATTATCAATTGGATAGAAAATTAATCAAATGAGATATAAAAGTAATATGCGAAATTAAAGTGCTTTGAAATGTAAATGACACAATAAGTTTTTATAGAGGTTCGAAGATGGGGTAATTCTTCTACTCCTCTCTTCTCCAACTCTGGAGGAATCCACTAAGTATTGATCAAGATACAAAGTGGTTAACATCCCGATACAAGTCTTGATCACACAAATGACTTGATCCTTTGGGACTCGATCGAGATGCCTTGGTCACACAAATTTCTCGTATGACTCGGCTTCTTCACAGGGCAAACGCCTTGCTACTACATCCCACTTGCTCAAGCTTCTTGGATTTGATCACGAAGCCCTCCAAAAACTTGAGACTGGTTCGACCTTGAACCTTCCTACAATCCTTCGTGGAATGTAGACCCCTTGATTCTTCAAATGTTTCCTCTTCAACCGATAGAAGTTGTCATTCCTTCACAGTGAGTGTTGGATTGATTTCCTTCCTAATGTAGGCTTGAGGATTGAATTTGAATGACTTGAGAATATTTTTGGTTACAGTTCAAATGTTAGCTTGAATGTTCGTGGTTCAGGTTACCTTCTCTCAGAGTGATTCCTCAGCCTTTTATAGTGATCTTTCAAAAATTTGCCCATTGAAGAGATAGGCTTATTTTTAAAAGACACTTGTGATCGTTGGCTTGTCTTGTTGCATCCTTGAATTGCCACTTCCTCGTATGAATGATTCTTTAGCTTTTCGTAGTTCTAACACAAAAAGTGCGGTTTCCCGTTGACGCGTGCGTTTTGGTCAACAAACAAAATATATAAGAAATTTAACACGTGGAAATATAAGTATGCGTAATACGCATTTATTTATGGCTAATTCTGCCTTTTTTGCGTAATGCCGAGCCGAATTATTGGGGTCGGTCTTTCTTACAATCTCCCGTTTTCAGGTCTTTCTTTCTCTGTATTTTTTTTTCTCTCTTTTCCTCTTAAAATGAGGATTTTTATACCCCTCGAGTAAGTGGGTTTTCAACAGTCATCTTTGCACTAATCAATCACTAATCAAAAATAATTAAAAAAGGACACATATCCCTCTCTAATCATGCATGTCACCCAACTCTTGCCACTTGGTGACTCCTCTCTATAACTTTCGACATGTTGCGCTTTACGATACCAATAAAGCACTAAGCATGGGCAAGTATGGGCAAATGGTTATTTTTATGAATCATCACGCATGCATTTCCTACTGCGGCTCGGGCGTCATCAAAGGCCCCAAGTTTAATTCCGAGAGAAGAATTTTTGAAGTCGGAGTTAAACTTTAATGCTAATGATAAACATTTAATGGGAAATGGAATTCTCAAAGGTTTTGTTCATTCCCGACATCCGTCGCGTAGTGATTAATGCCTCGTAGCGGCGCATTAATTGTGGTGCCATAATGACAGACACGTGGCATCTTGTGGTTGGACCACGCGTGTGCGGGAATTGAAAAGGCATATCGGTTCAATGGCCGTGGGGACATGACGCTTTTCTAACATTTTCGACGGCTTTTGAGGTTGAAAAGGCGCGTCTTTTCGAATAAACATTTCGCTTTATCGAGGGAACTCCATCTATAAATACTCCTTTTTCCCTCCATTATTCACTTTCGCATCCATTATCCTTTGAGCTAGACTCGATTGAAACCGAGCGAAATTTCGGTCGGCTTCCAAAGTTCGAGACTTCAAACTTAGGTATTTTTTCAAAATATTCTCCTTTTACCTATAAAATGTCTTCTTTTGAGGATAGTAGGAGTCGTAGTTATAGCGTAGAGGTTGAAATCGAAGATCCCCCTTTGAACCTTCTCGTTTATTTCTCACCAAAGACGGCCATCTCCGCCTTATAGTCCGAGCATCATTCGATATCTTCTCCGATTCTTCTCGAGGTGGAACGCCTTTAGAGCGGACGATACTATTTTTGATCCGGTGCCGACCGTTTTTTAGAGAAGGAACGATGTATCACCCGATCGACACGAGAGAGTTCCGATGAAGGATCCCCAAAATGCGATCTTAGCGATGCTCGGCGAAGAAGAGAATATGGACCCATCGGAGCCGGAGCGTGATAACGTGGAGCGGGTAGACGAACCCTCCGGAGATTCGAGGCCGGAGAGGCCTCAAGTGCCCATGGGCCATCGTAATGGCGACGGCCGGCAAGGAGGAGGCCCTCGCCTTCGTGTCGAGCCTCGGTGGACGCCGTGTGATATAAACGATATCCCTAGCATGCTGATGATCCGGGAGGTGGAAGAGCTCCGGCGGAGGTATCGTATTCCAAGTGGCATCAATTTTTGGGTACCGGATGGCACAGAGGTTCCTCAGTACCCACCAGCGGGTTGCTTGGCCATATTTGTCGCCAGCCTCCTATATGGGTTGCGATTTCCACTGCCGGCTTTCCTCACGCGGTGGTTTTGCAAGTGGGGTATGCATCCGACCCAGGTGCACCCTATTTCTTGGGGTAGGATCATCGGCCTCCTGGTGATGTTCCACCTAGAAAATATCTCGCCCCCAAATTCAAAGAGAAGAACGAGCTCTTTATCCGGCGAGCGACTCCTTCATCTCGGGTCACCGTCCGGGTGGTATTACGTCATGCACCCGACCGGGGTATCCGGACGGCCTAGTGGAAGGTCTCCTTAATCTTTGAAGGAGTGGAAAGATAAGTGGCTCGGGTGAGCGGCGAGTGGCAAGCTCGCGTGGAGGATGGAGCAAGGGAAACTGCTTTATCCTCCATCAAATTTTGTTTTTGGTTCTGATAAGTCTATCTTTTCTTCTTTCTCTGTTTTTTGCTTGTTTATTGTTTCCTTTTGTGATTGACTTTGCTCCTTTTTTCGTCTTTTTACCTTTATAGAGAATCGGCATCAAAGGGGCCTCTCACGCCACCTTTATTCGAAGGCTGGAAAACATCCGCCCAGGGCATCGTGGACAAAGTGGATTGAGAGATTGGCCACGAGGCCAACAGCTGCCGCAATGCTTGAGGAGCTGCTCGCCGCGCCGACCTCGAGGCCGAGGAGCGGCTCGGGACGAGGCAAAGCAGAGCGGGAGGGGGAGGCTAGGAGAGAGCCTCACAGAATCCTCCTGAAATGAAGAAGTACGGCCCCACTCTCCGAGGAGCAAATGCTCGAACAGAGCGAGCTGCGCCGTCTCTGCAATGGCCATCCCGTGGGAAGATCGCCGTGCCCAATGGGCAAACACGAACTCAGCTGCCGAGGCGTGCCCGTCGAGAGTAAACATAGTATTTCTTACACTTCCTTTCAAATGTTTTTCGTTTTCTTTTGACCTTTAACGGTGGTTGCTTTTTATAGGCGTGGCTTGATTTGTGTGCACGCCTTCACAACGTGAGAACACGGCCGCCGCGTGTCGAACTCGGGCGACTTCCGACCAACCCGCAGATGTGGAGGCGGCTCGGAGAGCAGATATCCGGGCCGACAAACGCCCCCGCCGATGGAGTGTCGGAGGCGGTGGAACCTCCCCTTCAAAGGAGAAGAGGAGGGATTGTGATCGAAGAGCCCGGCAGACAAGGAGCTGGTCGATGGCGCCGGAGAAAGTTCGGACAGAGCATCGAGATCAGCCTCCAAAAGGGCCAAATCTTCTTCAAGCTGAGCAACCGCACCCGCCTTAACCGAATCAAGAATTTCTTTGAGGCTGGTCGCGTGGCATGCAGTTAACATAAATGCATACTCCTCGTAGTCCTTATAAGCTTCAACGGCCCGTACGAGCTTCCTCAACTTGCCGATGAGCAGCCTCTTCGGCCTCTCTACGCACATCGGCTAGACGCCTTTCCGTTTCCTCAGCCCGGGCAACGGCAGCACGTTCCAGCTCGGCAACCTTAGCCCTAAGCTCCTCTTCACCCGTGGCCTCGATCTCGCTCTGCCTCGGCCTCGCAGCTTTATTTCACGATTTAGCCCGAGCCGTAGCTTCATCTGCCTGGGTCTAACGATTATTGTACCCCTTGAAGGGTAGCATAGGCCTCTTGCAGGTCACCGTGCCGCCTTTCCAGATCGGCGTATTTTTTCTCCAGCTCGCGCGCTCCCCCAATTGCTTGCCATAGGAGCCCAATGATTCGCCCAGACATTCCCATGGCATACTGAATTTGTTCCTCAAAGCCAGTCTCCAAGCAGAATTGCTCGATGCCTTTTGTCCAGGCACGAGCTGGGACACTCATTGCGGCCCGACCCGCCTCCGGTAAAACTCTCGACTGCTCCTCCGTCGGCGTGGCGCATCGAACAAACTCCACAAACCATTGAGGGCGTATTCCAACCATTCCTTCGCAGTACTCGTCCCTCACCCGACTTGGAGGGATGAAGTGACCCTCCCGGCCGAGGTCGTCCGAGAAAGTTCGCGGACCTCCCCCTTCTGGGGCCTGTTTGCCCCCAATGTTCGGGCTCACCTCCTCCGGACGCAGAAGAAGTTGCCTCCAGTGGTCTGTTGAAATTCCGCCTCCGTCTTAATCTTGGTGCCGTTTGCTCCTTTTTCATAAACTTTTTCATGATTTTGTAGGTAGATTACTTGGCTTCGTGCCTTAGAATGTAATGGGCTCCGGCCCCCCCTGTGTAAATAATTTTGAAGTAGAAATGAACTTTTCTTTCTCTCACCTGTGTATGTGTTTTAAGCTTTTTGTATATGCTTGGCTCTTCTCCTTTTTGTAAGATTGTTGCCTGTCTTCTTTTTCCTTTTATACTCCCAAGTATGGGGCTCAGTTCCCAGTGCTCGTGAATAAGGGACTTTACCCGCTTTAATTGACTCTCGTACTCGGTATATGAACCCGATCTTTATTTTGTATTTGGTACTTGGTGTATAAACCAAGTCTTCGTTTTTATTGCCAAATTGTGTGTACACCGAGTCTTTGTTTTGTGCTTGTGCGTAACCAAGTCTTTGTTTTTTGTGCCTCGGTGTGTACATCGAGTCTTTGTTTTGTGCTTGTGCGTAACCAAGTCTTTGTTTTGTGCTCAAATGCGTAACCAAGTCTGTTTTGTGCTTGGCACGTAACCAAGTCCTGCTTTTGTGCTTGGCGCGTAACCAAGTCTTTGTTTTGTCTTTGTGCGTAACCAAGTCTTTGTTTTGTGTTCGGTGCGTAACCAAGTCTTTGTTTCGTGCTCGGTGCGTAACCAAGTCTTTGTTTTGTGCTTGGTGCATAACCAAGTCTTTGTTTTGTGCTTGGTGCATAACCAAGTCTTTGTTTGGTGCTCGGTGCGTAACCAAGTCTTTGTTTCGTGCTCGTGCGTAACCAAGTCTTTGTTTTGTGCTTGGTGCGTAACCAAGTCTTTGTTTTGTGGCTTGTGCGTAACCAAGTCTTTGTTTTTAAGGATAGATCCGCCTTGGGGCGAGTTGCGCTTTTTTCAAATGCAAAGGACGTGCACCGAGATGACTTTTCGGCATTCAACCTTCTTCAATGGAGGCGATTTTTACGCCCCTCGACGTAGTCGAGGTGAGTAAGAATTTCGTTTCCTTTAGAGAGCTCACGAATATCGATGAAAGGATATTTCCCCTGAATCCTATCCGGATCATAAACCCGAGATCTTTATTGATAGTACCGCTTCGTATGCTACATTCCATGGATGCATAAATTTTTCTCCACTCAAATATTCTAGCTAGTACGCCCACCGATAAGACGCGTGGTGACCCGAAATGGGCCCTCCTGTTGGCTTCAATGGGCTGGGTTCAACACCCGTTATCTTTTTCAACACAAGATCGCCGACCAAAATCTCCTTTCCTTTACTTTTGAATTGTAGTACCTCTCACTCCTTTGTTTATACACGGCGTTTTTCATCTCAAGATCGCAACTTTTTTCTTCGAAAGCAGATCTAGCTCGGCTCGAGCGCAGCCCTCATTGCCGTCTTCGGAAAAATTTGCAATTCAAGGTAGGGCTCCAATCTCAACAGAATCACCGCCTCGGTTCCATAAGCCAAAGAAAAGGTGTTTCTCCAAAGGTGGCCGCTCGTGTGTCGCTCAGATGACCACAAAGACACCGGGTAATTCCTTTGGCCAATTACCTTTAGACTCCTCCAACCTCGCCTTCAAGGTATACTTGAGTATTTTATTAACGCCCTCAACTTGTCCATTCGACTGGGGATGGTATGGAGTCGAGAAGTGGTTTTTAATGTGGAAACCTTCACAAAAATTTCGAAACCTCCGGTTATCGAATTGTTTCCCATTGTCTGTAACAATCGAATGCGGTATCCCGAATCTACAGATAATGGACTTCCATACAAAACTCACAATCTTTTCCTCATCTATTCTCGCCAGAGGCTCCGCCTCGGCCCATTTTGTGAAATAATCCACCGCCACAATGGCATACTTGACGCCCCCTTTGCCAGTGGGGAGTGGTCCGATAAGGTCTATTCCCCATTTGGCAAACGGCCATGGGCTAAATACGGAGGTAAGTTGCTCAGGATGATATCTGACCTGCGGCGCGAATCTTTGGCACCTCTCGCATCTTTTGACGAGGTCGATTGCATCCTTTCTTAGGGACGACCGAAGAGTATCCTTGCCGTATTAATTTATAAAGCTAATGCCTGGCCCCTGGCGTGGTTTCCGCATATTCCTCGTGAACCTCTCGGTGCATAATCCGCATCGACTCGGAAAAGCATCGCAGAGTGGGACGGAGTATCCTCATTTGTATAGACTCCGTCTACTAGTGTGAATCGAGCCGTTGAGTTCGTAGTGTTACGCTTCGGCTTTGTTTTCGTGTTGCACTCCTTTTTCTAAATACTGAATGATTGGGGTCATCCAGTGCTGCTTTCGATTTGTCGCATATATCTTCTTTGCGCCAAGTGATGGGGCGATTTGTTGTGTGACAACATCCGTGATGGCATCCGCCCCTGGGCCGAACCGAGCCGAGCTAAGGCATCCGCCGCATGTTCTCGGCTCGGGGCACATGTAAGACTTTTTGTCTTAAAGTGTAAAAATCTCTTCTTGACCAAGTCCAAATATTGTGCGATTTTTTGTTCTTTCGCTTCGTACTCACCGTTGATTTGATGAACGACCGATTGAGAATCACTGTACCAAACATTGTTTTAGGCCCATAGAAGCCATATCTAAGCCTGCCAAAAGTGCCTCGTATTCGGCTTCGTTGTTCGTTGCGGGAATTGAAATCGTATAGCCGAGCAAAGAGCATTTCTGATTTGGATCGACATCACGATTCCCCCCTGCTCGGCCTGCGGTGGAGGAGCCGTTGTTGGAAAATTTATTGTTTAGATTTTGATGAATGCCATGTAAAACTTAGAATAGGAAGTTGGCACCCCATTTTTGTTGTAAAATGCATTGTAATAAATAGGGATGGCCAAGCTGAGTTAAGTCACTACGCCCTAACATGCAAGAAGACAACTGGAGATTAGAAAGAAGACTCGCTGCGAGACAAATGAGTATGGCAAAGAAGAGTAGACGGAACTCTATCAAGAAGCAGCTGAGATGCAGCTAAGTGGAGCATCATCAAGTCAACTCAAGAAAAGCCAAGTCTCAAGTTGAAGTGACAAGAGTCATCCATGATTGGAAGTCGACTCTAAGTCATCCTGGGAAAGCAAAGAAATGCGGCCAAGTCGAGATAATCAAAAAGATCCGTTGCACGTAAATCAAGAGAATTACCTAAACAAGTAATATCTCCATACCACATTTCTCGTGCTCAGTCCCTTGCGTGCAAAAGGAACAAACCAATGGGAAGCACTACACCGTGTCGAACTCGAAAAGGTGAATAACAATTCATACGAGGAAATGGCAATTCCAAGGATCGCAACAAGACAAGCCAACGATCGTAAGTGACTTTCAAAAATAAGACTATCTCTTCAACGGCGATTTTTGAAAGATCACTATAAAAGGCCGAGAAATGATTTTGAGAAGTGTTACGGACTTAACCAAAACGTTCAAGCAATTATTAGAACGAAACCTGAAATATTCTCAATCCTCAAGCCTACACTACGAAGAACATCAATCCAACACTCACCTATGAAGGAAAGTTAACTTCAATCGGTTGAAGAGGAAAATAAAAAATCAAGGGGTCTACATTCCATGAAGGATTGTAGGAAGGTTCAAGGTCGAACCAAGTCTTGAGCTTTTGGAGGGCTTCGTGATCAAATCCAAAGAGCTTGAGCAAGTAGTCAGAGTAGCAAGGCAAAATGCCCTGTGAAGAAGGCGAGTCGCACGAGAAGCCGGTGAGTGATCAAGGCGTCTCCGGATCGAGTCCCAAAGGATCAAGTCACCGTTGTGATCAAGACTTGTATCCGGACTGCTTACCACTTTGTATACTCGATCAATACCTAGTGGATTCCTCCGAGTTGGAGAAGAGAGGAGTAGAAGAATTACCCCATCTTCGAACCTCTATAAAAATTTCATTGTGTCATTTACATTTCAAAGACTTTAATTCCCCGCATCTTAATTGTTTAAATCACGATAAATTTGCTATCCACTTGATAATTTCTAAGTACTAAACCAAGCACTAAATCCTTTGCTTAACCAAACTTAAGGGTGTTAAGTCTTCCGCTGAAAACAAACCACGCTTAAGTTAATTTAGACCCAACAAATTTAGTTATTCCATCAACAAATCGATTAAGTCTTGAGAGACTAACTCTCTTGATCAACTAAATTGGTCATCCACCTAGACACAAAATTGTGTAGTATCAACTCAATATTTAAAAGGACTAAATTGAAAATTTGGTAAGGTTTATTCAACCCCCTTCTAAACCTTACACTTACACCCCTTGGGACCTACAAGTGGTATCGGGCGGTTGGTTCATTGAGCCTTCCGCACCGTTCTTGAACTAGATCTCCAAACTTTTCAAAGTCTCTTTAGTACTTAAACTTTCAAAATTCTTTTTTTCATCAAAAGTTATTATCATGGAAGCAAATTTGACACGCATCCCTATGTTCACTATTGAAGAATTTGATGATTGGAAAATTCGTATGCGTGCTCATCTATCAAAGATTACATGATGAGATGTGGATAGTGATAGAGGATGGGCCACCGCAAATCTTAAAGGTGAACACACTGTAAGAAGAGTCAGCACTGAAGGAGAAGAGGATGTTGCTCCCGGACCACTCATGGTTGAAAAACCAAGAACTCGAATGGACAAATGATGACAGAAAAGATACAACCTGACAATGTAGCCAAGGACATCCTTTACAAAACCTTGACAAAGCCATGTTCAATAAAGTCAAATCATGCAAAACGGCTAAAGAAATCGGGACAAGCTAACATTGATTTGTGAAGGCTCGTGAGCAAATCAAAGAAAACAAATTATCGGTGGTCGTACAAATTTGAGAACTTCAAAATGATCTCGGAGAAAACCTGATCAACTGGATGCTCGATTCACGTAAATCACCAACGAGTTATCTCGCACTTGGAAAGGAATATACACGTAGAAATGTGTATGAAAATCCTAAAAGTCTTCCAAATTGAATGGGAAATGAAGGTCATGGCACTAAGACATTCCATGGACCTATCAAAGACATCCAACCATGAACTATTCTCGGACCTCAAAGCCTACGAGTTTGAAATGAGAAGAAAAGACCAGGAAGAGACAGTTGTACCCAAAACAATAAATTCTAATTGTTAAAGATGGGAAGAGAGTCGAGGTCAAAGAAGTTATTGATCCGAAGAAATAGCCCCGATGGTTAAAAGGTTCAACAAGTTCTTCAATAAGAACTACAAGAGAGGAAAGGGCGAATCTTCCGTAAGACACTCACTCCCTCCAAATCAAGGGAAGATAGGCCAACCAAGAGAACAGATCATCAAAAAGTCAATATCAAAGGGTCGACAATCCAAGAATGGAAAGAGTGATCAAAAGGCTGAATATCTATCTTTGGAATCTGAGACAACCAGGTCACTATGCCATTGATGCCCATATCATGTAGTCAACAAATACAGAATGAAGAAGAAAGAAAGATCTTCGAGAAAGAAGACAAGAAAAGAGAAAGGCAATGTTGGTCGCAGAGATCAATAAAAACAACCAAGTCAAAAGACATAGCCGATTCATAGAGCAGTGAAGCTGACTATTCAAGTGACTCGAAGAAGAAGCCCCGATCCGCTTGATGGCCAAGGAACAAGATCAACCCGACCAAGAAGATGAGGTACACTCTAACTCATCAAACTCGGTTCTAGTGATAGTGATCGACACACACACTTCATCACCCACTGATCTTTATGATTCATTAGGCAAAATGATGAAAGATTTTGAACACATTAAATCCTCACACACACTATTAAATGAGGAAAACAGCCTACTCAAGAACCAAAACTCAAAGTGACTAAGGAGCCGAGTACTCTAAGTCAAATAGCCGATGAGAATGAAAGTTTAAAGGCTGAAAATGCTAAGTTAATAGCAGAAATAGTTGCCATAGAAAAGAGGAGAATGACCTCAAAATGTTATTGCCTCATTCACTAAGGCATCTAAATCATTGGATGATCTTATTATGAGTCAAAGAGAATGTGGAGACAAGACGGGCTTAGATTTAATTCCTCTGTCTTTGTGTCAAACCTCAAAAGTAATTTTGGAAAAAGGATCTTCAAGCCATGAAGAGTCCAAAAATCCAAAACTCTAAATGTTGCACACACATTCACTCCAAAGCACAATTACAAGCAAACCGGCCTTGGCTATAAAGGAAAAGGAAAACGACCGGTTGAGTGCGCTTTGAAAGACAAAGAGAAGAGATTCAAATAGAGTTCCTCAAAGAAACTCCAAACAGAAAAATACTCAAAGAAGAAGCGAGCTACCAAAACCCCAGAAAATCTATAAAAGAAATACATATGATGGGAATGGTAGAAAATATCCAAGCTAAGCCGATTGGAACAATGTGAACCATCGGATAGACTTATGGAATATAAGCCCAAATGGCAAAGGCCTAGAACTCAAAGAAAGGCCATTCCAAAAGTATAAGAGCTTTTATCAAGACACATATGCACCTAGGCACTACATTCAAAGACACCACAATTATCCAAAGAAGGCGATTGCCAAAACACATATGCAGCGCATGCGGACAAAAGAGACAAAATTGTATGAACCTAAAATCCCCAAGCAATTTGCCAAGATTAATTATGATTATGGCATCGATAGATGGCAACCCCTTAGAGTCAAATCATTTGGCTATAAGTTGGTTGGATCATCGACAATTCTAACCCCTCAGACCTGCATAAAGTATGGGTACCTAAAACTTAATTTCCTTGATTGCGTGTTCAAGGAACAGTGAGTGCCAAGGAACCTGGTACATGGATAGTGGTCGTTTCCGACATATGACAGAAATAAGAAAAATCTGTCAAAATTCAAGGAAGTTAAAGGAGCAAAAGTCATATTTGGAGGAAATGAAGCTCCAGGTGAAATAAGAGGCATTGGATCCGCTAAGAGAACGGATTAGAAATCACGATGTTGCATATGTCGAAGGACTCAACTTCAACTTGCTAAGCATAAGTCAACTCGTGACAAGGGCTACAATGTTGGATTCAACATGGGTGTATGCCAAATCAAGGATATCTTGAATCGAATGAAGTTGTGTTGCAAGGATGCGACAAAAGAACATGTATGTAGTAGATTGGTCAACCGCTACACACAAAGACTCGTCTATTAGCAAAGAGCACAAAATGAATCAAGTTGGTCGTGGCACAAAAAGCCGAGTCATCTCGAATTTCAAAACGATTAACAATGCGGCGTAAGTAGTCTTGTGGAAGGACTTCCGGACTCGAAGATACAAGAAGGAGAGTATATGTGATGCATGTCGGAAGGGAAAACAAATCAAATCTTCATTCAAAGAAAAGACATGTTCATCTTCAACAAGAATATTGCATCCGCTACATATGGATCTATTTGGCCCAAAGGAACCAAACCCGACATAAGTGGAAAGAAATACACCTTGGTGGTAGTAGATGACTACTCAAGATATACATGGACGATATTCATGTGTAAGAAGAAAAGAAACTCTACAAAACTACCACAAATGATGTAGAGGATTCAAAACGAGAAGAGCCAAACCATTATCAAAATAAGATCGAAAGAGGAACCGAGTTTGTCAATGGAATAATAACTCGATTTGTATTGAAAATGGTATTGGTCATGAACTATCGCCAGACAAGGACTCCACAAAGAAATGGAGTTGCGAGAAAGAAGAACAGAACTCTCAAAGAAGCGTGCAAGGACCATGTTAGGTCAACGGGGTTACCAAAAAGATTTTGGGTCAAGCAATCAACACAACTTGCTACACTCAAAACAGGATGTATGATAAACCGAGTGATGGCGTATTCGGATACCGCCAGTACAAATACAAGTTCTCCCCTTGGGTAGGTTTTTGCAATATAGAATTGAAGAAAGGTGTTGTTTGAGGGATTCAAAGGCGATCTGTGCTTGCTCGGTCTACTCAAAATTTTTGTTCTTTTTTATAATTTTGAAGAAAGGTTTACACTTGTCTCGTGGATCGTGAAACAAATCGGTTAAGGGCGGCCAATCGGCTGTTAGGCTTTGTACCCTTTTACGAGTTCGGGGTTCTAGATCGATGATGGCTTTTATTTTGTCCAGGTTAGCTTGATTCCCCTTTGGCTGACCATATACCCCAAAAATTTACCCGAGCCACCCCAAACGTACACTTTCTCGGGTTTAACATCATCTTGTACTCTCTCAAAACAAAGAAACATTTTATTGAGATCGTTTAGATGATCGAGATATATACAATGATTTCACCAACATGTCATCTACATAGACTTCCATAGCACGACCTATCATTTTCTCAAACATCTTATTTACTAAGCTTTGGTAGGTCGCACTGCTTCTTCAACCCGAAGGGCATCATCCTAGAATAAAAATTCCACGAACAGAGAAGAATGATGTATTTTCTTCGTCATCTGGGTGCATTCGTATTTGGTTGTAACCTGAGTATGCATCCATGAAGCTCATCAGCTCGTGTCCCACCGTGGCATCTACCATATAGTCAATGTTTGGTAATGGATAAATGTCCTTAGGGCATGCCTTATTCAGGTCGGTGAAATCCACGCACGCGCACCATCGCCATTGCTTTTCTTTACCAAAACATGATTGGCAACCCATCGGGATAGAGAGCTTCCCGATAAATTTGATTATCTAGCAACTTGTTAACCTCGCCTCGAGTCTTTGCTTGTCTGTCGGGGGCCTAGTTTGCGTCTTTTCTGGATAACTGGGTGGAATGTTAGATCAATATTAAGGCGGTGGCATGCATGCTTAGGGTCAATTCCGGGCATGTCTGCATGAGTCCATGCGAAGACGTCAAGATTATTTCCCAAAAATTCAATCAACTCGGTTCGATATGGTTCTCGGGAGGTCATGACCAATACGTAATTGGCGCCCTCGCTTGGCCTTTCCGACATTGATTGTATCAACCTGTTCCCACTGTTCCGCCCGTTTTCTTTTCTTGCTCGCCTCTCTTTGATCTGTAGGGCAATTCATCTTGATGGGGCCGCTCGTTCTTGGTTCTGCCGGCTCGCCTTCTTCCATCATCGGTTCCTTCCCGGTCGACGACACGATTATCCTCCCGAACAATCACCACTTTCCGCTCGGGCTCCTTTTTTAGCTGGGGATCGCCTTGTGTGGTCCCACTGGTTTCTCCTCATTCCGTCACGTTAATCTCCACCGGTCGGAGTTTGAGAGAGCATTCTCGTGACTCCCTTTGATTCCCCTTATGTATGGCCTCGCCATCAGATGTTGGGAATTTTATACAAAAATGATATATTGAAACGGCCGCTTTTATATGATAAAGCAATGGCCTCCCAATGATAGCATTGTACTCCGAATTAGCGTTGATTATTTTAAATGTTGTCATGACGGTCCGTTTATGCAACCCTTGTCCCATTTGGATGGGCAAGTCAACTTCTCCGAGCGGGACTATTCTTCCTCCTCCAAACCCCAGAATGCTATCGTTGCATGGACGGATATAGCTATCGTCCACGCTTCAATCTTCAAAAGGCTCGGGCGTAAATGACCGATGAGTAGCCGCCCAGTCGATCAAAATTCTATGAACTGGAATACCCAAAATCGGTGCAGTAATGACCAGGGGGTCAGAATGAGGGTGGACCACCTGGTCGGCATCCACATCCGAGAACACAAAACGGCCGGTGGGTTGGCCTTCCTTGATTTCCGCCACCCGAACTTGTCTTTCGGCGTGGGCGGCCTGTCTGACATCAGCCTTTCTTTTCCTGTTGGAGCGGCTATCTTCGGCTGTGTTAGTGTTGATTCGATTTACACTCGACATCATAAGGATCTCCCTACCCTGGTTCTCGGCCGGTGGTGGCGGCAGGAGAGCTGGATTGGTTATGCGCTCCGGGTTAACACCTTGAGTCAGTGTCGGTGGGGGCGGTAGTTCATGAACGTATCTTTTGAGACCGCCTTGCCGAACAATACGCATAATTTCTCTGATTAGATCTCGGCACTCATCGGTATCGTGACCTATTGATTTATGATAGGCACAAAATCGACGTGAATCTAATTTTTTCGGCTCGACCTTCAAAGGTCGAGCCAGAGGTAACAAATTCAGACCCTGTACTTCATTCCATATGGCTGATGGAGTGTGGGTCAAAGTACTCCTCAATGCGGCAACTTCAGCTCGCGCTTCCTGGCGAGCCCTAAATCCGGTGGTCGGGTTTTCCAAAAATGGTCTAAATCCCGACCCGCCCAATCCGACTCCTTCCTTCCGTCCTTTCTCACTCCCCCTGCGGTGCTCGGGGCGGTTACTTGCCATGGCTTCTTTCGCGCAAAAATATGGCGTTCCACGCGACCAGAATTCTTGGTACGAGGTCGCCCCCGATTCATGGATGGAGTAGTTAAACCAAGTTTTGGGGCAAGGCGGCCAACCATGGTCTGCAATTAAAATGGCATCATCGACACCGGTTTCATCTCTCGAACTTGCTTATTGAACCGAGAGATATAGCTTTTCAGGGGCTCCCTTCCTTGTTTGATGTTCACGAGGGAATCCTTAGGTGCGGCTCGGACTTTGGAAGTTAAAAAATGCATCGTAAAGGGGGAGGCCAGATCCCCCCATGCCCGAATGGACCCCTGTGGTAGGGTCCTAAACCAACGGTGGGCTCGGTCGCCCAGAGTCAATGGGAAGGCCCTGCAGAGGATGGCATCACTAGGGGATCGCATGCAGTTCCATCCATGCTAAGTACTTGTGGACGTGAGTGGTCGGATCGGTTTCCCTATTGTAGAGACCGACCTGGGGGATTTTCAACTTTGGTGGTAACGGGGTCGCCAGGATTCCAGGGGAAAATGGCGACATAACAGCTGGTTGGTTCATTGCTTGGGGCGGCCTCCGAGACTGTTCGCCTTCCTGATCGCCTTTCCACCTGTTCAAACGACGGCAAAGCGGTGTATTTCTACATCCCGTTCCTGCCATAGGCTAGGGCCTTGGATCTGATTGACCCTAAGCGCCTCCCGCTCATCCGGAAACCGGAGTCGGGAACTTATCGATCGAGCCGGGCGAAAAGGATCAACCCCGTTGCCTCGCGGTGAACACCGAGTGGGCATGGCGATGTCGCGTTAGCTCCGGTAGTGACTCCGCTACACGACTTTGCCCCTCCTCATCTTCTCGCGCCGCCTTCTATCACGACGGACACGTTGTTCATTACCTCGAATCGGCTTCTTGGGCTTCATCATGAGAAGCCCGGAACTTGAGGATTGATATTAACATTTAGTTGTGGATTGAGTGGGTTAGTATTTACAAGGAGTGGATGAGGTGCTTGAGAGTTTGTGGTAGCGAGTTTGTGATATGAGTTGGTTCATTTGTTTGTACAAAAGTTGGGTTGGCGATTAGGCGAGCGAAAGGAAATAAAATAGTGCTCCCCGCTTCCTGCATGGAGCATATTTTGGCCATTAGTAATCTGGCCGCTTTGGTTGTTATGGTGTTGTTCTTCAATCAAACGAGCATTTATCGATCATTGACTCATTTTGTCTATTACGAAAAGGATAAACGCTCGAACTTTACCTGGTTTTCACTTAACTTGCTTTTTCCTGGAACTCGACTTGCGACCAATACGGGCCCTCCTTCTAGCGCCAATTTGTTGACGTGCGTTTTGCGTAATAAGAAATTATTGGTATAAGTAATACGCATTTATTTATGGCTAATTCGCCTTTTTGCGTAATGCCGAGCCGAATTATTGGGGTCGGTCTTTCTTACAATCTCCCATTTTCAGTCTTTTCTTTCTCTATATTTTTTTCTATCTTTTCCTCTTAAAATGAGGATTTTTATACCCCTCGAGTAAGTGGGTTTTCAACAGTCATCTTTGCACTAATCAATCACTAATCAAAAATAATTAAAAAAGGACACATGTCCCTCTCTAATCGTGCATGTCACCCAACTCTTGCCAATTGGTGACTCCTCTCTATAACTTTCGACATGTGGCGCTTTCGATACCAATAAAGCACTAAGCATGGGCAAGTATGGGCAAATGGTTATTTTTATGAATCATCGCGCATGCATTTCCCGCAAATTTGGGCTCGGGGTCGGGGCTCGCGATCATGTTGTGGTTGGGCTTGGTAGCGGGCGAGCTAATTCATGACGTGTCACCGCGCACCGTGCGACGTCACTGTAGGCCCTCCACTCGGATGTGTGCTAGGGGCGATAGCGTGGATTAATTTCTTCCACTCGCTCGGCGTCATCACTTCCCATTGGTTTATTCCTTTTGCACGCTTCTCGGGGTCGAGCACTCCAAGAAAGGCGTATGGAGGTATTACTTGTTTAAGTAATTCTCTTGACTTACGCAACGGATCTCTTTCGATTATCTCGACTTGACCGCATTTTCTTAACTTCCCGATTGACTTGAGTCGACTTCCAATCATTGGATGACTCTTCCATTTCATTTCAACTTGAACTTGGTTGTCTTGAGTTGACTTGATTGATACTTCACTCACCAGTATCTCACCGCACCTTGATCGAGTTCTGTCTTCTCTTCCTTGCCACACTCACCGCCTTGCTTGCGGCGAGTCTTCCTTCTAGTCTCTAGTTGTCTTCTTGCATGTTCGGCATAGCCGACTTGACTGATCGACCGACCAGCCCTATCTATTACAATGCAATTTACAACAGAAAAATGGGGTGCCAACTTTCTATTCTAAGTTTTACATGGCATTCATCAAAATCTAAAAATTAATTTCCCAACACAATGCAAAATGCAAGAAAGTACTAAATTATGCATTCTTAACAACCTCCCCAAACTTAAAATATGCGTCGTCCCAAACATATGAGGAAATTATCAAAAGAAAGAAGAATGCATAAGAAGTACTTACATGGATCATTTCGGTGAAGCCGGGAGCTCGTCCGTCAAATTGGAAACTGGAGAAGCAGATCGCACGATCAGGTCGTGTGCATCCACACGCCTGTATGCGTTAGTCATGTTTTTTTTGACCCCCGGGGTTTGTCGCGATGCCTCTTGGGTTGCCTCCCACAAAGCGTTAAGTTTTACGTCTTCAGTCAGACTCCAGATTTCTAACATCATTGTTGTGGAACCGTGTCGGTTAAAATCATTGAGCCTTCATATTATGTACCATCCATCAGACGAATGGCGTTGTACTATTTTCTCGGATTCTACTCAGTATCGCTTGGGAATTTGCCTTTTTGATGTTAGCCTCCCACAGCAGTTGCGGTCTGGGCTACTTGTGTTTCTAGAGATTTCAGTCTCGCATTCACGTTCGTGTTCAACTGAGTGATCTGCTCTTCTATCATGTCTATCTTCTCTTCATCTTTATTTAGTCTTGCCCTTGTCTCTCCGATAAACGAGGATAGCATCTCTTCAACATATGCTTTCTTTTTACTCGACTCCGCTCTGCCTTGATTACCCACATTATATCCCGGAGGTGGCTGCAAAACATTTTTATTAATAGCATAAGAGAAATTTTCCTGGTTTCGCAACCCCGGATGTGTAGTTGGGTGTCTGATTATTTCTATAATTGTTGTTGAAGTTCCTTTGTTGGCCCACAAAGTTTGCTTCTTCTTCAACAACAACAGGATCTCTTGGAGTCACTTGATGCATCGCGTCCAGTTTCATATTCAGCACGGATACTTGTTCTATGAGCATGACGACTTTCTCATCCTGAATTTCTGCCACACGTCGGACAGTAGACCTCTTGGATGGCCATTGGTAACTGTTGTTCGCCATCTGTTCTAGAAATTCTTGTGCCTCCTCGGGATATTTCCCAAGCAGTGCACCCTCATATGCAGCATCTATAATCGTTCTCGTGTTGCCACTTAAACCATTATAGAAGTACTGGACTGTTGGTAGTCGGGATATCCGTGTTGCGGGCACTTCCTCAATAATTCTTGGAATCAATCCCATGCTTCATATAGTGGCTTAGCATCTAATTGCCTAAACTGGGCGATCTTAGATTTTAGTTGCAGCGTCTTACTGGGGAAAGTATTTGGCTAGAAACCGCTGACTCAGCTCTGCCCAATTTGCTTCTAGTGGTGTTAGAGAGCTTAACCATCCCTTAGCCTTATCGCGCAGAGAGAATGCGAAAAGGCAGCATTGAATGATATCCTCGGAAACACCATTCATCTTGACCATGTCACAAATTTCCAAAAAGTGCGACAGATGCGCGTTTGGATCTTCAACGGCTCGCCCCCAAAAATCCGATTTTGTGACACCATCCGGATCAATGCGGTTTTAGTTCAAAGTTGTTTGCATCGATCGGCAGATGGGCCACACCCCCTATAAGTCGACTTACCTACGGCCGGAAGTAGTCCCTAACCGCCCTTCTTCGCGGGCCTCTCCACACCCGGTTCGGGCGTCCCCCAGTGTGCGCTCCTCATTTTTTTGTTGTTCATTGCATTTGGATTAGTCTCATCCGCCATTGTTTTAGCTATTTTCCTTAGTTGCTTTACTGTCTTCTTGATTTCCAAATCAATGGGTATTGGCTTGGTAGATCTGGAACGCGTGATCATGCAGTATTTGCACTTAACAAAAACTTAAAACCGAAATAATAAAAGAAGTAATTTCAAAATTTTCGAAAAAATTAGCAAAAAAATAAAAAAAAATAATGCTTCAAGTAAGATTGAACTACTTATTACTACATCTAAGTAGAATCCATCAATCCCCGGCAATGGCGCCAAAAACTTGTTCGCCAAAAATATTTGTTTTGGATCTCTATACTGCAACTCTGCAAGTGTACAGTGTAGTTTATAGCATAATGGCAAGCAAGGTCGTATTCCTCAGTGATTGATATGTGAAACACATAGGCTATAATAACATCGCATTCCAATTTTATTGAAGTGACCGAATATCAAGTTTGTAATAAAAGTCAAAAATAACAATAAAAAGAAATAAATTTGCAAACCCCACAAGTATTTTCAACAACTACAAGAGTAACCTTGGGCACATAATCTCAACATGTTTCTTCAATATTAAATCCAATTAAAGTTTCAATTACCAATTCATGCAATTCTATGGGTTCAATTCCTAAAATAGTTTATTCCCCCTCCCGGATGGCGCATAAAAAGTAGATTAATAATAATTGAGGTCTTTCGATCCATCACAACTATTATTAACTCCCAAAAGATCTTTGAATTGAAATTCTCCCCACAAGCAGAAGTAGTCTCCAGATACATTACCCTGTTTATGTCTGAATTTGATTTTCGTCTTGCTAGAACTCACCTCTCGGATTATGGACTAACAAGTATGACATGCAAATTATTGGCCAAATAATCGACAATTATAAATAAGCACTCGAATTCATAAAATAGAACACATGAATCAATTAAGAAAGAAATTAATTAAGATTTAACAAAAATCCACAATTTTGATTATGCCTCTAAGATCCGAAAGATTAGCCAAACATTGATAACAAATTTATAGACAAATTTGAAATCAATATTATGACATCATTTAAGCATAGACAAGAGATCTAAACATAGAAAGAAAACTCCTTCTTGTCAGGATGGATTCTCCTCCTAAGCCTTCGAAGCTCTTGTGCTCCCGTAGATGCGAAAGACCTTGTAGTATTCTTCACGACCTAGCCATCCTCTCTCAGAAGACCTTCGATCTTGTGTTCCTACGTAATTTAATGCTTTTTGTGGTATGAATGTTGTAATTTTCGTGCAAGCCTTGGGTTCCTTTTTATAGATGCTGGGAGAGATCACTTGTAAAGTTGGAACGGGAAAAAAACTCCGAAAAAACTTTTGGCAGAGTCCACACAGCCTGGCAGTGTGACATCACACAACCGTGTGGGTTTTGTCCTGCCCAATACCACACGCCCATGTGGGTCCACATGGTCTGGCTGTAAGTCTAAGCGGCTACGATAATCTAGAGGGGGGTGAATAAATTATCTCCATCTTTTCGATTACGCCCTCTTTTTCGAACTGAATGCTCAAAGATAATAACAAAGGTGTGGAATGTAAACAACACACGTCGATTTATAGATTTTCAACCCACCTAAGGCCTAATCCTCTACCACCCCAGTATATCCGGGATGGATTTCAAAAAGAAAAAGAATTTTATTAATTACCAAAATTAATACAAACTCAATTTACAACACCTTGAAGAGCACCACACTCTTCTTCAACACCACCTTTGGAGATTACCACAATCTCCCTTTGAAGATTACCACAATCTTCCTTCAACGGCACCTTTGAAGATCACCACAATCTTCAATCTTCAAGAATACCAAATTCTTCAACACCTCAAGAGCACCACACTTTTGACACACCTATCACCTAGATCACCCAAGTGTATTCTTACCACAAGAATAATCACAAGGATGTCTTGTGTTGAATGATGACCAAAAATCAAGATTACAACTCAATAATGAATATTACAATATGAGTGCAAAGTGTAATCAAGAATAGCCTAGACCTCAAGGATGTGAAAGTGATAAGCTAGGCAAAATTACAACAAGAATAATGACAATGAAGAACAAGTGTTTGCTTGAAGTGTATCTTGTTGTGTTGTATCTCAATGGTTCACTTGGTTGCTCCAAAACTTCCTCTATTTATAGGAGATGATTGATCAAGCATAGGCTCCTCTTGGGGATTGAAAATCTACAGAAAAATACAATTAAAATCAAGAATATAGCTGTTAGAAATCAATCCCACATTTTAAGGTTGTTTGTCTGTTTGTCAAGCGGTCGAATTTTTGTCAAAAGATAGATAGGCGACGGTCGCACGAAATAGAGTTTGAAATAAACGTATCACAAATTTACACAGGAGACCGGTCGACGTGGGGTTCGACCGTCACCCCATGCCTCAACCGCAGTCCATGTCCAAGGAAAATGAAGAACGAGTTTGTTTCACAAAAAAAAAACTTGCAACACCGCCGCACCCTGGCGACGGCCGACGACTGGGGTCGACGGCGCCGGGGCGACCGGTCGACCTGCTGTTTTTCACTCCAGGATCAAATTCTATTTCAATGTACTCTTCAGGTACGGGTTGCCCTATAGGGCGACCGGTTGAGCCTGAAACAAATGTGTTGTCCAATTTTTTATCGAAAATAAACTCCAAAAAATACTCCGAAAAATAGTAAAAACATTTTAAGTCGATCGGAAGTATTAGGACAACATTTATAAATATAGTTTGGATGTAAAAACACTTTGACATAGAATCATTAAAAGCATTGTCCAATATAGTCGAAAATAAACTTGAAGAAATACTCCGGAAAATATTGAAACCATTTGAAATCATTTAGGAGTATTTGGACAACAATTAAAAACATTGTTTTGGTGTAAAAATAAAATCATCAAAATTAAGATAAAAACATGTATCAAACACTGGCCATGTGGCTTGGTTCCGTCCCGTGTTTCTTCCTTTTTCACACAGGTGTGTCACTTTTCACACGGGTATTTTCACACGACCGTGTGACACCACACGGTCCGGCCGTGTGACGTGTTTTTGTCCATTTTCTTCGTCTTTTTGCTCTTCTCTTCGCACTTTTCAGTCTTATCTGGGCCTTCCAACTGATATTTCTTCATTTTAAGCTCCATTTCCTGTAAAAAGTTACAAGAATACGCAGATCATGCCCTTCTAAAGAAGCCAAGTAAAACACACTAAATATACGTGCAAATGCATCAAATATATATCATTTTAAGCCATATATTTTACACACATCAGAATTAGTTCAAAGGCCTACCCACCAAAATGTTATTGGTACTAAGCGGGTATACAGAAACAAGATGAATGAAGAAGGATCTGTAGTGAGAAACAAAGCAAGAGTAGTAGCCAAAGGGTATTGCCAAGAGGAGGGCATAGATTTTGATGAAACCTTTGCACATGTTGCAAGATTGGAAGCAATTAGAATGTTTCTTGCTTATGTTGCATACAAGTACTTCACTGTCTATCAAATGGATAGGAAGAGTGCATTTTTGAATGGACTTTTTGAAGAAGAAGTCTATGTGGAGCAACCTCCAGGTTTTGAGCAGAAAACTATTGGAAATAAAGTCTACAGAGCTCAATAAGACATTATATGGTTTGCAACAAGCACCAAGAGCCTAGTATGGCACATTTTCCCAGTTCCTTATTGACAATGGATTCACCAAAAGGCAAGGTTGATAGTGTTAGGAATTTTATTGTTTAGATTTTGATGAATGCCATGTAAAACTTAGAATAGAAAGTTGGCACCCCAATTCTTGTTGTAAAATGCATTGTAATGAATAGAGTTGGCCAAGGTGAGTTAAGTCGACTACGCCTTAACAACATGCAAAAGACAACTCAAGACTTGAAGGAAGACTCATTGCGGCAATGACATTATGGCAAAGAAGAGTAGATGGGAACTCTCTTGAGGAAGCAGTGAGATGCGGTGAGTGGAGCATCATCAAGTCAACTCAAAAAAGCCAGTCTCAAGTTGAAGTGACGATAAAGTCATCCATGATTGGAAGGCGACTCTAAGTCACCCGAGAAAGCAAGGAAATGCGGTCAAGTCGAGATAATCAGAAAGATCCGTTGCTTCAAGAGAATTACTTAAACAAGTAATATCTCCATACCACCTTTCTCGGAGTGCTCGATCCCCGAAGCGTGCAAAAGGAATGAACCAATGGGAAGCACTCTGTCGAACTCGAAAAGGTGAAAGAACAATTCATACGAGGAAATGGCAATTCCAAGAATCGCAACAAGACAAACCAACGATTGCAAGTGACTTTCAAAAATAAGCTTCATCTCTTCAACGGGCAAATTTTTGAAAGTTCACTATAAAAGGCTGAGGAGTTTGTTTGAGAAAGAGAGATACATAGATGACACATATGTGAGATATACAAGCATATTAGAAAAACAAATATTCTCAATCCTCAAGCCTACATTACGAAGAACATCAATCCAACACTCACTGTGAAGGAAAGATAACTTCAATCGGTTGAAGAGGAAAATATCAAAAACAAGTGGTCTACATTCCGGGAAGGATTGTAGGAAGGTTCAAGGTTGAGCCAAGTCTTAAGCTTTTGGAGGGCTTCGTGATCAAATCCAAAGAGCTTGAGCAAGTGAGTCAGTAGCAAAGCGGTATCTGTGAAGAAGCCGAGTCGTCAAGAAGCCATTTGATCAAGGCGTCTCACAAAAGGATCAAGTCACCGTGTGATCAAGATTTGTATCTGGGTATTGACTTTGTAAACCGATCATTACTTAGTGGATTCCTCCAGGAGTTGGAGAAGAGAGGAGTAGAAGAATTACCCCATCTTCGAACCTCTATAAAAATTTCATTGTGTCATTTACATTTCAAAGATTTAATTCTTGCAATTTTAATCGATATCTGGCGATAAATTTGCTATCCACTTGATAAATTATAAGTACTAAACCAAGCACTAAACTCTTACTTAATCAAACTTAAGGGTGTTAAGTCTTCCATCAAAACCAAATCGAGTTAATTTAGAGCTACTGAGTTACTCCATCAACAAATCGATTGAGTTTGTTGAGTGATTAACTCTCTTGGTGACTAAGTTGATTTGTCCATCAAGGACTGGACTCTCAGAGATTTAAAAGGACTAAATCGAAAATTTGGTAAGGTTTATTCAACCCCCTTCTAAACCTTACACTTACACCCCTTGGGACCTACGAGATAGGACACTCTTGATCAAGATGGCGAGTATCTTTGTTAAATATATGTGGATGACATTATCTTTGGATCCACAAACAAAGAGCTGTGTGACAAATTCTCAAATTTCATGCAAGGGAAAGTTGAGGTGAGTATGATGGGAGAGCTGACTTTCTTTCTAGGTCTTCAAGTCAAGCAAATTAAGGATGGAACCTTCATGATTCAAACCAAGTATACCAGCGATTTAATGAAGAAATTTGGTATGGAAGAGAAGTCATCTATGAGGATTCCCATGAATACTTGATCAAAGATGGACATGGATCGAGAAAGGCAAAGTAGTTGTTCAAACAAGATATAGAGCTCTCATTGGATCTTTGCTCTGTAATCGCAAAGTAGGCGGACATCACCTTTGTTGTAGTTGTATGTGCCAGATTTAATTCTGCTCTAAATAAAAGTCACATGACTACAGCCAAGAGAATTCTAAGGTATTTGAAGGGATGCCAGGAAATTGGCTTACGGTATCCAAAGGATGAAGGATTCAAGCTAGTTGGCTACTCAGACTTAGACTATGTTGGATGTAGAGTGGGCAGGAAAAGTACAGCAGGTACCTGTCAAATGCTTGGAAATAGGTTGGTTTCTTGGTTCAGCAAGAAACGATATTCAATTTATAGCTACATCCACAGCTGAAGCAAAGTACATTGTTGCAGGCAACTATTGTGATCAAGTCTTATGGATGAGGCAACATCTGAGAGACTATGATATAGAAGAAAAAGATATTCCAATTATGTGTGTGGTCGAGAATTTTTACATGGGTGTCAAGTTTTAGTATAAATTTGAAAGTGGGGTTATCGTCTCCAAGGGGATTGATATCGAATTGTATACTAAATCTTTGTAATTATAATAACTTAATTCTATCTAGATAATCGCAAAGAGATGAATTTTTATGAAACTAAAATTAAACTTAAAAGTTCGTTTAGACAATTTATCAAACACTTAAGATATGAATTCTAGAGGGTTGATTCACCTAGTTATCCCATATGTTCTCAATCCATTTTACTAATCACACATTATTAATCTGTAAATCCAATATTCCTACTGTTTATCACTTCCTCTCTCGAGTGCCAAGTGATCTTAGTTTTCAATCCTGATTTTGATATCTCTCTAAAATCATAAATTAAACCCTAATGCGCTCAATGAATATTCTATCATAGGCTTCAAAAGATTCATAAAATTCGCGATTCTATGAAAATAGTCAAAGGTGGCGATGAAGATAGGCGAGAAGCTTGAGAAATCTGGTCTCAAGCAGTTCCTGTCAATGGAGTTCTTGCACACCTATTTGGAAGAGGTTGCAATGTTTTACGTGAATGCTCAGGTTCATGATGATGAGATTCGCTCATCGGTCCACAGCAAGGAGATAAGTTGATTTGTTGTGGACTTAGTTGCTAGTCATTATCTTTTTTTCTTTTGATTTGAAGGAGATAATCGAGAAGGATATCAACCTGGCCGCTACATGGAAGAAAATAGCCAAGCCAGATGCTACTGTGAAGCCTGTCTATACAGCCAAGAAGTCGTTGATCAAAGATGACAACCACAAATTGATGGACGTGGTGGCCCTCTCAGGAATGGGAAACCCTTTCATGTGAACAAAAAGATGTTCAGGGCAAATCTCTCAGCTGCCCAACGCCAAGTTCATGCAAGGAAGGCGAACACGAGCAAGGGGGAATCAGCTGACCCTGTCCCCAAGAACACAACTGCGAATGCAACGACCTCTTCTCCTAAGCCTGTCCAGAAGAAAAAGATGACACCTGCCCCTGCAGCCAAGTCAGCTCTTGCCCCTGCAGCCGAGGAAAACCCTACCCTCGTAGCCGAGAAGGAATCCCTAGCTCTTTCTCCGATCATCAAGAAAAAGCGCTCAGTTGTGCCATGGAAGCCAGCTGCAGCCAAGAAGCTGAAAATGGATGAGTCTGCTGCCATTGAAGAGAAACCAAAAGAGGATGAGGTTCCATTAGTCAAGATAAGGATACTTGTGAAAAAGTCTGCATTAGCCTAGCCAGCTGAGTCTGGCACATCTGTTGAAAATGAAGTTGTTGAGGATGAGCAGCAAACTTCGAAAGATAAGAGTGGTGCGGAATCTACTAAGAAAGAACAGACTGTTGTTGGTGCACAGCAGAGTCCACAAGAGTTAGGCATCGGGAGAGACAATGCGAGAATCGAACCAACATACGGTGACAATGATGATCTTTGAAGAGGTAGCTGTTAGATCTCCTCAGACAAATGCGAGGACTGCTGAGGAATAGAGGGCACCTCTTTAGCCCATGCTGGAGGACGATGACTTGGTGATGTTATCTCCTGCATACCTTGACATCCTGGAGAGGCTACGAATATGGAGGTCTTGGAAGCTAAGTTATGACAGGCATTATTTCAAAGCCCATAATTCATTGAGGAAGAGGAGGAACTCCTGAGCAATATTTCTATGATTTCTGCACCACCATCCTCTATCAAAAGAAGGATGAAGAGAAGGAAAAGGCGATTGAAAAGGCCAAGGCCATTGAGGAGTCGAAAATGCCCACATTTGTGCCTTTACGGAAGCACCAGAAAGTTCCTTCTTTGCCGGCCATCGTGATGGCATGGCGATTTCAAGAGTTGGAACCTGGCGATGCGATGAGAGGGGCCGAGTGAGCCAAGCAATTAAAGAGTCCAAGGAGCTGCACGAGCAGACTTTGCAGAGGGGCCCAGAAGAGTTATCATCCAAGTTAATCTCTCCTAGCCCTAATATTTTGGAGATGGTTAGGATAATCAATGCTACTACCTCACCTGTGCACTCCGAGGGACAAGAATCCAGGAAGAATGGCGATGAAGCTAAGGAAGGAGATGAAGAGGGCACCTTAGCCAAGCCTACCCCTGAATAAGGTGTTGATACACCTGCCCTATCGGCTGAACACTCAACTGGACAAACAGTCGAGTCTCAAGTTTGCAATGACCCCATTGCTCGTGACTCAGCTGGTGCGCCAGTTGAGGGGGGAACTGCAAACACCACAGTTGGGTTGGAGGAGGCTGTGGGAGACCTTACAAATCTGAAGATTGGAGGCAAAGATAAGAATGTAAATGAACAGCAGAGTGAGGTTGACGACGCTTAGATGGTTCAGACTGTCTCAGCTGAAATCCCACCTGCTCTGCAGGTTGATGAAGCTGTTGATAAAGCCAAGACAAGGAATGGACAGGAAGCCAGGACAGTTGAGAATGTTGCTTTGAAAGTGCAATCCTAGAGGTTGAGACCTCAAAGGATGCCACTGAAGGCCCTAAAGCAGCTCAGCCTGCTGAAGGGATTGTCCAAGACCCTGGTGCGGTTAAGACTGCACAAGGGAATGTAGAAGGCCCAACAACAGTTGAGACTGTTGAGGGTAATGATGGCCCAAAGGAGATTGAGACTTCCTTGGATAAGAATGCTGAAGAAGAAGGAATGCCAGCTCCTCAAATAGAGTCAGTTGAAAACAAAGAAATAAGTGCTCTACATGACTCTCAAGAACACGTGTTTGTGGAAATTTTAGACACAGATGATGAAGCTGAGTCTGTTCAACAAGATAAACCTGAAGAGGACCCATCAGTTGAGGAGGTTGTGGCTAAGATGAGGAAGGCGAGCGACAAAGCTGCCATTTCCAAGTTCACACTGGTTGATGGCCCACCCCCTATGGTGCCATCACCAACCCATGATGCTTCTAAGGCAGCTAAGGATAAGACTACTCAAGAGGAAGAACAAACTGATACCAATGAAGCCATTAAGACAACTGAGGATCACTCAGCTCTGCAGGCTAACACAGCAGCAGATGATGTCGATGATGCTAAAACAGCTGAGGCACACAGAGAGCATCAAGGGAAAAGGTAAAGCTCATGAAGGAGAAGTGGGAGAAATTCCCTTGGTCCTAGATGAACTTTTTGCTGAGTACTTTCCATTTGTTGCGGAAGTACCATTGGAGACTGAGTCTGCTGTTGAGAGTGTTAGGTATACTGTCAATATTCCTGCCGATGAATTCGAGACTCCAGATGATAGAACAATAGTGTCGTTTGGTTTTGATTTTGATGTTATATGGCCTGAAGAGTAGTCCACTTAAGTAGCCGACTTTTGAAAAGCCTTCAAGGTGATCTGTGCTGAGATGGAAAACATGGAAAAAGGATTTGCAACATTGAATCAATGGATGGACAATCGCGATGCAATGATCTCAAGAGACATTCGAGGAATTGTGATAAGGATAAAGGAATGGACAGCACAGACCAAAGCACTTAGACGTGAGCAAGTCAGCTACTTCAAATCACAGTTTGCCAAGCTAGTGATTTGAGGTTCTAAAAATGCCAAGTTTCAGTAGAGGTAGGTGGATCACATCTTTAGGATGGACCAGTCACATAAAACGGACATGGAGTTGCTGCAAGCTCAACATAAGACAGGCCTTCTCAAGACAGAAGCCAACATGCGCACCGAGAAAATGGTGATGCAAAATAGAAATGAAATTAATGGTTGTTGAGATGAAGGCTCTAAGGTCAGAATTTAGAACAGCACAGTCCACAAGCCATGAGAAGATGGACTTGACTAATGCGAAACTGGATCTAATCCTAGGAGTACCCCCTCAGCCGACTCTCCCGTCTGGTGATGATGCCAAAAAGGGGAAAGATAGTAGTAAGGGGAATGACAATAAGGGAAGTGATGTGAAGAAACCCCCACTAAAGATTATGCTTGCAAAAACCCCCCAACTAGGCTCAGTGACCAGCTCTCTCCTTAGTCAGCTGCCACAGGGCCTATATCAACTGAAGAGAAAGTTGCATTAGCTTTCAAGAAAACTCGAGAAGCTATTGAAGCTGATTTGGCCAAGGTGGATGAAAGGAAATATGATCGAATAGAAAGTCTTAAAGCCAGATTCGACGGTCCCCCTGCTGGTTTACTTAAGGACTCTCCAGTAGTGAAGGCCCCTCGGGAGATAGCTGCCTAATGCTCGGAGCCGAGATCCTTAGAGGAATTCCAAACGTTTGCATCTGAAGGATTCTTTGAAGGAATGACTCTACCAGAGGTGTGGGATTTGTACTGGGATAAGGGTTTGGAGCTTTGTCAAGCAGCCAAGAAGCAGTGGACTTCTAGTAGTCAGCAAACTACAAGGGCACAACCAATGCAGTACACATCCAGAGGAGGAGCAAACTCTGGAGGAGAAAGGGGAAGGATTGGTGAAAGTGGAAGATGCAGAGGAATTCCACCACCAAGGCCTAAAGATGTTCGATATGTTAATCCCCAGAAGAAATGACTCATATACTGGGCTGGGCTGGATGAACTGGAAAACAGAGAAGTGGCCAGAAGGAATGAGGAGGCGAGGAGAAGGCAAGAAGAAGAGAACATTAGGCTTAATCGAGAATGGAGAGAAAGACAGCAAAGGGAAGAACTAGCTGCAAAAAGAGCCTATGAGAAGAAGAAGAAGAGAGAAGAAGAGGAAAGGAAGCGAAAGAGAGCTGATGATGATAGAAGAAGAGCAGAGGAAGAAGCTGAGAGAAGAAGGAAGCAACAGAGGCGTTGAAGACTGTTGAACCCCTTCATGTTGTATTTTTACTTAAATGTAAATACACACACTTGTAAGTACTTTGTATACTATTTATACATTGTAAAAGCTCTATAAAGTACAAGAATGATATGTTCAATAAAATGACATATTCAATACAATCATTCTTTATTTATACACTATTTTCTTAGCTATTTTATTTAAGTTTTGGCATCATCAAAAAGGGGGAAATTATTGGAAAATTTATGTATAGATTTTGGTGATACCATGTAAAACTTATATTAGGAAGTTGGCACCCCAATTCAACTGTAAATCAACTTGTAATAGATATGACTATGTAAGATGAGAAGAAACAGCCAAGTTGAAGATTGCATGACTCGACTAAAGATCGAAGAGAAGACCCAGTTGTGTGGCAGCTGAGTGAAGTGAAGTGAAGCCTCAGTCAAGTGAGAAAAAGCTTGTCTCGGTCGGTCGATGACAATGAAAAGTCATTCCAAAATCATTGGAATTGACTGTCTAAGAGAATATGCAACATACGGGATCAAAGAGAGCTGAAAGAGATCTGTTGTCAAGCAAAGTCAAGGTTTTGCTGGAAATAAGCATGTGTCAGACTGCCTATCTTAAAGTTATTTTGCTGAAAGAGTGCAAAACGCAAGGAGCCAATAAGATGTACCTGAAATTTCTGATTTTAAGGAAAGGTGCGAGCATTAAATTCAAGGTGCACACCACATTAATCTTTGCAAGACAAGATAAGCCAACAACCTACGGAGTGTAGTTTGAAAAATACATTTATCTCTTCATTGAACATATTTGTCAAACTTGCACTACAAAAGGCTGAGGATTCATCTGAGAGAAGGTTACGGGACACGAAGCAAGCAAGCAAAATTTATTAACCTGCAACGCAAAGCTATATCTCTCAAACATTCAAATATTATCCTCAAACCTAATCTCGAAGGAAATCGATCCAACCACTCAGTGAAGGAAAGACGACCTCATTTGTTGAAATCTTATTTTAAGAACAAGGGGTCTACTATCCAAGGTTGAAGGAGGTGTAGTAAGGTTCCAGATCGAACCAAAGCTTTGAACCTGTTGGAGGGCTGAGTGAACAAATCCAAAGGTTTGAAGGGAGCTGAAGTAGCAGGACATCCATCTTGTAAAGAAGATGAGTCCCAGGAGCAACTAGTTGTGTGATCAAATTTGTCTCGGACTGTAACTATTTTGTAACCAAGTCAAGTTACATTAGTGGATTCCTCCTGGGGTTGGAGAAGAGGGATTAGAGGAATTACCCCATCCTCGAAACACTATAAATTACTTGTGTCTTTTACATTCATCATACTTACATTCTTGCTTATCTTTATTATTGATGTTTGTTAAATTGCTAAGTCTTCAGATAATAACCTAGCCCAAATAAGTGTTGAAAAACGTATTCAAACAAAGGGTGAAAGTCCTCCGCTGTAAAAACCAAGTAAACTATATTTTTGAAGTGTTAACTGAAACAGCTGAATTATACTATCAACAGCTCAGTCGAGTATGTTGAGTGGCTAAATCTGTTGTGCAAGCAAACTTAGCATTCCGCCAAAGACTTAGCTGACTTGAGTCAACTCTAATTTTCTAAAAGGACTAAAAACGCAAAATTGGTAAAGTTTATTCAACCCCCTCCCTTCTAGACTCTATTTATCACCCCTTGGGACGTATAGATAATATAGACATTGTAGAAGCCTAATATAGTAGTTAATGCAAGAAAAAAATCATTTTTAGTGATAAGTGTGTGAATTGGGCGAAGGGGTGTGAAAGTTGGAAATAAAACGAAGAAAGAAGACAGACGGATTTTAACACAATTTATGCACGTTGGGCGACCGATCACTATGGGGGAAGGGGGCGACCGGTGCCTGAAGACAGCGACTGTTTCCTGAAGATAGCGATCGGTCGCCCTCCACAGTGACATGTCCCTGCTTTAGTGCACTTACTCTGTCTGAATTTCAGTTTTAAAAATGTGATTTTTCACCCTAAAGTTTTAAAAATGCACAAAATACAAGTATAGATCTTGTTCAATATGCATTATGTCTAAATAAGCATGAATTGAAGTAAAAGACTCGATGGTTAACGGTTTTGTAAAGATATCCACGAATTGATCTTGAGACAGAACAAAACACATCTTAATTTTTTGTTTAGAAACACAATCCCTTAGAAAATGATGTCGAACCTCAGTATGTTAGGTTTGATTGTGATAAACTGGATTTTGAGAAATATTTATAGCGGAAGTATTGTCATAAAAAATAAGAACATTTTCGAAAGAATATTTATAATCCGCTAAGGTACACAATTTTCGAAAGAACATTTATAAAAAATAATTGTATACAACAAAAAGCCGCGGAAATATATTCGAAGCCCGACCAGTTGATAAAGATACACAATTTTGTTTTCTTTGAAAACCAAGAAACTAGAGAATCACCAAGAAATTGACACGAGTCGGATGTGCTTTTGCAATCATAAATATTACCGGCATAATCCGAGTTACTATATCCTTTTAAGAAAACTTTTCATTCTTTGGATAAAACAAGCCATAAAAAATAGTGTCTTTTAAATATCAAAAAATAAGTTTGACGACAATTAAATGAGATTCTTTGGGATTGGTTTGAAATCGAGTGCATAGGTATACGGCATGAATAATGTCGTGTCTACTTGTTTGTTAAGTAAAATAAACTACCAAACATACCTTGATACTTTGATTTATCAACCGACTTGCCTTTTTCATCCTTGTCAAGCTCGATATTTGTTGCCATAGGAGATGCAATGGTTCTTACTTATTCAATACCAAACTTCATTAGAAGTTCTTTGGTGTATTTTGATTGTGATATACAAATACCTTCTTGGCATTGTTTTATTTGAAGTACAAGGAAAATTGAGTTCTCCCATCATACTCATCTCAAATTCACCTTGCATTAACTTGGAAAATTTCTTTCAAAAAGATTCATTAGTAGCACCAAAAATGATATCATCAACATAAATTTGAACTAAGAGACTATCTTGCCCTTTTTTGAAAACAAAGAGAGTTGTATCAACTTTACCTCTAGTAAAACTATTTTGTAAAAGAAATGAACTAAGTCTGCCATACCAAGCTCTGGGTGCTTGTTTTAAACCATATAAAGCCTTTATGAGTTTATAGATATCATTTGGTCTAGAATTATCAAACCCCGGAGGTTTTTTAACATAGACTTCTTCTTGAATAAAACCATTTTGAAAAGTTGATTTAACATCCATTTGGTAAAGTTTAAAATTTTTGAAACAAGAATAGGCAAGTAAAATACGAATAGCCTCTAAACGTGTTACGGGTGCAAAAGTTTCATCATAGTCAATACCTTCTTCTTGACAATAACCTTGAGCTACTAACCTTGCTTTATTTCGAACGATATTGCCTTGATCATCGAGTTTGTTTCGTAATACCCATTTTGTGCCAATGATACTTTGTGGTGGAGGACAAGGCACAAGTTCCGAAACATCATTCCTCACAAATTGATTAAGCTCGTCTTGCATTTCTAGAAACCAATCTTCATCTTATGTGGCTTCCTTAGCATTCTTTGACTCATTTTGAGATATTAGAGTTTTTTCGGTAAATTTCCTTCTAGTCATTATCTTGTCAAGTGGATCCCTAATAATAAGATCTTTTGGATGATCTTCTTTGAATTTTAGAGCAACGGGAAGATTCGAAGTATCACCCTTATCCTCTTGTTGAACATTTGAGGTAGAAGGTTGATCATTTGAGTTAGAAGGTTGGTCACTTCGAATAGTTTGTCCAACTTCATCTTCTACATCGCTATCATTATTTGGGATTCTTTTAACTCCGGATGCTTCATTGAATTTGACATGAATAGACTCTTCGACCAAACCCGATATGCCTTGCTCTTAGTGAAGTACCCCATAAATATCCCTTCATCAGTCGTAGGATCAAGTTTGTCCAATTGATCATTGGTGTTCAAAATAAAACACTTGCAATCAAATATTTTGAAATAAATTATTTGGCATTCTTCCTTTTCAAAGCTCATATGGAGTTTTATTTAACTTAGGACGATGATATACCCGGTTTATGACATAGCAAAAGGTGTTTAAGTCTTCGGCCCAAAAAATATTTTGGAAGTGAAAATTCTTTGAGCATAGACCGACACATTTCTTGTAAAGTCCGATTTTTCATTTCGGCTACACTATTTTGTTGAGGAGTTCTTTGTAGGCGAAAATTTATGAGCATACCCTTGGTTTCACATAAGATTCTAAATTCACCATCAAATTCACCTCCTCGATCACTTCTTATAGACTTAATAGTATCTTCCTTTTCATTCTCTATAAGTCTACACAACTTAGCACACTCATTAGCGGCCTCACTTTTATTTGCAAGAAAAATAGCCCAAGTATATCTAGAAAAATCATCAACCATAACAAAAGTATAATATTTTCCACTTAGACTAGCGTGCCAATATCCCCCTACAAATCTAGATGAAGAAATTGTAGAGGCTTGGTTGTGAAAATTTCATTTTTAGGCTTAAAACTAGTTTTAACTAATTTTTCTTTTGACAAGTGTCACATAAGCCAAGGTTTTCAAAATTCAATTTGGGTAGTCTTTTAACATGTTGATTTACTGTAAATGGTTTATAAATTTTTATATCCAACATGTCCAAGTCGCATATGCCATAAACTAGTTAAATCATTGTTAGCGACAAGATAAGAAATATTTTGACTAACTAAATCACTTGTATAATTTTATAAAGATTGTCTTTTCTACTACCTTCACAAATAGTTTTACCATTTTGAGAATAAAGCATTTTTCTTTATTAAAAAAACATGATAATTTAAATCACAAAGTTGGCTTACACTTATAAAATTAAATTTAAGCACATCTACTAATAATACATCATGTAAAGAGAAGGAAGAATTACCAACGTCTCAATTGCCAAGGATTTCGCCTTTGCCATTCCCAAACATGACCATTCTTTCTCCTTGGAGCTTGATGTTGGTAAAAAGTTGCTCTCTTTCGGTCATATGGCGTGAACATCCGATGTCCACGAGCCATTTGGAATCTTCTGTGATTATGATTGCCCCTAGAACCTACAAATAATTTTTTTGGTACCCTAGAGTTTTGGGGTCCATGAGGTTAGCATTGAGACCTTTGGGTCTCCAATAATGACTCTTTGCTATTTCTAATTTTATAATTGCTAGCAAGATGTCCATTTTTACCACAATAAAAACAAGTAATTATTCTAGGAGTACTAGCACGAATGAAAGTTGGAGCTTGGTTATTTTACTTGAAATTGGTTTGAAAAGGTTTGTAACCAAATCTAGTTTAGATTGCTCACTTCTTTGAACACCAAGAATTTTTGTGACCTTATCGATACTCAAGTTGAAATGTTGCACATCCTTTTTCAAATTTTGTATTGCTTTATTGAGCAATTGATTTTCGGAATCAATACTTTTGACTTTAGCAAGAGTAATTGAATGATCATGATTAAGAGATTCATAAGAAGTAAATAACTTGTCTTTTTCTAATTTTAACTCTTTAAACTCCTTTTTCAAACTCTTGTATTTGCAAATCATGTCTCTAAACTCATTTTGTAAATCAGCATAATCACTTGGAGTTCATTAATTAAAGAGAAAGAGGAACACTTAGAGCGTACCTCATTGTCTTCATCATTTATGGCAATGAGACCATGTTCGGTTTTCTCTTTACCATTGGATGTTGCAAGAAGTTCCTCCCACGCTTTGACATCTACATTAAGAGCTTTCTTTTTCGGAAGCCTTTTTCTTCTTTTGTTGATCCTCTGCCATTTTAGGATAATTGGCTATAAAGTGCACGGATTTCCCGCATTTAAAGCACGAGTTGTCTCTTGTCTTTGTTGCCTTACTTTTGTTGATAAATTTGGCAAATTTTCGAACAAGGGTAGTCATTTCCTCATCCTCCTCATCACTAGTACAATAAGAAGTATTTGAACTTGAAGCAAGGCCTTTAGGTGTAGATTGCATACCCGATTGAGAGGTGGATGATTTGGAGTTCTTTCTTTCCTTGAGATAGACTTCATAGATAAGAAGATTTCCAATAAGCTCATCATACTTGAGAGTCTTAAGATTTTGAGCTTCCGTTATAGCCGTCACTTTTTTGGGCCAAGAACCCGAAGAGCATTCAATACTTTGGTTACATTGTCTTCTTCGGAGATGACTTTTCCAAATGCTAATAGAGGGCGAAGTTGTCGAGCCTTTCCACCATTTTCAAAATCCTTCATCCTCGAACATTATGAAGTTTTGAAGTTTCTAACAAGCATGGTTTTTCTAGCTTGTTTGACCTTCTTAGTTCCTTCATAGATGGTTTCTAATTTTTTCATTCTTCATGTGTTGACCTTATTCCACAAATCCGATTATACTCGGTGGCGGTAAGAGAGCAATGTAAAATATATAAAGCTTTACCGTTTAGAGAGAAGGACTTCTTGTCATATTCATCGAACTCTTTGAAACTTTTGGGAGCTGAAGTTCCATCCTCCAATTTGTTTGTTGGTTGAGCTATTCCCTCAATAACCGATTTCCAATTATCGAACCCGCGACCTTGTAAGAAGCATTCCATTCGGTCTTTCCAAAACTTGGCGTTGAATAGTGGTGGCTTGTTGGTGGAGGCGCGCCGGTGGTAAGATAGCTTTCGTTCGTAGCCATGGATCTTTCCTCTTTACTTGCAATGATAAACGAGCTTGCCAAATAGTTTAGCTCTGATACCACTTGTTAGTCCAAGTGGCTACGAAAATCTAGAGGAGGGATGAATAGATTTTCCTGTTTGTACTTTCTTTTTCGAATATGAAGAATGTAGGTCCCAAGGGGTGTGAGTGTAAGGTTTAGAAGGGGGTTGAATAAACCTTGCAAATTTTCACTTTTGGTCCTTTTAAAAGTTCGAGTTGATACTACACAATTTGTGTCCTTGGTGGACAACCAATTTAGTTAATCAGTAGAGTTAGTCACTCAACAGGACTCGACTGAGTTGTTGATAGAATAACTCAAATTAAGATGAATTAGCTCAACTGTGGTTTGTTTTTAGCGGAAGACTTAACACCCTTAAGTTTGGTTTAGTTATGATTTAATGCTTGGTTTTAGTACTTAGAGATTATCGGTTGGATAGCAAATATGTCGGAATTAAACAAATAAGATGCGAGGAATTAAAGTCTTTGAAATGTAAATGACACGATAAGTTTTTATAGAGGTTCGAAGATGGGGTAATTCTTCTACTCCTCTCTTCTCCAACTCCTGGAGGTATCCACTAGGTATTGATCGTTATACAAAGTGGTAAGTCCGGATACAAGTCTTGATCACACAATTAACTTGATCCTTGGGACTCGATCTGGAGATGCCTTGATCACTCGGTGGCTTCTCGTATGACTCGGCTTCTTCCGCAGGCGGTACCTTGCTACTACTGACTCACTTACTCAAGCTCTTTGGATTTGATGACGAAGTCCTCCAAAAACTTCGAGAGTTCGACCTTGAACCATCCTACAATCCTTCGTGGAATGTGGACCCCTTGATTCTTCAACAATTTCCTCTTCAAGCTGATTGAAGTTATCTTTCCTTCACGGTGAGTGTTGGATTGATTTTCTTCGTAGTGTATGCTTGAGGATTAATCTTGAATGATTTGAGAATATCTTAGGTTACTGATTTAAATATTTTCTTGAATGTTCGTGGTTCGAGTAACCTTAGTTGTCTTCTCTCGTAGTCATTCCTCGGCCTTTTATAGTGATCTTTAAAAAAAAATCTGCCCGTTGAAGAGATAGGCTTATTTTTGAAAGTCACTTGTGGTCGTTGGCTTGTCTTGTTGCGATCCTTGGAATTTTCATTTCCTCGTATGAATTGTTCTTGACTTTTCGAGTTACGGCATGGTATAGTGCTTCCCATTGGTTCATTCCTTTGCACGCTTCGGGAGTTTGAGCACTTCGAGAAAGGTAGCATGGAGGTATTACTTGTTTAAGTAATTCTCTTGATTTACGTAAACGGATCTCTTTGATTATCTCGACTTGATTGCGTTTCCTTGCTTTCCCCAGGTGACTTAGAGTCGACTTTCAATCATTGAATGACTCTCTTGTCACTTCAACTTGAGACTTGGCTATCTTGAGTTGACTTGATCGATACTTTACTCACCGCATCTCACCACCTTGATCGAGTTCCGTCTTCTCTTCTTTGCCATACTCACCGTCTGCTGCGGAGTCTTTTTCTAGTCTCCGATTGTCTTCTTGCATGTTTAGGCATAGCTGACTTTACTCGGCTTGACCAGCCTATTTGTTACAATGCGGTTTACAACAAAAATGGGGTGCCAACTTCCCTATTCTAAGTTTTACATGGCATTCATCAAAATCTAAACAATAAATTTCCCAACAATTTCCTCCTTTTTGATGATGCCAAAACTTAAAACATTCAAAATGTAAATAGCAAAGATACATACGAGATAGTGCATTCACGAGAGAATGTATGCGTAGAATCAATCCTTTTATTGATCATAACATTCTTGTTCTTTTACACAAATCTGTTTACAAGGTGTATCAAAGCAAACATTTATGTCTACGCAAAAAAATAGAGAATTCTGATTTATTACGGAAGACTTACATAGTATGTATTTACATAGTAAAATATATGAAGGGTGGACAAGAACACTTCATCTCCTTCGATGCCTCCTTCTTTCATCTTCTTGATTCTGTCATCTTCTCGGTCTTCTTCTCTTTTTCTCATCTTGATCGCCTTTCTTCTTCTTTTCATATGTTTTCCGGACTTCATCTCTTCTTAATCTATCTTGTCTCTCCTCCCATAGCCGAGTTTGTCTTTTGTTTTCTTCTTCGATTCTTTTCACATACTCGGCATTGTTTTTAGCCACTTGCAGTTGGCTACTTGGTCAAGACCAGCCCAGAGATCTCTCCTTTCTTGCCGGATCTATGTACTCAATGTTTTTGGGCGGAGGCCTGGGTGCAAACCTCTTCCTCCACCATCGCTTTTCTTCCTTCTTCCTTCCTCGGCGTGTATTGTCTTGGGTCTTCTTCTCGGTGAGTGGCCAGAGTGATCGCCAGGTAGTCTGCTGCTGTCGCCTTCTTCACATAACGTGAGACCCTTTTCCCGATACAAGTCCCGAGGCTTGAGCCATAGACATGTTTGCGAAGTATCCTTGAGATGCGGCGTTTTAAATTCATCAACGATCGTGGCTCGGTCCCGACATCGAGATGGCATAAGTGTCTCTGTCTCTTTGGAATGCCTCCATGTTGTTTCAAGATGTCCATAACTCGGGCATTCAACCTTCCTTCCACTTCCTCCATCCTGCTTCAATCTGTTTTTCTCTTCTCGGCCATAGATGCAGCAGAGTGTTGGAGTGGCAAAGTCATTTGGGAGTTTGTTTTGATAATATCACCGTGACAAGACCTTGTTGGGGGTTTGTGCAATCATCAATGTCATATCTTTCGATCTTTCCCCCTCAACTGACTTTTTCCTTTCTTTTGTTTTGACATTTCCTCGGCTATCTTTCCCTTTGCAGTTTTGCTCCTTCCTTTTCAACATCGAAACTCTTGAGCGCTTTTAGGTATTCCTCTTCCCCCTTTTTGGCATCATCAAAGGAGGAGGAACCCCTGAAACATACTTGCAAGCGGAAATCGAGCCTGCGATAGCCGAGTTCTACCTCGAGTCTGCTGCGGAGTATGCGGCGCGAAATTCGGAGCGAGTAGCGTTGGACTCTGCTGAAATTAGCTTCATCTCGGCCATGAGAAAATTTGAACTTTCTATCTATGTTTTCTTCCATACGTTGAAGATCACTCTTATTTTGCTCACGCAGACTTTATCTCGGCGGTGTGAGCTTCATGCATGTGCTCAATGTGTTCTCTCAATTTCGTCTTTGCATCGGCATTCTCGCTCTCCATACCAACGACTTGTTGAACAATGTCCTGAAGTATCTAGCTTGTTCCACACGCATTGTTTGCTTTGATGTTGCCACCATTCCCCGATTCGACTATTATGTCTCTCAAGTCGGCGATCGGTTGGCATCTCTGTTGTCGATCTCATGTCCATCGAGGCCTGGTGTCTCTCCATCCGTTCAATTTCGCAAATAATGCTTTGAACACCTCCCCTAACTTGATTGTGTCTCATTGCGGTGATGGCCAAGCGACATCAAAATCATAAGCAAATCGGAATGATGGTATCGATGGAATGACGGGATCTCAGTGCGTGGAAGCGTGCAAGATCGTTTTACGGCGAGGGAGGTCGGGTACCTCCGGAGAGAAAGGAAATGATTCTACAAAGGAATCATCACGGCCAACGGGATTTGTTCAATGATGAGAGGGACGCGTGAAGTTCCTTGTGGAGTCGAACCTGCTGCGGCTTGGGGAGCTGCGCGATGGACCCTATTGCGGTGGGGTCTTTTGTGAAGTGGACCCGACTTGTTGAGCCTCAAATTGTCTCAACGACCGTCGGTCTCACCGTGGTTTTTCCAATTGAGTTGGTAGTCCTCGGCCTTATCGAAGCGTCATCGGACGATGATGAGATTTCCATGGGTGGCTCATCATCAAAATTGAAAGTTTGTGAGTAGTCTTGAGGTCGACTTGCTCGTGGTTGGAACATCCTTAGGCCGAGTCTTTTGGATCGATCACGGGGATGACTCGGCTTCATCGTCTTCTTCCGATCCCGGAAAAGTTACATCGGGTTATCACGGGAGTCGTGAAGTGCGCTAATCTCCTTTTCGGATGGATCAATGATAGCGGGAGGGATGTTCTCTACTTGACTTCTTTACCCCGGAAGTCTCAACCTCCCGTTGGCCTTCATTACCTCCCTGCAATCTCAAGCTGCGGCGAGGCCTTGGACCTCCCTTTCGACAAAGATGTCGGTATCTTAGGGTCTTCGTGGTGGCATCCATTGGAGTCTCAACCCCATGGATTGCACTTTCATCGCCAGTGTTAACTCCCGGGGTTGTTCCTTCCGTGCCTCGACCGCATCAACGCGTCATTAGCCTTCGAGTGCGATTTGGCACCTCGGTGAGACGATCTCAAGCGTGCGAGCTTCGTTGATGGCAACTTCTTTGTGTATTTTGTGTTTGTACTTTCTCCACTTCGCCTCCTAGATTCGTTGTGGAGTCATCTGCAGCATCCTCCGACCTTGCTGCGGTGGAGGAGTTTCCCCCTCGGTGGCGCATCGGTGAGTGACTTGAATGGGGTCACTCGTCTCCAAACTCCCGGTGTTTCTCTTGAGTGTTCGGCCATTGGGGCGGTGGTAAGACACCTTCATTAGGGGTTGGCTCGACCGGGGTCCCCACTAACCCGATTTCATCGCCACTTTCCTTAATTCCTTCTTCCGAGTGAGTGGGGAAGTGGTGGCGGAACAATCGTGGCAATATCTTTGCACCACTCCCATTGGGTCCAATTCGATTGTGCTTTGGAGGACTCTCACTGGTCCCTCCATCATTCTTTTCTCATGAAGAATTTTGATTCGTGCATTGCTTGCTGCATTTGCAACTCTTACGTGGCGATGCTTGGGTCTAGATCCTCATCACTTTACGATAGAATGTCAAGGTGAGGATGTGTATGTTACGTGGTGCCGGTGAGAGGGCGATCTTTGGCCTTCTCTCGTGCCTCGGCTTCCTCTTCCATCTCTCCTTCTCCTTGTCCTTGAAGATCTGCAAGATATCTGTGTAGTTTTCTTCATCCAATGCTTGGATCACGCGTGGTCGATCCAAGAAAGTTCAACAGATCCTCTTCTTCTTCGATAAACTTAGGCCTTTGGAACTGTTCCCTGGATCGACTCAATTTCCACTTCCTCCACTCTCGCACGATTTTGGATGTCGGATAAGGTGGGGATAGGATCATCACATCATCATCTCTTTCGACTTCTTCTTGTGTCTCACTGTTCGAACTACAAATGGGTCTTGATTTGCCTCTGTGATCGCCTTGGCGAGACTTGGTTTGTTTCATCAATAATATCCGGAGACTCTACTTCTCCAGCGATCTCCGTATCTTGCGGTGAGTGGTTGACTCGGCTATTATTTTTCAAGTTCGGATTGCTTGATGATTCTTCTTCGTCTCTTGGTTCTTACCGAGGGATTTAGTTCGGAGAAAGTGTCTTAGAGTCTGGGCGGCGGGGCGTCTTTGGTGTTTTCTTCGAGGAGCAGCGAGCCGTCTTGGCTTATCGTTCTCCTCTTTTTGACGACCGGAGAAGGTATTTGAGATTCCTTCTTGGCAGCTTCTTCTTTGGGCGGGAGACACGGCTGCGGGAAGCGGCGACTCGGCTGCGAGGCGGGGAGCGAGTTTGTTTTCTTAGGCTGCGGGGGCGGCGATTCTCTTAGCATTGCGGGGGCAACTTTCTTCTTTAGTGGAGAGGAAACAATTTGTATCTTGGTCACCGATTCCCCCTCACTTGTATCGCTCTCTTGGCGTGGGCTCTCTTACGTGCGCCGAGAGAGGTTTGATCTGAACATCCTCTTGTTTACATGGAACGCCTTTCCATGTCGAAGAGGACTCCTTTCACCTCCATCACCCGGCCAATCACCGGGCCGTATCCCGAGGATCCTCCAAATGCACCATCTTCCTTGAAGGATTTGTTCCACTACATTACGATCTGCTGTGAGACAAACTCAGCCCGGTTTATTTTCCTTTCTTCAATGATCGCGGCCATTCACGATCAACTTTGCTTTTGATAGTTGGTCAAAGTCCAAATTTGATGTCTATGCATTTGGCAACTATGTCCAACGACTTGTGGTAGTCCTCCTTGACCCTCTTGTTTGTTGTGTAGACTATTTTATCGGATAGTCGGTTTGGCTACTTCCTCCGGCGCACCATGTCTACATCGGCTTCGTTGATTTCGATGCTCCTTTCGTCGGTAGTGAGCGGTGTTCGCCAAATCCTTGGCGAGAGATGATGAACTCCTTCCGTGAGCAGAGGATTTAATCCCTCATCGTGAATCTCGGCGTTCACATAGAAGCGTGCGACCTCTTCCACTTAGGTCATCGAGAACTCCATCGTCGAAATGGTTTCGGCCGGACGATTTGAGCTTTTCAGCGATTTTCTTTATGAGGCGTCATCGGACCCCTGTTTGACCATTCCCTCGAAATCCACTGTAGACCCGGTGTGGATTTGCTTCCTAGCTTGATGAAATCATAAGTTGGTGCCATTTTTTTTTGAGATTTCACGAAAGGAAACTTAGAGGTTGATTTGAATATTGATAGGGTTTTGAGAGTGTTTTGCCTTTGCTTTCCGAGATAGAAATGAAACGTTTTGGTAATATGTGAGAGAAAACAGAAAAATGTTTAAGTATGGTTTTACGAAAGGGCGTGCGGATAGTTTTTGTAATGTGATTGAAATCAACGGCTTAGATTTTGCACGCCGATTATCATTTAATGTCTCGAATTTAATGCGGAAGCATTTATATCCAATCATAAGCTTGGTATGCGACTTTTTGTCGTACACATCATCATTATCTTGATGTCATTCTTAAAAATATTCCCGCTTAGTAAAAACGATTGCGTTTTTGTCATTTTGCTCATAAATGACTTAGCTTATCTCTTAGGCGATTTAACTCTTAAGTCACGATTCTCTCGGTGACTCGGTTGTCGACTAATTCGATATAGTGTCTTTCGGACATGGTGATTCATTTAGTGATTTTGAGAATTGATCCTTTCTCTCTTTTTGTGTTTCATTTTTTTCTTTGAGTCTTACCGAGTGTCGGCTCGATTCAATTAACCCTAACTCATGCTTGAGTTCTTCAAATCTTGATTCACATAATGGTTTTGTGAATATGTCGATAACTGTTTATCGGTTGAAATATATTCCAAATGATGTCCTTCTTTTCAACATGATCTCTTATGAAGTGATATCGACATCGATATGCTTTGTTCTTGAGTGCAACACGAGATTACGAGTGATTGCAATTGCACTTGTGTTATCACACATGATTGGAATTTCCTTTTCTTCAACTTCATAGTCTCTCGATTCTTTGCCGCGATCCATAGGATTTGGGCACAACAATTGCCCATGACTATGTATTCTCGTACTTGTGTAGAGGTGGCTATTGAATTTTGCTTTTTTGCTAAAACAGAAATTAGCTTTGTTTCCAAGCATTTGACATGTGCACGGTGCTCTTCCCTGTCAACTCGCATCCGGCATAGTCGTCGAGTTTGAATAGCCAATTAGCTTGAATCCACCTTCCTTTGGATACCATAAGCCAACTTCTTGGCTTCCTTTCAAATATCTCAAAATCCTCTTAGGCTGCGTCATATGGCTCTCTTTTGGAGCGATTGAAATCTCGCACATACACCTACAAAAAGGTGATGTCCGGCTGCTTCTTTGTGAGATAAAGCAATGATCCATAAGTGCTCAGTATCTTGTTTGATCTACGAGCTTGCCATCTGCATCCATGTCCATTTTGATGATGTATTCATTGGTATTTTCACGAGAAGACTTCTCCTCCATACCAAATTTCTTCATTAAATCTCTGGTGTATTTTGTTTGACTTATGAAGGTTCCATCCTTCAGCTGTTTTACTTGGAGTCCAAGGAAGAATGTCAGTTCTCCCATCATGCTCATTTCAAATTTGCTTTGCATGAGATTTGAAAATTTTTCACATAGCTCTTTGTTTGTGGATCCAAAAATGATGTCATCCACATATATTTGAACAAGCAGTATGCTCTTCTTGTCTTGAATTCTGAAAAGTGTTCTATCTACTTTTCCTTTTGTGAATCCATTCTCAGTTAGGAATTGTGACAAAGTATCATACCATGCTCGGGTGCTGTTTCAATCCATACAGAGCTTTCTTGAGTTTGTATACCTTATCTCCAAGAGTCTTACTGCTCAAATCCTGGAGGTTGTTCAACATACACTTCTTCTTCCAATAGACCATTTAGGAATACACTTTTTACGTCCATCGATATACAATAAAATTCTTGTGAGTGCATAGGCAAGAAACATCCTTATAGCTTCCAATCTTCCTACGAGGAGCAAATGTTTCATCAAAATCTATTCCTTTTTCTTGGCAATATCCTTTGGCTACTAGTCTTGCTTTGTTTCTTACCACGGAGAACCCCCTCGTTCATCTTGTTTACGAACACCCATTTAGTACCAATGACATTTTGATGGGTGGGTCTTTGAACTAATTCCCATACTTCATTTCTTTCAAACCGATTCGATTCTTCTTGCATAGCTTGAATCGATGTGTGTCATCCAATGCTTGTAACACGTCTTTAGGCTCTATTTGTGAGATAAAGCATGTGAACATAGCTTCTTGTTGAGTTCGGATCTTGTTTTGACGCCTTCTCTTATATCTCCAATGACAAGTTACGGTGGATGGTCTTTCGGCCATCTTACATCGAGTTGAAGTAAGTTAGGCGGATTGATCGTCTAGCGATTGTGTTTGCTTTGATCGACTCTTTCGCAATCACTTAGCTGCAAATTTTCCAAAGATTCTATGGGACTCGGCTATCTCATCTTCATCGAGTTTATAATTCCGACTTGACTTGACATAGGGATTTTTACGTATGGTTGGATGATTAAGCTTATCGGTGACTCTTCAATGTCTTTTCCATTTACATTTGGCTCATCGAATATCACATGAATGGATTCCTCGCAACCATAGTCCTTTTGTTGAGTACTCTGTAGGCTTTGCTTTCGGTGAGTATCCCAAAAGATACCTTCATCGACTTTAGCATCGAAAGCCTTTAGATTGTCTTTGCCATTGTTGTGGATGAAAGCATTTACATCCAAATATTCTAAAATATGCAACATTTGGTTTTCTCCCCGTCCAAATCTCATAGGAGTCTTTGTCACCGTCTGTTTATCATACATCTATTTTGAGTGTAGCAAGTGTGTTGATTGCTTGACCCCAAAATCTCTTTGGTAACCCCGCTAACATGGTCCTTGCTTGCTTATTTGAGAGTTCTATTCCTTCTTTCGCAACTCCATTCTCATTTGTGGAGTCCTTGCTGCAGATAATTCATGATCAATGCCATTTTCAATACAATATTGAGTTATTATACCATTGACAAACTCGGTTCCTCCATCGATCTTATTTTGATAATGGTTTGGCTCTTCTCATTTTGAATCCTCTTCATCAATCTGCGGTAGTTTTACGTAGAGTTTCTTTCTTCTTACACATGAATGTTGTCCATGTATATCTTGAGTAGTCATCTACTACCACCAAGGTATATTTCTTCCCACTTATGCTAGCTTTGGTTCAACTGGACCAAATAGATCCATATGTAGCGGTGCAATATCCTTGTTGAAGATGGGCATGTCTTTTCTTTGAATGATGATTTGATCTGTTTTCCCTTCCGGCATGCGTCACATATACTCTCCTTCTTGTATCTTGAGTCTGGAAGACCTATCACAAGATTACTTCGGCAAGCTTGTTAAGTGTTTTGAAATTCAGTGACTCGACTTTTTTGTGCCACGACCAACTTGATTCAATTTGTGCTCTTTTGCTAATAGGCAGTCTTTGGGTGTAGCGGTTGACCAATCTACTACATACATGTTCTTTTGTGCGCATCCTTGCAACACAACTTCATTTGATTCAATATCCTTGATTTGGCATATACCCATGTTAAATCCAACATTATAGCCACTTGTCACGAGTTGGGTGATGCTTAGCAAGTTGAAGTTGAATCCTTCAACATATGACATCTGTGATTTCTAATCCGTTCTTCTTGATGGATCCGATTGCCTCTTATTTCTCCTGGAGCTTCATTTCCTCCAAATATGACTTTTGCTCCTTTAACTTCCTTGAATTTTGACAGATTTTTCTTGTTTCTGTCATATGTCCGAACGACCACTATCCATGTACCAGGTTCCTTGGCACTCACTGTTCCTTGAACCAATCAAGGAAATTAAGTTTTAGGTACCCATACTTGTGCAGGTCTGAGGGGTTAGTATTGTAAGATGATCCAACCAGCTATAGCCAAATGATCGGCTCTAAGGGGTTGCCATCTATCGATGCCATAATCATAATTAATTTTGGCAAATTGCTTGGGGATTCTAGGTTCATACAAACCGTCTCTTTTGTCCGTATGCATGCTGTATATGTTTTTAGCAATTGCCTTCTTTGGGTAATTGTGGTGTCTCTGAGTGTAGTGCCTAGGTGCATATGTGTCTTTGATGAAAGCTCTTATACTTTTGGAATGGCCTTTGTTGAGTTCTAGGCCTTTGCCATTTGGGCTTATATTCCATAAGTTTATCTTGATAGTTGACATCGTTCAATCGGCTTGGCTTGGATATTTTCTACCATTCCCATCATATGTGTTTCTTTTATAGAACTTTTGGAGTTTTTGGTAGCTCTGTTTCTTCTTTCTGAGTAATTCTGTTTGGAGTTTGTTGAGGAACTTGGTGAATTTCTTCTCGAGTTGTCCTCTCAACGCACCCAACCGGGCTGTTTTCCTTTCCTTTATAACCAAGGCCAGTTTGCTTGTAATTGTGCTTTGGAGTGAATGTGTGTGCACCATTTGGAGTTTTGGATTTTGAGATACTTCATTGCTTGAAGATCCTTTTTCCAAAATTACTTTTGGAGTTTGACATAGCACGAGAGGAATTAAATCCTAAGCATGTCTTGTCTCCACATTCTCTTTGACTCATAATAAGATCATCCAATGATTTAGATGCCTTAGTGAATGAGGCAATCACATTTTTGAGGTCATTCTCCCTCTTTTCTATGGCGGCTATTTACTGCTTTATTAGCTTGGCATTTTCAGCTTTTAAACTTTTATTCTCATCGGCTATTTGACTTAGAGTACTCGGCTCCTTAGTCACCGTGAGTTTTAACTCTTGAGTAGGTTGTTTTCCTCATTTAGTAGTGTGTGTGAGGGTTTAATGTGTTCAAAATCTTTCATCATTTTGCCTAATGAATCATAAAGATCGAGTGGGTGATGAAGTGTGTGTATCACGAGTCACTATCACTTTGAATCGAGTTTGATGAGTTAGAGTGTACCTCATCTTCTTGGTCGAGTTGATCTTGTTCCTTGGCCATCAAACGGATCGAGCTTCTTCTTCGAGTCACTTGAGTAGTCGGCTTCACCGCTCTGCAATCAATTGTCTCTCTTGACTTGGGTGTCTCGTGATCTCTGCGACCAACATTGCCTTTTTCTTTTCTTGTCTTCTTTCTCTCAAGAAGACCTTTCTTTCTTCTTCATTCTGTATTTGTTGACTACGGGATATGGACAATCAATGGCATAGTGACCTGGTTGCCTACAGTTCAGATAGATATTCAACCTTTTGATCGACTCTTTCCATTCTTGGATTGTCGACCCTTTGATATTCATCTTTTTGATGATCTTTCTCTTGGTTGGCCTATCTTCCCTTGACTTGGAGGAGCCGAGTGTCTTCGGAAGATTCGCCCTTGCCTCTCTTGTAGTTCTTATTGAAGAACTTGTTGAACCTTTTAACCATCGGGGCTATTTCTTCGGATCAATGACTTCTTTGATCTCATCTCTTTTCCATCCTTAACAATTAGAGCGGTTGTTTTGGGTACAATTGTCTCTTCCTGATCATTTCTTCTCGGCTCAAATTCGTAGGCTTTGAGATCGAGAATAGTTCATGGTTGGAGGTCTTCGATAGGTCCATGGAATGTCTCGATGCCATGACCTTCATTTCCCATTCAATCTGGAGACTTTTTAGGATCTTCATACACATTTCATTCGTGTATATTCCTTTCCAAGTGCGAGATAGCTCGTTGGTGATTTATGTGAACCGAGCATCCAGTTGATCCAGGTTTTCTCCTGCGATTATTTTGAAATTCTCAAATTTTTGTCTGACCACTTTGATAATTTATTTTCCTTGATTTGCTCACGAGCCTTCACAAATCAATGTTAGCTTATCCTGCATTTCTTTAGCCGTTTTGCATGATTTGACTTTATTGAACATGGATTTATCCAGGTTTTGTAAAGGATGTCCTTGGCTACATTGTCCAGGTTGTATCTTTTTTGTCATCATTTGTCCATTCGGTTCTTGGTTTTTCAACCATAGCCGTCTAGGGCAACATCCTCTTCACCTTCAAATGTAGCTCTTCTTACAAATGTGTTCACTTTTAAGATTTGCGGTGGCCCATCCTCTATCACTATCCACATCTCATCATGTAATGCGATAGATGAGCTTTGTATACGAATTTTCCAATCATCAAATTCTTCAATAGTGAACATAGGGATGCGTGTCAAATTTGCTTCCATGATAATAACTTTTAATGATAAAAGGAGTTTTGAAAACTTAAGTACTAAAACAGACTTTGAAAAGTTTGGAGATCTAGTTCGATAACCGGTCGGAAGGCTCAATGAACCAACCGCTCGATACCACTTGTAGGTCCCAAGGGGTGTGAGTGTAAGGTTTAGAATGGGGGTTGAATAAACCTTACCAAATTTTCACTTTTGGTCCTTTTAAAAGTTCGAGTTGATACTACACAATTGTGTCCTTGGTGGACACCAATTTAGTTAATCAATGAGAGTTAGTCACTCAACGAGACTCACCGAGCTTGTTGATAGAATAACTAACTGTTGTTAAGACTGAATTAGCTCAACTGCGTGGTTTGTTTTTAGCGGAAGACTTAACACCCTTAAGTTTGGTTTAGTTATGATTTAATGCTTGGTTTTAGTACTTAGAGATTATCGTTGGATAGCAAATATGTCGTGAGAATTAAACAAATAAGATGCGAGGAATTAAAGTGTTGAAATGTAAATGACACGATAAGTTTTTATAGAGGTTCGAAGATGGGGTAATTCTTCTACTCCTCTCTTCTCCAACTCCTGGAGGAATCCACTAGGTATTGATCGATATATAAAGTGGTAACAATCCAGGATACAAGTCTTGATCACACAAATGACTTGATCCTTGGGACTCGATCCGGAGATGCCTTGATCACTCAAACCAGCTTCTCGTATGACTCGACTTCTTCACGGGCGCTCACTTGCTCAAGCTCTTTGGATTTGATCACGAAGCCCTCCAAAACTCGAGAGGCGTTCGACCTTGAACCTTCCTACAATCCTTCTTGGAATGTGGACCCTTGATTCTTCAACAATTTTCTCTTCAACTGATCAAGTTATCTTTCCTTCACGGTGAGTGTTGGATTGATTTTCTTCGTAGTGTAGGCTTGAGGATTAATCTTGAATGATTTGAGAATATCTTAGGTTACATTTTAAATATTTTCTTGAATGTTCGTGGTTCGTAACCTTAGTTGTCTTCTCTCGAGTCATTCTCGGCCTTTATAGTGATCTTTAAAAAAAAAAATCACTGCCCGTTGAAGAGATAGGCTTATTTTTGAAAGTCACTTGTGGTCGTTGGCTTGTCTTGTTGCGATCCTTGGAATTTTCATTTCCTCGTATGAATTGTTCTTGACTTTTGAGTTCGACACGGTATAGTGCTTCCCATTGGTTCATTCCTTTGCACGCTTCGGGTGAGCACTTCGAGAAAGGTAGCATGGAGGTATTACTTGTTTAAGTAATTCTCTTGATTTACGTACAACGGATCTCTTTCGATTATCTCGACTTGACTGCGTTTCCTTGCTTTCCCCCAGGTGACTTAGAGTCGACTTTCAATCATTGAATGACTCTCTTGTCACTTCAACTTGAGACTTGCTATCTTGAGTTGACTTGACGATACTTTACTCTGCCGCATCTCACCGCTGCACCTTCAGTCGAGTTCCGTCTTCTCTTCTTTGCCATACTCACTGTCTTGTAGCGGAGTCTTTCTTCTAGTCTCCAGTTGTCTTCTTGCATGTTTAGGCATAGTGACTTAACTCGAACTTTGATCACCTATTTGTTACAATGCGCTTTACAACAAAAATGGGTGCCAACTTCCTATTCTAAGTTTTACATGGCATTCATCAAAATCTAAACAATAAATTTCCCAACAAAGAAGATGAAGAATAGAAGTGCGAGAAAAATATATCAATACACAATTATTTATAGAGCTTCAACCCACCTAGGACTTACATGCTCTACCACCTGTACGTCTGAATGGATTTCAAAAAGGAAATTTTTTATTGATACCAAACAATTACAAACTTTGCCTTAAAGAACACTACACTCTTATTACAATACCAACTTAGAAGAATACCAAACTCTTCTACACCTCTATGAAGAGCACCACACTCTTCAATACCTATGAATCAACCAAGTGTGTTCTTACCACAAAAACACTCAACAAGTAGATCTTGTTTTGGATGATTTTAAAAATACAATCAAGATTACACTTTGAATGAAAATATTACAACTCCAAAGTGCAAGTGTACTCAAGAAAGAAAGTCTAATAATCAAGATGTGAAAGTGATAGACTTAGGCTATTATAACAAGAATGTTGAAAGTGAAGAATAAGAAATTTTGCTTTGATTTTTCTTGTTGTCTTTGTAGAGTATTGTGTTGTATTTAATTCTTCAATCCTTCATGTATTTATATGAGAGCTCCAAAATGTAATCCCCAAAGATCTCCTCCCAATTTCAATTTTTCTCGAAAGAAAGATCAAAACAACTCGAGAAATAGTTAATAAATGAAAAGCCACAATTTCATGAGAAGTGTCTACTACAAACGGATAGTTTTATCTTTGTCAAAAGGCTATAGCGACAGGTTGCTATGCTGAGAATTCGAATTTTAAAGCCGTTGAAAAGTGTTTTTATATATGATGGCATAGAGGCCACCGATCATTGTATAGAGCGGCGAGTCATTTGTCAAAAGGGCGATCGGTTACTGTGGATAGTGACCGTTCGCTCGAGAAACAGAGAAGAAAACAAGAAAAACCAATTTTCTTCAGCCACCGATAGGGCAACCAGTCACCCTCCCCTATTCCAACTCTCTCTTTGTTTTCTGTTTTGCAAACTTTCAGTACGTGTCTCCCTATAGGGCGACCGGTCGACCTCAACACAGAGAGGTTGTCCGATTTTTGTCAAAAATAAAGTTCAAGAAGTACTTCAAAAACTTAGTAAAAATCAATGAAAGTGTTTTGAAGTATTTGGACAATATTTGGAAACATTGTTTTGGTATAAAACTCATTTATATGAAATCATCAAAAATAAAAACATTGATCTAACAGGAAGAACGGACCGAAGGCTTGGGCCACCCCTTGGGACATTCAATATTTAATGTGTAATTCGGTTTATGTATTGGAATCAGGGGCGTATCCTCTTCATGGTTAGGGGGCTTTAGCCCCCCAAATTTTTGAAATTTCAATTTTTTATATGTAAAATTTATTTTAAAATATTAATTTTAGTACTAAATATTTATTTTTTATTGAATTAGCCCTCCCAAAAATATTTTAGCCCCCGATGTTTGGGGTCTAGCTCCGCCCCTGATTGGAATAATATTAATTGCCCAATGGGCTACATATGAAATAACCCGGCCCAGAGGAGTTCGGGACTGGCCCACAGGCCACTTTCTCTTACATGGCCCAAAAGGCCCATTAACCAGTTATATAAAGGTCCCTCATCTTCATTTCTAAGTTAATTCCTCGCATGCTCTCATAATCACACTTAAGCATTATTTAGTATTCAATTAGTGTCTTACATTCTCTCTCGATCACTGTGATGACTTGAGCGTCAGAAGGGCCTCCACCGGGACAACGTCGGGGCCCATCTAACGTTTGCGTGTATTGAGCAAGTTCCCAATAAAAGATTTCCAACTCCCTGGAGTAAAAGACTTGGATGACTTCCCAGTTTGAAAATGGTAAAACTTGAACTTTATTAAAACGTTGACTTTGGAATGATCTGCCATAAAAGTAACATCATTTTGAAAACTATTTTAAATATTTTCATCTCAAATTCAAGCCCGTTCATATGAAAGGAGGCAAATATCTTGATTCAAATTCTCTCGACTATTAGGATTTTTGATTCAAAATATAAAAATTACATAAAAAATAAAGATCTAAGTTCAACTAAAATGCGCCACGCCCGCTGGCCGCGGAATAGGAGTATGATTAAAAAAAAGGCTTCGCTCTTACAATCTTGATTTCTCACTTGTCTCACCATTCCTATAGACTGTCGAACTAATCTTTGTCTCTAGGGCTGTAGATTTCAGAGACCCAGATCTCTTTCGGTAAGTTTGCACATTTTATTCATCATTAAATTCGTAATTTTGGTTTCTCATTTGTTTGTAAGCGTCAAAGATTTGATTTTAGCAGTGAAAAAGAACGAACGCAATGGACCCGGATTCGGTGAAATCGACTCTTTCTAATTTGGCTTTCGGGAATGTAATGGCCGCTGCAGCCCGCGATTATCAAAAGGTCCTTCTCTTTGTGATTTTTCTAGGTTCCCTCCCTCCCCCAAAAAAAAATTGTCTGTGTTTCCGTGTCAAATATTAGTGAATTTGATGCCCTGTAATGCTGTTTGATGAATTAATTTTTATGTGCTAGTTCTTAGATAGTTGGCGAATTGGGATTGATTATGTATATGAGAATCGTTTTGCATTTCATGCTATTGTGGTGGAAGTTTCAATTTTATATCTGATACTGTGAAATCGTGTGTCATTTAGAAAGTTTAGATGGAGATGTTCTGGCATATGTTTCCATCAGATGAAAATCTCTCCCCTTCAGCAAACAAGAGTCAAACCGAAGATTTTGTTTTTCTGTAGCGAAAAAATACAATTCCTTCTTAGTTTATGCCTAAGTGATGGAATGTAGTTCCAGGGCTTTGAATTTGCAACTATATGGTGATCGGACAGTCAGCGGTTGATCTTTTAGAGGTTTTGAGGAAGTGAAAGTGTGTAATGTTTTAAATATATCCTGAAATTATTTGAATGTGATTCCTGAAAGTTTGATTAGCTTCCAGGACCATTAAATGGCAATTTGTTTATTAATTGAACTTCCTAACTGTCAGTTTGATGTTACTTGGCTAAGTAATTAACAAAGTAGCATAAAGAAGCTGGTATTAGATGCAGATATCGGATCTCAACTGCCATATCTTTTACAGGAAGTGCTGGCAAAAGAGAAAGCGCATGCGTCCAGCTCGGTTAATCAGGAAGTAGATCTGGATGAATTGATGGATGTAAGTGGAAGTTGCATCTCAATCTTTCTTAATTTCTCTAAAATCCTTTCTTTTTTACATGTGTGTGTTTCACCCAGGATCCTGAGCTGGAAAAATTGCACGCTGACAGGATTGCAGCCCTTAAGGTATATAATTAGGCTTTCAAATGATCTTGGAGTTACCTTCTTGAGATAATTATCAATTGATTTTTCTTACAGAAAGAAGCAGAGAAGCGGGAAAAACTGAAAATGCAAGGTCATGGGGAATACAGGGAGATATCAGAAGCAGACTTTTTGAGTGAAGTTACAGGCAGTGAAAAAGTGATCTGTCATTTCTACCATCGAGAGTTTTACCGTTGCAAGTAAGAAGATCACACAATCTGTCATTTGAAAAATCTTAGGAAAGTGGAGATTTCATATTTGAAATTGGGTATCAGGTGTTAAGTATGGAACTTAGTACTTTCTTAGTTAAAGGGGTTGAATGAAGAAAAATTAGATGACGTGTGTGTAAGACATCATAAATTTTAGACAATTTTAACAGATTGTTAGAAGTCTTCTGCAAAATATCAATATAGAATGCATCTTTTTATCCTTTGAAAAAACATGCATGCAGTGCTTCTATAATTTTGTTGATGCATGTTTTCTAGGATTATGGATAAGCATTTGAAGTCCCTTGCTCCAAGACATTTTACCACTAAATTCCTCAAATTGGATGCTGAGGTCAGTATAGAGCTGCATATATATATCCACTACTGGGATGGTTATGAATTCAAAAGAAGCTAAGATTGTTTTTTCTAATTTTTATGCAGAATGCTCCTTTCTTTGTTACTAAGCTTGGAATCAAAACATTGCCATGTGTCATACTGTTCAGGTCTGCCATTTCATTATTTTTTAATTTTCCGAGTTATGCATTTATCTATTAGCAAGTACTGTTATTACGTAATGGCATATTGATGGTGTCTTCTGGGTTGCAGATTCTGTTGTTAATACTTTTATCTTTGAGTCCCACCATATTTGTTGCTAAGTTACTTCTTCAGTATTGTATCCCATTTTTCCTTATGTAAGCACATGTATGCCCAATTGACCGGCAGCTAGGGAGGCAAATCGTGTAATCATGTCGTGTTTCGTGTCGACCACGATAACTACATGATAAGCTCAAATATGAACACGACACGATAAGGGATTGTACTTACACAAACACTGAACACGATCACGATAAGGGATTGTACTTACACCGACTTACACGAACAATGCACACGAACTCCAACACGACATTTTCATGTTGACACGGCACGCAGTAAGATACGATTTGACGAGATAAGTCGAAAATAATAGAAGTGATTAAGTTTGGACGATATGATATTACACTTTAATACACGATAACACATTACACGACAATACACGATACAAACTACAAAGTGTCGAATAAAAACATACAACGGTGTTCAGGTTATCGTGTTAGTGACAGGTAAACATGCCATTATTAAATACGTGTTTGAAAGTAGATTTGCTGCTAATAGATTACAGATCGTTAACATGTTAACGTTCCATTTGTTAATTTTTTATCGTGTTTATCGGGCTGACATGAGCACGACCGCGATCGACAAAGTTTTAAATCGACACGGTAAAGACTCTAACACGATAATGCTAAACACTAACCCATTTTCGGAATGTTTTCGTATCGTGCTACGGTGTCGTGTCAAGAATTGCCACCCCTACCATCAGCACTTTGTTCCTCAAAGTCCTACTTCATTTTAGTCCTAAGAATGAATTTTTCTTCTCCTTTGTACAGGAAAGGAGTCGCAACCGATAGGGTAGTCGGGTTTCAAGACTTGGGGGAAAAGATGATTTCCCTACGAGGACCCTCGAGATTCTCCTGTTGAAGAAAGGTAATGCTTTTATTAAGCACGCTTTTCCGCACCTGCATTGAACTCGTTACAGATTCTAAAACCGTCATTTTTCAGGAATAATTGAGGAGAATAAATGGGAAGAAGAGGATGATGATTATCTTGAAGGTGGAATGAGGAGTGTGAGATCATCTGTAAATCCTGATTCTGATTCCGACTGAATAAAAACTTTCGAAGCAATTGGCCGTGTTCTATAGTGCTTGAATTTTTTTCCATTTTTAGTAGAATCTTGCGCTGATGCAGTCTCACAAGTAATATGGCGAGGCAAAATTTGAAACAAGGGCGTTCCTTGCCGTGCATTATTAAATTCTGTAGCATGAATACTTGGTAGCAATTTCAGGCTTAGTCAGGAATTAGACTTTTATGAATTATGATTATCACGAATGAATGTCACATATTGCAGTTATTCTCTGCTTAGTGAGACTGTAAAATTGTTTTTAACACTTATCCATGATCACATGTCATTACATGTGTTTTCTTTTCTCCTGCTGCTTCTTGTTGTTGGGAATCATATGACAGACTTTAACTTTCAGTTTACCACCCCCATTTTAGTTACATAGGAAGTAAACCTTTTGCTGCCAAATTAGAGGTTACCGTATAAACTTATTTTGTACTTTCATTTCATGTGCTTCCCACTACCAAAGGTTCAAGACAATACTTTGATACAGTTAATTGCACTACTTTACTGCACAGCTATTTTTCAAATGCTGCATAAGAAATATGTTGTGGAGAATTGTATTAAAGAGCGAAACTCAGCATTCCTTACTAGGTTGGATTTCAGATAAATTGCAATTTCAGTCCTGTAACTATTGGGGTGCAGCAAAATTGGTCAATTTTTCAAATTTGTTTGGCAAAATCACCCTATATCTTTAAAATACTTTGGGATTTAGTCTCCAACTCGCCAAAAAATTCAAAATCGCCAGGAAAATCTCATATGAGTTGCATGTGAACGTGCAAAAGAATTGGGGATTTTTGAATCTCCAGCAAAAAAAAGGGTTTTTGTTGATGTAGTTGATGGGTAAGGTGTAAGAGAAAACTCCAATATTTGGCCGATATGACTGGAGATTCGAAAACCTGCAAGTCTTTTGAAATTTTGAAATTTCCGGCACATTGATGACTAAATCCGAGAGATTTTCTTTAAAGATGCGAGGTGTTTTGCCAAACAAAATTTGAAAATGACCAACTTTGATGTACCTTTATAGCCACAAGACTAAAATTGCAATTTACCCGTTGGGTTTCTCAAATGCTAATCTGTCTGTTCATTCTACAGTGCAACCAGTGCACAAATCATAAGGGGATTGATGGTGAAACATAAATTACATGAGACTGAATTCAAGTATATGGGGACTGATTGGTGGTAAAACATAAATTATATGAGATTGACATCAATTATAGGGTGGCTTATCATGCACTCAGTCCCCCATACAATTGTACCTGTGTTTCCAACTTATTCATTTTTGGGTTCATTATGAGATGAATCCATGTTCAGAGCAACAATAAATATGGGAGGTGAAAGATGATGAGGGGACTAGACTAAGCGGGTGTTTGGGAACTCTATAAAAAAGTGATTCTTAGCTTGTTCTTTAGAAGATGAGAATCAATTTTATTTAGAGATTGCAAACGCTCCCTAAAGCCATGTGCTTCTCAAATCTCGCTTTCCTTTAGTTTCTTTAGATCCTCGTTTCTCATTCCAATCAAAAGTAACCTAAAAAAGGCATCTTCATCTTTATTACAAATATTGGTGTTTATTTGCTCTATGGTAATGCTAGAAATAATACGAAATCATATATGGACCACGAGCTTGTAGATCAAGTGGTATCCATAACCCTTTGTATGAGTGTTGACCAGGGTTCAAACCCTTTATCTTTCAGTTTATTTGAAATTTATCCCCTCCCCTCCAACCACTTAGTCCAAACTTATTAAAAAAATGAAATCATATATGGAAAAGTAACTGATTCTGGAATAAAAGCTGATGAAAAAAACATGATTTTTCGAGCACGTTACAAAATGTTAGAAAACCAAGAATTTAAGTTTACATATGTATGAGTTTCTGAGCCAGACGACAATCAAAAGGAACATTGGAAGCTTAAACAAATAAAATTAAAGGTTGTTAAAGCTTTTAAAAAAATTAGCAAATTAATCAAAAAAGAAAAGTTATCAACTAATTGTGGCTGCTGGGATTCGAGAGCCCAGGTCTCCACGGCCACAACGTGGAATTCTTACCACTAAACTACAGCCACTTTGTTGGCACGTTGCCTCATTATTATTATTTGGTAAATTACGGATCAGGAATATGTTGCCCAGAAAATAACAAAAAAATCATATAAGAAAAACTTGGACAGAGTGTAAGCAATACAAAATGTGAAAAATAACTAAGCCTTTTTTCCCACTATGTGGTGGGTCCGCTACAGAAAATATGTAATTCGCAAAAAATCTAAGAAACCTGGATTTTTCAGAAAGACGAATGGATATATATTGCAAAAATTATATAAGTCTGAAAAGGAGAAGAAAAGAAGAGGCTCTGGTGGCCTTGGATGTGGAATTTATACACATAAACACTTATTGAAGCAAATAAAGTAATGTTAAAGTTATCAATCTTTTTGATTAAAAGAGTTTCCAATTATGTTTTATTCAGTAAATTATGTAATTCAAAGAATAAAGTCCCTATAGTATGTCTCTCCAATAGTATCCTGTATTCCTAATCTGCCTGTCAGGTTTTGATCTCCATACAACTTTTTGTGAATAACAAATAAAATAAAATATGAAATAAGCAAAAGAGAGGATAGAATTATCTGCATTTCAATCATCTTGCTCAAGAGGGTAAAATGGCAAACATAGTTAATGCATCTCTGCAATTCAATCATCTTGCTGAAGGGGTAAAATGGTAAAATGTCATTCACCCTGGAAAAATTTCATGTTTTTTCCCCAAGTATACAGCCATGTTGATCCAATAGAACCATACAAGCATAACCAAAGTACTTACAAAAATTAGTTTTTCATGAACAAGACACATTCGCATAACTAGCTAACTACTTTGTATTTGGTAATACATAATCTCTCTGAGCATCATCTCCCTTATTTTAGGCTCCTCCATATTCTCCTTCACATCACCCTCCAGACAACATTTGGCCGGAGGACTGCAACTCGGATCGTACAGACTCGACATGTAAGGATGACACAAAGCCACTGCTGCCCTCATCAGATTAACAAAAATAGTATTAGACTACTCCACCAATACACACCCACCATACAGATATTATACCTTAGTTAGGTCATTCTTGTACACGTGTACAAATTCTCTACTGGCGGAAGCCCACATAGCACATTGAAGATATATTTAATCATAGAAAGAAAAAGAAGACATACTGACTTCTTTATTGGCATGCAAATTGCTACAGACCCATTGGACTTGAGAAAAGGCATTGTCTTGTTTTGGAAAAGTTGGAAGCTTTATTTTCACAAATATAGTACATGGTGACAACTATGACCATCTTAGTTACAACAAAAGAATAACTGGCTTGATCAACACTTTAATTTATTACTTTTGTCATATTGATGGTTTACCATCACTAATAACATATTTTATCCGAGAGTTATCAATATTTATAAACGGACTTCTATTGCGCGCAACCATACTAATGTATCAATTGGAGATTCAATTTTTTTATTTTTTCCCTTATTCCACTTCATATTCCATCAGAAGACAGAACCAACAATCAATAATTGTTTTCTCCTACTGGTTGCATCAAAAACCAAATTATGGGCTTCACATAAAGACTAGCATGAAATTAGTACGTACTTATCAAATCATATAATACACAACGATATAATTGGATACAACCTCGTGAACTTACATCGCTTGAAACAAATGATGTCACAACCAGCCAAGATTTGACTAAACTATATCATACATTCACTTCAAGAATTACAGTTTTACTTATTTGAAACAGAACATAACAATACATTATAAGGCCAAGCTCTTAGCATATAATTATATGTAACAACAACCAATATTGAATAAAAGCCCTTGGCCATGAATGAAGCTGGATATATATATCAATACATGAAAACATCAGAAGAAGCCATGATTGGCTGATTAACATGGACCAAACTCCAAGAAGTCAAAATATCATCATCAACCCCACCAATCATCATCTGATCATAATAATCACCATAACCCTCAATCTCAAATCCAGGGCAATATTGTCCTTTAAGCTCAAACAGTTGATAATATCATTCAAAGCCTGGAGCCTGTTGTTCAATTCAGAAATCTGAGCCCTGAGAACTGAATTCTCAGACTCCATATTCAAATATAGATGAGTGGCAAGATTTATGTTGGTTAGAATGTGATTATTCTCAGCCCTTAGATTAGTCACCTGAGCCGTCAGATCATCCATGTGCTTCTGCTTCCTCATCCGAGATCTTCGTGCTGATTCGCGATTCGAAATCATTCGTTTTTCGTTTTCGTGAGTCCATCAGATTATGCGGCGAATGTTCTTCAGAAGTGTGGAGAGAGCTTGATCCTGATGGAGTTACACTAGGAGAGGCCATGTTATATTGCAATAATTAGTTATAATATATTTATGTAGATTAGATTAAAAATGGACTAATTAATTAATGATTGAAAATTTTGTTCATGAGAAAACATAAAACCAATAGAGGAAAACAACAGAGAAGGATTGAACAAGGTGTGAGCCGTGACGAAAAGTTGAGTTAATCGTAATTCCAGAAAGGAGGATTTCACTAAGAACAGGCGACATTACGGGTCCAAAATTCTAGCTAGTCATGAATTATTGCACATGAAAATTGTTTATCAGGGATTTATTGGGATTAGGATGAAAAAGAATATCATAGAAGGGAAATTTGGACCGAGAATTTATGATGAGCAAATTAGAAATCAAGAAAACTAAATATTTCTGAGAGAAGCAGAGCAAAAACTATGCAAGGATGAATTAAGTGGGAGAAGAAAAGAAGAGGTTCTTTGGTGGTGTTGGATGTGGAATTTATACTCAAAAAAACACTTATTGAAGGGAATAAAGTAATGTTTATGTTACCAATCATTATGATTAAAACAATTGTCAAACAATAAAGTACCCATAGTAGGCTCTCTCCAATAGTATCCTGTATCTTCTGATCTGTTTTGATCTCCATTCAACTTTTTGTGAATTAAAAAAAAAAGGGATAACTAAAAAAACCACCCCTAAGTTTGGGTAAAGTTACAAAATAACCCACATATATTTTTGAAAATTGCAAAAAAAACCCGTATGATTTGATTTTGTATTACATTTTACCCCTTCATAAGCAAAATCTTTTTAAACATCCCTCTTATATTTGTAAAGATATTGCAATTACCCCCTTACATTCCACACATAACCAAGCCTTAAGGGTATTTTTGTAATTTTCAAACATCTAGTTGTTTATTTGGTAATTAACCAAAACTTCAGAGTAGTTTTTGTAATTATCCCTAATAATAATAAGAAACAAGCAAAAGAGTGGACAGTATTAAGTGGCCGAAAACACAAGGTCATGCAACTTTTCTCTACATTTCATGAATCACCTTTCTGAGAGGGGTAAATGGCAAACATTCAACTATACAGCCATATTAATCCAATAGAACCATACAAGCATAACCAAAGTACTTACAAAATTAGTTTCTTTCATGAAAGAAATTAAAGAAAGACAAAAATCAATCAAAAGAAACTGACTAAACTAAACATTAACAAGACACATTTGCATAACTAGCTAACTACTTTGGATTTGGTAAATACATAATCTCTCTGAGCATCATCTCCCTTATTTTAGGCTCCTCCATATTCTCCTTCACATCACCCTCCAGACAACATTTGGCCGGAGGACTGCAACTCGGATCGTACAGACTCGACATGTAAGGATGACACAAAGCCTCTGTTGCTGTGATCCGTTTGGATGGATCGAATACAAGAAGTTTTTCCAACAAATCTATCGCCAATGGATCGGCCTTTGGATATAGCCTACAAAAATCGGTTCCTTGGGAAGTAAGTGATTGTATGAGAACATCTTCGCCTTTGGCTTATCAATAAACTCGAGATCAGCTTTCAGATTGGCTGCCCAGAACAGTAACAATAAGCTTGAGCTGATGAAGGCTGCTGGTTCCTTGAAAGATGGGCTTTCGGCCAAGGATTTCTGCTAAGATGCATCCGACGGACCACATGTCAACGGACGGTCCATAATTGTCGCAGGAAACAAGTATCTCAGGTGCACGATACCATCTGGTGACGACATATTCCGTCATGATCTCTCCGTTGTCACAGCGGTTCTTGCCAATCCGAAATCGCATATTTTCAGGTCACAATTAGCATTGACAAGGAGATTTCCGGGTTTCAAGTCGCGATGAAGAATGTTGGCGGAATGGAGATATTTTAACCCTCTCAGCAGCTGCAATTTTTGCAATACAAGTTATAAGAAATCACATTCTGACAACACTTACAAATAAATATACAGAAAAGGAAAAACGATTCATTCTCTATCATGATATATATATATATATCACTCTGTTTAATTAATCTTTTTATTCATGATTAATAACAATTTGAGAATATATTATGCATGAAGGGTACATACAGATAAATAAAACATTCAAATTCTCTATCATATCTTTTAATTAAAATTCGTTATCGAAAAAACTAAAACCGAAACATGAAAATAGAAGAGAAGTATTTAATACCTGGAAAATAAAGAATCGGCAATGATCGTTGGACAGAGGTTGTGGAGATGTAATTAACTGATGAAGATCAGTATCCATCAACTCATACACCATATAAACTTCCTTAAAACCTCTCCAATTGTTGGGCATCATAACTTCCTTGAGTTCAACAATGTTTTCATGCTTAATGAATCTCAACAGAGTCATTTCCCGTAGAGTCCTTAACGCAGTAACTCGATTTTCAAAAACGTCCATGATTTTCTTGATGGCCACTTTCTCATTCGTCTTCTTATTAATACATGAACATACCACACCGTATGATCCTTGGCCTATCGGCTTGATCGCAACATATTTCTTATCCACTTCGAAAATTCTGCGCCACATTTCAAAACCATGCTTCCCCATATTATATCCTTCTGAAGGCCCCACAAGAGTCGTCATTTCAATTTTCCAAAATCTCACACTGAATGATCGAAAAAAATATCTTTATACGAGTCTTGATAGAAAAGAAAAAAATTTATTGCAAAGAACGTGAAGTAGGCACTTACAAGATTGAATAATCTTGAACTCGAACGCCTTTTCTTTCCCTATATTATTATTCTCGATCAAAAAAGAGAGGTTTATAAAAAGTCTACCATAAAATGGGATATATATAGACACTCTGTGTTAAGAATAATTAAAACCCTACCCCAAATGGTTAAAGTCATTTAGGAGAAGTTGTACAATACTAATATATAAGAGTCGAATTAACTAAGGATAGACATAAATAAATAAGGAAACTTCTTGAGATATGTTTAAAGAAATAAGTTAAGTGAATACATAATAATGAAACTAAAGTGCCCTATTATTTCGCATCTCTTCCTCAGATTCTTCTTCTAAATAAATAAGGTAAGTGAATTATGTGTTAAGTGTAACCTAGATTTTTTGCTTAGTCACCAATTAAAACACATGATGATTTTACGCTTTCTCATATTTATTATTTTGGTTGTATATAAGTCTCTTAGATGTGTTCCAACGCACGATTTTACCAAAAGAAGGTCACTTGAAGAAAGATAAGAGCAAATGATCAAAATAAGTCATTACTATAAAATGTAATTCCTAATTTTGCACATGTACAAACTAATATGATCATTTTGTCAAAATTATCACTTATTAATATTACTAGAATTCCACCGTGCAATGCACGGATTGTATATTAAAAAAATTCTAATTTTCAGAGATTACAAAGTCTGGAATTTCAATATATAGTTAAAATATAAAAATAAATAAATATTATATAAGGGAAAGAACACTTTTATTTTTACCACTACACCATTGAAAATCAACATCTGCAAAATACTTTATACATTCATTTAAAATACATGCCAAAGAAAAAAATGAATAAAGTAACATAATATAAAGAGCAAATGGTGGGAACTACCCACTTAGGATAGAACAAAAACTTTTATAACATGTGAGATAAAAAACTAAGTTTTCTACCCACTTTTTTGGTTCTTTTACCCAAATACCCTTGATACTTTATCTCTCACATATTTCTCTCTCACATTAATATACTTTCTTTATTTTCAGATTTTTAACACAAGTTTTAGTTTTTTTAAAACAAAATCAGATTTTTGTAAAATCGTTTATTATAAAAAAAATTGAAAATAATTTTAGTTTTTATTATTTTATAATTTCAAGATACTTTAAAAAAATGGAAAATATTCTCGAAAAAATAGAAAATATTTTTCGAAAAAGTGTGTATTTTTTTAAAAAAAAAAACCATTTTCATATTTTTGATTCTTTTTTTGTTTATCGTGTTTTTTTTATATTTTAATATTTAGAATTGAAATTTACGAATCTAAGATGTCTTGTGCACGATATATCGTGTCTATATTGAACACGAGCACAATATCGTGCCTCGGTAAAAAAATTAGGCACGATATATCGTGCCCTATATTGGCGATATCGTGCCTCGGTAAAAATTAGGCACGATATCGTGCCCTATATTGGGTGCGATATCGCGCTCGGTAAAAATTGGGCACGATATCGCGTGCCCATATTCATGCCCAATTTTAAATAAGGCGATATATCGTGCCTCGATTAAAATTAGGCGCGATATCGTACCAATTTTAAATAAGGCACGATATGAGTATACGATTTTATACATAGGTGTGTGTATTTGGGGGAAGTGTACACGATTTTCAGAAAGCATTAATTGCATCGGTTTCAAAATTCAAAATTCATAAAATACCAACTTAAAGAAGGGCAATTTAAGCCAATTTGGGTAGAAAAGAGTTTTGTTATCTTGGTGGGTAGAAAAATCACACCATATCCATAGTGGTCTTAAAAATTGCCCCTAAAGAGCAAATCAATCAGCCTCATAGATTGGCACCTTTGTTAAAATCAACTAATCCTATTTGAACCAAAAATAAATAAATTAAAAGTTACATGGGCCTAAGTATTCAATAACCAAATATATATTTTGTAGACAAATGTATAACAAAGAGAAATTGGTCCAAATCAGTTAAAGACCATCCAACAATTACTTGGGCTCGGGCAAACAACTATTATACAAAAACAATTTAATTCCGTGTTGCCCTAAAAGGTCATAGATGACATTCTGTCAGAGTTCAGCCACCCGCCGTCTTCATCCAAGTCATTTTGAATCACCTTGTGCTTTCTTATCCATCAAGTTGCTATCTCCATCAAAAAAAAAAAGAGAAATTAGTTTTCATGAAAAACAATAGATTATTTGTGTTTGATTCATCGTTTCTGATTTATTATTTAATTTTTCCAAATCAACGCCATGTTAGATATCGATTTTAGTAATTTTCCCTCAAGATTTCCATATATATAAAACATTCCTGGTTCAATAGTATATTTTTATTTAGTAAAAAACCCATCTTATTATCAAAATTCCAAACCTATCTAGAAACCCTTGAAAAAAATGTATACACAAACAAAGATGGCAACGTACTCTGCTTCCTTTCTTTGATTTCAGATAAGTATAGTTTTATTATTTTTCGGATTTAATTATCTTATACTATATTTATGGGAAATGCGTTTCGAGTTTCTGATATAAATCAAATTATAACTGTTCAGATTTGAGAAAACTATAGTTCGAATGCCTTTTTGTTTTTTAATTTTATACAGAAAAAAAACGAAACTCTAAAAAATTTATTTTGGCAAAACAAAACTACAGACACTTTGACCTTCCACATATATATGTACTGTAAATTAGTGTCCTTCTCAGGTAAGTCCTCTAACTCGTACATAGTTGGATGAATGGTAGTAAGAGAATCAGACTGATTGGGAAATTTCAAAATGTAATTTGGCATGAGTTTGTATAAGCATGTTTTTTCCTCCAAAAAAAAAGAAAATATAAGCATGTTTTGAGTGAAATGCAGTTGTCTTGAAAGTAAGTATTATTGTTAATGAATATTAAAATTTTCAGATTTAAACCTTATTGACCATTTATTATGCTACATGTTCAGTTTAATTCGTCTTTATAAAATCAAATGAGGGGGTGTTTTGAGTTTTTGAATAGTAACTTTCTTTTTGGGTATTATGATTTGTGTACTGTCATCTTTATTATATAAATATTTATTAAATTTAAATAGCCGTGTTCTTTTAAATTGGTTACAATACATGCATATGATAAATTTAACCGTTAATTTTATATTTAAATGCAACTGGGATAGTTAATTGTTTTCAAATTTCATTTTGATGCATCTCGAAATTACAAAAGAATGGCATGCAGAAATTAAAAATTAACGTACCTCTTTATAATGAAAGACACACTCTAACTGAAGGGATCCAAGTTCTTGCAATAAGATGGAACGTTGAAGGTATTACTGCAACTTCAATGCTTTAAACTGAGCGTGTCTTTCAGTTATTACTCACAACTAGTGTGCTGACCCGTGCAATGCACGGAAGATGTAATGATAAGTTGAAATGATATCTATTCATATGTTAATGATTTATCGAATTATATAATTTGAATGCATACACCTCCCAATTGTAATGACCCAAAAAAATAACAAAGAATACAAAAGACGTTTTCAAATTAAAACACTATTTGTACATATTACAAATTTTCGAATACTTTTTATACACAACATTCATCGTTTGTTTATTTTTTGAAATGATATGTTATTCATATGTTAATGATTTGTCGAATTATATAATTTGAATGCATACACCTCCCAATTGTAATGACCCAAAAAATAACAAAGAATACAAAAGACGTTTTCAAATTAAAACACTATTTATATATATTACAAATTTTGAATACTTTTTATACACAACATTCATTTGTTTATTTTTGATTAAATCATCACCACAAACTAATATTTTCAAACCCTTACGATTCGTAACTCGGAAACCGCAATGTATAACTCGGCCATGATCAACACTGGATTCTTCAAGTACAAACCGATATTGGAGAGAGATTGGCCTTGACTCTTGTTTATAGTCATGGCGTAAGATACAATGAGAGAAATTGCCTCCGTTGGAACTTGAAGGGGATTTTGAGATCCGACGGTGTCAATGTCATCCGCGGAATCAAAACTTTATTACTGCATTGGTTCCCGTGAGAATTTTTGCCTCAAGTACATGTTTGGCAAGCACTCGTAATCACCAAACTAGTCTTGGTTACACAATCCATTTGAATGGTCCATATTTCTCAAGAGCATAACTGAGTCCCGACCTTCAAATGCAACTCATGATTAGGAACCCCGAACATTTTATCCCATTCAAAAATTCGGGAGTGTGCGGATCATGCGAAAGTCAACATTAGCATCCGATTTACACGTCTTTGTCCAGAACTCAAATAGGTGCGGCCCTCCGATGAGTTTAAAGATGTCATATATTGATTTATAGATTCGACAACATTTAAGGTAGGAGCTAGTATAGCTCTTTCTTTCAAGTACGTCGGATCATCAATGGCGTCTTTAAACATTGGATAAGTACTTTCTACAATAGTTGCAATCGGATCACCTGAAGATTCAAGCCAGATATCTTCAGGTATATCAATCATGGCACAACCATCATTTGAACCTCCGATTGTTCCATCACCAATGCTTGCGATCCATTCTGAGAATTCGGCCAAATCTTTAAAATCATTTGCTATCACCAAGGTTAAAGACGCATGTTCTTAGTCAATTTAAGGGCATGCGGTCTTTTCCACAAATCTGACGCATTAATGGACGCATTAACAATATCTTGCCGAGTTCCCTTTGGAATAACAGGCAAGATCAGTCTAAAATCCCCACTAAGGACAACGGTTTTCCCTCCAAAAGGTTTATGTTCCAACATTGGGTCGATGAGTTTCAAAAGACCTCGTAAAGTCTCGTCTAATGCCTGGAAGCAATGCTTGTGCATCATCGGTGCCTCATCCCAAATTATAAGTTTAGAACGAATAATAAGCTCAGCAAGCGGACTCCGCTTGATTGATATTGCAAGTTCGATCTGATGTGGGTTCAATGGAATAACAAATCGCGAATGTGCAGTCCTCCCACCTGGCAATAGAAGAGAAGCTATACCGCTAGATGCAACATTCAAGATACAATTTCTCCTTTCGGCCTCAATCCACGAAGATAAAGCCTTCCACAAAAATGTTTTTCCCCTGTTCCTCCATATCCGTAGACAAAGAACATCCCACCTTTATTTGATCGTGCGGCAAAGACGCATTATCGTTGAGTAAACTTTATCTTTGATCATCGTTAAGTTTCGAGATGAGGTCTTTGTTCTCTTGCAAAAGAACATCACGATCATAACGCAACTCGTCATATATAAGTCTATTTGGTTGCTATGAATGGTGTCGGATCGGAAATGGCATTGAGTCAAAATCACGCAGACTCCTACCCGAGTTGCAATAATTTCTCAATTTCCAACAACGTAAGATTCTTGATTTCGTTCTCACTCAAAAACCAAATCTGTTTCATAAGATCATAATACTAATTATTTATACAAATTAATATTATAAAAATATAAAAGGTTTTAGTAATGAACATAATATTTGGTAAAAATACCTTGATGTTGTAAAAGGCGTCGACATTTGTATAATATATCATCGAAAAGAAATTCCCAACATTTGTCCCGGACATTATCCGGTCGGCTCAAGGAGTCGGACGAAAGCAATGATGTAAATAAACCTCTAAGATTCTCATGAGAAGCCCAGGAGCTCGCTTCATTGATGGCATCAATATATTCCCTATCATCTTCTAACAATCCTGAGAGCAAAGCAAGCCTCTCGATAGGAAGAATGTTGAACACCGTCGACCTTCTTGTAGTCGTCATGACACGTTGCTCCACGAACAACATTGAGAAGACACCTCGGATAGTACATATCACCCGACTCAGGGGGACATAAAAACTCATCCTATAGATTTGCCAATTTGTCTCGGCATCCATTTTACGAGGTTCGGTTTCCACGTGAATTTTGTGGGAGCTTGGCAGACGTTAGCTCTCTTACTTGAGGATAGATTTTATTCGCTTCCATCCATGCTAAAAACATACTTTCTTTTACCGAATCCTTCTTAAGAACGTCATCTATTCTTTCGAATCTGAAAAATAACGCTTTGTTCATCGGAAAGATGAAAACTTAAACGCGTTCAACGGAGGATATTTATATTGAATTTTGAATCCCGATAGTCTCCATGCTGCCTCGCATGACGAAACATACCTTCAATCGTAATACATGCTCACCTCGTCAACAGCTTTTCCCATATTCTTCGTCATTGCTACTCGTATAGAACGATCGGTGACACGGTCATTTCCTTTATTCACATATTTGAACAAATACTTTATCGACCTTGATTGGTTATACCATTCCACATTGATGTGAGCTCCATATTTCATCAGAAATAACGATTGTGCGGCACAACATATCTGTTGTCAAGAGGTACTCCATTTTTTTCCACTATCCTTCCATCATTCCTACGTCTATAACGTGGATAACCTTCATCATCAATAGTCGTCACATCTACAAATTTTTTTCGGAAATGTTTAGTGCAAATTCCATCAGCCATGCAAGGAGAAGTTTTTCTAGCATCACCGCATGGACCATGTATCATATGGTCCTTCACTACCGCGTAATAACATGGGTCTAAACTCTCGTCGGGTATTTCAACTGATATAATTCGATCTATATCATCGGCATCGGATCTTGTTTTCTTTTGCCAAAAACACCAAAATATGGGCATGTGGCAAGCCACGTTTTTGAAACTTCGATCGTGTATACCACCGCAATAAAAACAAAAGGAAAAAATTATAAATATATTAATCATAATTGAAGAAACGGACAATTGAAATGAATTTTTCATCTACCATGACTTCACCAAATAGTTTATTTTGCCGAAAGCTCTTTGATCAAGGAATCCAATTTGATTTTAAACACCCTACGGACAATATCGAGTCGGTCCTCGGGATTTAATTTCTTTTTCTCAAGAAATCTTAGGATTTACTGGCCACTTCGGATTGCAGGTGAATGTTATAAACAAATCCGGATATCCTGCCCATCGACATATAGCCATGACATCCTGATAATTCTGAATCATATACCGAGCACCTCCCGTAAAGGTAGAAGGTAATATAATTCGTTTTCCATGAGTACCAGGATTGATGTCTCCATGCAACAACGCGTCAGTTAGACCCTTATAAATGTCGCAACGCAACTTTCTCTGATTCAACCTTACATACTTTAATCGCGCTGACTCAACCATTGTATAACCATCGACAATAAATTGCTGAAACAATCTTCTAGACGACAAAATTGTAGGAGGTTCATCATCTCTATCGTGCAGTCGATACGCGAAAAATTCTCTCACACTAACAGTTTTTCTGCCTCCTGGATTCCTTTTTTTTAGATCAGAAAACGATATGTCTTCTCTGAAACCATCTTCACCGTACGGTAATAACAACGGATACTGTAAAGCCAAGTATGAAGCATTCAACTCATTTATCCGTTTCAAACTGCCAGATTTTGTTTCCACTAATATATCCCTGTCTCCTAAGGCTTGATCAAAATCTCCAACAATAAGAGCAGCAACCTCTGAACTTGAAGGCATATTGTATCTCCTAGCATCCGTACTTCTCCGACCGATTAGACGTAAACAAACATCACGTTGACCGCCTTCTAAAATCTTCTCCTTCGCCATTCTAAAAGTCTTAACTAATACATTGTTTTCATCTAGCATTTTCTTTAAATCATCGACGATCGACTCGTGCAAATTATTATGCTCACTCCCTTGCCTATAAAACAAAAAAGAAATTAGGGACATATTACATAAACAATTAAAATCAAATATTGAGATTGACAAATAAACATACCGATCGAGTTTAATCTATTGGATATTTCATTGTCCGTGTCATATATGTATAATTGTGCGAATTTCGGTGTCACACCATTGGATGGCAACAAACTTCCCATTAGATGATAATTTTGCCCATGCAATCGGAAAACAGGAGGACCTCTACCTTTATTTACGTTGGTGTCAATCTTGCCTCCCATCGATGTGAAACAGAACATATTATTGTATGATCTTATATTGTCCTGGAAGTGCTTGCTCTTATTTCCCACTCCAAACAACAAATCTCCAAGCACAACAGGTGGTTCCTTGATGGGACGAAGAATATCTGGGTTTGGATTTTGGATAGGAGAGTAACCTTTCTTCAAACCAAAAAACCGCGTAACAAAATTCACATTTGTATGTTGCATCTCCAATATCCCAATACTCTACAAAAAATAAATGACACGGACATCACACAAATATATTAAGTGGAAATTTATTTATTAAATTTATAATTTCATTGCGAACTTGAATTCATAACATACATACCTTGTTTTCGATCAATCTGCGGATGTCCCATTTGACGAATAATGTGTGCAATCATTGTTAGTGTCATCGAATATTCTTTGTAACATTAGAATTGCCATCCATACACGTAGATTCTTGACATGTTAGATCAATAATTTTTCGTTGAGTCCGAAAGAACACTTGAAGAACCACCATTGCCTTTTTTATTTTTATTGTATGCAAAAATTCTTTTTGAAGACGATATCCCCGTAACTATAAAAACAAAATTACTAAAATAGATACACCTCAAACGAATATATGTAAGTTTAAATCATAATATAAATTATACAAAATAATAAAAATTTGTAGAAACTTAATTTACCATTAGTGATTTTACTAAATGGCATTATCGGCATTGGATTAACAATGCTACTTATGGACCCTTGCAAGTCAATTGGTTTGCATAGACTTGTACCGTCTTTGAAGACATTAGAATATTTTCTAACAAAATAAAACAAAATTATATTTGATTAATTTAAATAAACCAATTGCACACAATTTAAAAATGAAATATTTTATGAAATATAAAATATATGTATTTTAATAAATATTCAACATTAAATAATAACAAATAATGAAAATAAACAATTTAATATTAAATGTGATGTACCATTTGTAATGATCGAATTGGGAATATAATTATCGTATTAATATTTGTGACAGAATTTTTCAACATCGCTTAGTCTACATAACCTCGACGACGATCGCGCATTTATTCCTTGGGTCATTGATATGTATTTGTAATGTTTATAAGTGAATGATTGGATAACCGTCTTTTAGGTCGATCTTGCGAATCTTTTGTCGCATCCATGCTAGAAATCGTCAAATTTGAGCTTCTCATATTTTCTGCATAGATCAAAATAAAATAAGATACAAAATTAATTAATCTGCACAAAATAGTTTTTTCAAATAATTATATATATTTACAATTATATAAATGAAATTAAAATAAACAAAAATACTTTTATTCAATACTTTTATTAACGAAAACAAAAAATTAATTAAATATATAAACCATTATTAGCAATATAATTCATTTTTGATATGAAAAAAATAACAACTTATTAATTCCAATAAGTATTGTATATTTACAAATTTTACAACATTATAGTTTATTAATTATAACTAAATTGCTAGAATTAAAATAAATTACATATTTTAAAATCATTTTAAAATAATAAGTAAAATTCTATGCTAAAGGAATTAAAAAGTTTTCGAAAATTAAAATAATTTTACATTTTTAAGAAATTTAATTTATTAATTTAGTTTAATTTAAAATAAATATTAAAACCACAATATAAATTGGGCCACATTTTAAAAAAATGCATTTAATAGGATCCAATTATAAAATATTGGACCAGGCCCATCTATTTTTGAAAATATCATAATTCTTGGAATAGCCCCAATTTAAGTACAAAATACCAATCCTTGTTTCTGTAAAAAAAGTTAAAAAAATTAAAAAAACCTGGGCCATCCGATTTCTGATCGGATGGCCACAAATTAACCCTTTTATATGCCTAATAGAACAATCTAGAATCGTTTGACACGTGTCATAAGAACAGTAATTAAAATAAAAAAAAAGAAAAAAATGTTAGCCATCCGATTTGAAATCGGATGGCCCTGATGAAAACAACCATTCCAATACCACCCCCCTCTCTATCCAAATGCCAGCCCACTTTTTCAGCATTCTGAAATGAATCATTTGATTCATCTCCCCTCTCTCTCTACACTCGGTTACCGAAAACCTCTCTCTCTCTCTCTCTCTCTAAGAAACCCTAATCTCTCATCTTACAGATCTCTCATTTTTCTGATCTTTTAACAGAATCAAAATGAAATAAAACCTAGAAATATCTTATTTTTCTCAGTCTTGTGGAAAAAATTCGATTCCATTAGAGGCTAGTGAAGAAATCTGAGAAATCGATGGTTTTGCTGGGTTAGTTTTTTGTTTATGTTTTTGTTCATTTTCGGCTTATTTTTTCGGAAAATGAAGCTTCAAATGTTCATATTATTACGATTTTTTATGTTTTTTTCGACAATTTTTTTGGTTACGCAAGAGGTTTTGAACGGCTACTTTGTAAGCCATAGATCCTAGGTGGTTTCTTCATAGCCACTCGGAACATATGGATTTACATAAATTTTTGTTTAAAACCTAAATAATCTTATGATTTTCTCACAGATCTGTAAGTAATCGGTTAGATCCGTATGTTCCACACTATTTTTGGGCGATTTTAAAAATTTCTGGACCACCATTGCAAAGAGTGTTGCCGGAAACAGCAACTTCAGCTGATATTTGGGGTTTTCTGGAATTTCTTTTTTTTTAAATGGTTATTCCACCAAAATGAATGATGTCGCTAGAATCGGTAAGGTTTTTTTTTTTTTTTTAATCTTTTAAGATTTTTATTTTCATATCAGTTATTACCACACTTATATTTTTAAATTTTTTTTTCTTAAAACTATCTGATTTGTTTTTTTGCTTCTAATTTTTTTTTAAAATTTATCTAACGTTTTTTCCGTAAAGAATAGAAATGATTAAACTCTAATTTTTTTTACACTTTAATCGAAATTTATTTTTGTCTTTTTTGAAGTTTTTAGAAAAATGTGAAACAAGATGTAAAAAACCTATTGTTTTTAAAAATAAAAACTAACTGTTCCAAAATTTATATTGATATTATATTAAAAAATAAAAAAGATTAAACTGAATTTTATTTTACTTAACTATTCCTTTCTATTTTCTTAAAATCTATACGATGATATATTTTTATAATGCTAGTAAGATTAAAAATAAAAGCAAGAAAATAATATTTTAGGAAATATACATAGTCGGTTAAAAATTAATAATACATACTAATTTTTGGATTAGCTAAGTTTTGTAATCAGTTAATTAAAAAATATTATTAATTTTATTTTCTCGAGAAATAAGAGGATACAAATTATTGTATATAATGTTTTTAAACTAACATATAAATTAATGGAATTATATTTTTAAAGGTTTTACATTATATAGTTATTCATACGAAAAAAACATAGAAAATTATAATATTTTCAAAGTCAGTATTTACGTATATTTTATTATTTATTTTGAAATCCTAATTGTCTAAATATATTTTTGTAAAACTTTGAGGTTAACACCAACTTGACCCTACTCTCAGAAAGTAGTGGAATCCTGTTGGAGACTCAATGTATTTTGACTGTATTTTTATTGATTTTGGTTCATATATGGGATGTAAAGAAAATGATAGGGGATATAAAAAAATATTGGAGGAAGGCAGAGGCTTAGGTTCTTTTGTGTATGGAACAAAGTTTCACTCACAACATCCAAAAAGATAAGTATTATACTTTTATTATTCTCAAATTTCAATTTTCATTCAATTTTTATATGAAGTATTCTGACCTCAATATTTGTATTGGCAGGTAATGAAAATTAAGGTTTTAGAGCGACCAAGCAAACATCTAAGGTAATAATTAATATTTTCTTATGAGTCTGTTTCTTTTTAAAACCAAGTTTTTGGGGATTACTTGAACACATTCAGATTTTTATAGACTCATTTAGTATGTTTGAACATAAATTCTAGGTATGTCATTTCTAGCTTACATTAAATACAGAAAAAACCTACAAACAATTTACAAAAACATGATACATAAGCAGCAAAACCCTATCTAGATATATTGAAGCCAGGGATAGCTATCATACTTAATTACTTTACATGATTTACAGAAAAAAAGGATAACTGTGTAAATGAAAAACAATTGCCTATAAAAAAATCAGAAGTATATCTTGACAGCCTAAAAAATTTATAGAAGCAACTTACCCTTTACATTTTCTGAGTTGTTCTTTCTCTTACTTCCGATAACACAATGTCCTGATAGCTTTCTCATATTCAACTCTGCTGAATGTGTAGTTTTCTGTGTTCCACAATGAGATGTGATGGGATAGTTATATTTCTTATCTCTAAATCCGTTTTGAATAATTGGAATGGTTTATATAGACATTGATGGCTAAATATGGGATGGTTGTGATATGTTAAATAGAATCTTGCAATTTAGGTAAAATTAATGACGATTATAATTCACATGTGTAAAATGAATATATCTTTACATATTTATAATTTTCCATAAGATGATGAATGAATGGATTCGATTTTTATAAAATCGATCGATTTTAATTACGAAATGGTAAAAAAATTTCAAATTCTATTTATTTGGAGTTTAAAAGTTAAATTGGGAACAAATGTGTTGAATATTGCGTCATAGTTGATAAAGCTTATTAACTGTACGGAATAGTATAGTATATGTTATGTGGTTGTACTTTGTAGTTATTTAATTTCACTATTGTTTAAATTATCCGTGAAATGAATGGATCAAATTAAATTGCTTGGTTATGCTTTATGTTAGAATTGTTTTATAGTATGAACTTTGAGAATTAAACCCTCTTGACCCTACTCCTAGAGAGTGGTGGAATCTGTAGGGCTCTCAAAGGATGTTTGTGTATTTTTAGTTTACATTAACATATTTCATTTGCTAAATGAGGAATGTGATATTTCAAATGTCTGTCCCATGGTTTACATGGTTATTTGTAACATTGTTTGTATGATTGTAATTTAGTTTCTCGGTTGATTGTATTATGAACTTGAAACCAACTTGACCCTACTCCTGAGAGCGTGGAATCTGTTGGGTAATAACAATTTTAGATATGTAATATGTATTTTACAATTTTAATAAAGATTAAAAAATTAATATCTCAAAAACATGAACCAATAAAAATATAAATGTTTTCACGAATTAATAAACATTTTCATAAAATTACATAAATCCTTATAAATTAAATTATTATTTAATTAATTAATCATATCATTTTAAATATTTTAATTATATTAATAAATTATTAATTAAAATATTTATTTAATTAATCTAATTTTGTTTAAATATTAATTAAATTAATTAGTACATAATACATTTTGGAAATATTAATTTGTTAATTTACATATTAAAAAGAAAATTAAGTTAATTTTTAATTACGAGAAAATCATCGAGTCGTATGGAAATAGACGAGAAGACATTATTAAGTCAATAGAAAAAATTTTATTAAATTTAATCGCAATAATAATAATAAAAAACTGAATTTAACAAATATTCAAAATAGACAACTACTTATAATGCTAGTGTTAAAATATCCAAAAATTAATACTTAAACAAAAGAACTTCTTAATGCCTATCTAATCTTATTCCTTTTTAATAACACTCTTCATCTTCATGCTCGTCGAAGACGCACGAAAAATCGCTCATTCAAAGTCCTCTTAGCAAGTGGCGACACATCATTCCGATCGCGTTTGCCAAACAACTTGCTAGAGTGTTAACTTCATCCCCCGACGAACTATCATCTAATTCATGTGAACAGTCAATATCAAATTTTATAATGTTTTATTCACAAAATAAATATAAACATAACATAAAGACCAAAGTATTACATTTTCACGGCGAAGCTCTTCGCCTTGAAGCTTTGATAAATAGTCGATTCCTAAAAAATATAAAATAAAAATTATAAGAAAATATAAAATTTAAATTTTAAATAAATATATGAATTCGAATTTTTTAATATTTTACCTGACTCTCTAGAGAAGTAGCCCCATATTTCCACACTAAATCCTGATTTGCTGCAAGTTTTACCACAGAAAAAGCTCCAGCATAGTTGCGTAATTGTTCCTCTTTAATTTGAATTTTGAAAAGCACCATCTTGCCAATAAGGCCTTGCAACTCACTGGTAACTCAACAGCGAATCAACGCCACCTTCTTTCTACATTTTAAAACTAGAAAAATTTGTATAATTATATAATATATATTCGTTTAATATATGTAATATATTTAAAGCTTTTTAAAAATAAAAATTACTTTAACACTTTAATCCCTCAAATCGCACAAGGTCTCCCAATCAACTCGCTCACACTCCCTATCCCAACAAAGCGGGGTTGCACTTGCGATTCATCTACCACTTGGAAGTGAATCATATAGCTTTTGAAGTAAAAAATAATAAATTCTAATCAAGAAAACATTTCAAACAATTTTTTTATTTTCACTTGTAATAATTCTAACACAAATTTACCGTATACGTCCCGTTTCCGCAAATGGTCACATTTAATGCAATACAAGCGATCAACAATTTGGATGCGCTTTTTGGTACATCTTGTGCACGAAATGTACGACCATTCATCCGAAACACCAAATATCCTTGCACAAACCCAAAAGCTCCCGGCTATATAAAAAAAAAACATGGAAACATCATAAAATATAATATAAAGTTTTCAATAATAGATTGAACCACAAAAAACATGGAAACATCATAAAATATAATATAAAGATGTTCTAAAGGCTTCAATGAGAATTTTGGAGATTCTAGTTCCTCCAACACCGTTGTCGATCGTGGATTTGAAACATGGCTTATCGAAAATGTTGGATTATTCTTGTTCATAAGCCCAAAAAAGAAATTATAATCAGTAAAAATTAATATTATAATAATTATACAAATAGTAATTTTCGACTATTTAATAAAAAATTAATTTTATTTTAAACCATTAGTCACACAAACCTTCTCTTAAATTCTTGAATTTCCTCAATTGGATCATTCACATAAATCTTTGTAACAAAGAAGTGTTTGAAACCTTGATTTGCTCTGTAATAATTTTACAAATATTATATTAAATAAATGATTACCGAACAATTACCTTTAAATTTGTAAGTTACTCAACAAATACCTTTAAATACTTTAGCACGACCCATTTGTAAAATAACCACCACCGGGTCGACAATATTATTCTCCAAATGAGGTAGAATTTGTTCCACATAATCCTCCCAAAGAGTGCACGACAGACGCCTATGCCTGTAAAAATGTAATTGTTAGTTTAAAGTAAGATAAATAATACAGAAAATAATAAAAAGAATGTTACTCTAAATCTTCTAGTGTTATCTCAATGAATCTTGTAATTCTTCCATCAATGTCTTTATTCTGAGCACTGTGCATTGACACAACTCTGCCAATAACATCTGAAAAAACCAAGAAACATTAAAATTCAGAAACAAAGCAATTTGACCAAACAGTAAAAGTAAAACCAAAAAAAATCTGTAAAATTACCTAACAACACTGTATCGTCAACCTTATCAGGATTTGTTAAATCAACAAAATTCTTAAAATCAAAAAAGAATCGGGGGAAAGACTGCTCAAACATTTCAAAAACGTGAGTTTTCCCATAAAACAAAATTTTGTGTTTTGTGGCAGTGGTCTTGTATTTTTCAGTTTGTTTAGTGACCAAAAATCCTTGATCACATAAACATGTCCCTCCTTCAACATCTTTTTGAAGTTTGCAATATGAAATTTCCTTATTATGCCATGAATTCGATCACCCTTTGTTATATTTCAAGATCTGAAATTAGAATAATAAGTTTCGTACAATGCAAACAAAAATCAAAAGACAATAAAGATAAAAAAAAACTTACACTATCATGGAAAACACATTCTAGTGTCGAGATTTGATTTTTATCCGAATAAGACGACTTCTCATATGCTCGAATAAGCCTCAATTTGACAACCCACAATGTTTGGCTATTGTTGAGGTCGCGAATGAGTGTAACGAATGGTGCCATCTCTATTTTATGTTGATCGAAAAATTCAAGAAATATGGTCAAGCTTTGTCGTGAGATAAATTATAAATTGCTGTAAATTTTCTAATGCTATAGTTCAAGATTTATACTTGTGGTGGACCGAACTTATAAGGAAGTTCAATCAAAATATTTGTGGTTAGATATTGTTTTTGTTCTTATTTCCAAGATTTTTACCATATATTGTTATCAATGCCAATTCATTCATCACAGATTTGGGTTTAGATATTTTCGATTCTCGTGGCTCGATTGTTTTTACCAAACTGAACAATTGAATGCAAAAATCGATCAATGTAAATTAGTACACAATTTTTTTCTATGTAAATAGATATCAAATCAATAGTTTTCCATAAAAAAAAAAATACGACAATCAATTTTTATATTTTTGTGGTTTAAATCTTCCGAAATATAAACACGTCTTTTATATTTGGAAGCAACAAGATTCATTAAAATCGTGTAATCAGTAAATTGAGAAGTCAACTTTAATCGATTTGCAGTTATTTTTTTCCTTTAGTGGAAACAAAGTCAACTCTCCAGCAAACTTTGGACAAAAACTTATTTTGAGAGTATTTTAACCCATAAATAACTAAATTGGTCAAACTTAACAAATCAAAAAAGATGGCTTAATTTATAACCAAAATTACACAAATTGATCCACTATTATACGAAAATACCGAAAAATCTTTTAGAAAGAGGTGTTTAGGCGGGAAAACGAAAATTATAAAAGGGGTTTGTTTTTATATATATATATAGATACATAGCCAAGCCGAGCGAAGAGCTATGATGCGAGATTTTGTCTTTTTTTTTTTTTTTTTGGGGGGTTGTCTTGTGCAAAGCGAGATAATTTATGTGATTTAGAATTTTTGTAGTATACGTAATAGCTCAAATTTGGAGTTGGGCTATGGAATGAAGATGTTCCTATTTATATTGTCATGCACAATATTCTATGATGACAGATTGTAAGTTTTTATTATGGATTTGTATTATTTTTATATTCAAATGGGAAATAAATTCCATGGAATAAATTATATCAACTACATTATTTATTACTTGACCGAATTCAAAATTTGAATGACCTTTTTTGGTGCCCAAGATAGTGCAGGATTAATAAACTAAATTGATTTTATTGTTTTTAATTGCGCCACTTTCTATGCAAAAATAGATTATGATATAGGCCCCTCGTGAAATACGATGAGTTTCTTCTCAAAATAAAATAAAATAAAAACTTTAAGTAATAGACCTCCACTCTAATGCATGGCATGTTTCTTAATTAATGGTTGCATAGATTAGTCCCCACAAATACGAAGTGTTTCTTCAAAATTTGAACAAAAAAGTTAAAAGTACTTAACTCCATTTCAATTTTCAATCTTTGGAAACGTTACTTTTTTTTTTTCCAAAAATGCAGGACATGTTTCTTTTCTAAAACTCCCCAACTTTTGCAGCGTGATTACAAAGCGAACTATATTTTCGTTTTTTTATTTTTCTTGTTATTTCCATAATTAGCAACAGTTTTTGGCGGGAAGTTACTTAAAATAGGACTTTCTTGCTTTTATATATATATATATATATAGATATAGATTTAGCATGGTTTAAAATGTAAGTATCTGTTTAAATTTTTTTTTGTTTGCCTTCCCCATTTCCTTTGTTTGAATGTGGAGTTTATTTGCGGTTTTCCAGTTTGGCTTCGGGATTCTGTGTCTTGATTATTTCGTATTGATTATAAAAAAAAAAAAAACCACTACCATAAGAGTTGGGAAAGAAAATAACATAATGTGTATATATTTGGTATGACTAGTTTACTTTAGGGTAAATTCCACTTTACCCCATATAATCATGTTGAATATCATTTGCCACCTTATATTTTTATCACTTTGTCCATTGCACTCTCATTTTGTCTCACTTTACCCTCTTATAGGGGTATGCACTGCGTCCGTCCGGGAGACTAGTTTAGAAATCTCCAAAACCGTCCCGAAATTCGAGAGATCTAAAATTACATCTCCGGAATCAAAACATAAAATAAAATCTCCATCCCGAAAGTTCGAAATAGTTTGGGACGGAGATTCGATTCTAATTGGATGGTACGACGGTTCGGAGAAACGGAGATTCAAACACTATTCATAAATAAAATACACAAAGAGGTGAAAGAAAAAATTAGTGTAAAAATCATTAAACGATAATCCTTTCAGTCTTTTTTGAGTGCAATATGAAAAGTACTTATATACTAATACCATTAGTATACACGAGTTTAACTTTTTGATATTTTCACTACAACATAAATGACATTAAGTAACACAAATTTTGTAGCACTTTTTACATAAGGTACATATGTAATACATGTTTGTAACACTTTTTACATTATAATATTTATGCAACACTTTTGTAGCACTTTATCAATATGTAACACTTATATGCTACACTTTTAAATAAGTAACACTTTTTAAGTATCACTTTTTTTTGTATTTCTTTTGTAACGCAAATAGGTATCACTTTATTTAAGAAGCACTCTTGGCAACACTATATTTTATTAATTGTAACACTTTTTAGGGTATATTTTAGTAACACAAAATTATATAACTATCATTAAATCATGTCAATGATTATTTAATTATTTGATGTCAAAAAATAGGTGAAGACAAAAAAAACCACCAAACCTAAAAATTGTAGACATCATGTACTCTATTATTTTTACTGAATTTTTATTTTCTTTTTATAAAGTATTTTAGTTTTGTTTTTATTTTTTTATTTTTTACGGATGTAATAAATTCCGTCGTAATACCGATGGAAAATGCGCATGTATGTATTTTATTATTATTATTTATATTTTTTAAATTTTTACTAATGGAGACCAATTTCATCGTTAACCTTTTTTTTTACTTTTTAAAAAAAATTACCAATGAAAATTAATATTGTCGGTAACTACTTAGGAATTTTTTCTATCGGTAAATTATTTTTTCATTATTTATTTATTATTTAATTTTTTTACTGTTAGAACTTTTTTATCTGTCGGTAAATTAATTTTTTTTTACCGATTGATCAGTCGATAAATTCATTTTATATATTTTTGATATTTTTAATTTTTTGTGTCCTTTAATATATAACATAATATGATTTTCAAAATATATACTATAGAATATAAAATTTGATATATACAATGTATAATATAATTTAATATATATATTATATAATACAATCTTTATTATATAAAATATATTATAAATACATATAATATAATTTTTATACAATTTTAATATATATATATATGTGTGTGTGTGTGTATGTGTATATATAAAATAAAGCACAAGTTGTAATAAGAATGAACATAGCTTAGTGTCAAATTGTCACTTCCACACATAACAAGTCGTGGGTTCGAATGTACTTGGTGGCAAAAAAAAAAATATTTCTACGAAGTGCTACAAAAAAAGTGTTACATAAGATTCAAATCTAACACTTTAGAAGTATTTTTTTTAAAGTGTTACAAATATAAAAAGTGTTACAAAAAGTGTTACATAAAATTCATATGTAACACTTTAGAAATATTGCTTCAAAGTGTTACCAATAAAGAAGTTAATGTAACACTTCGAAAAAGTGTCACTAAAAGCTAATAAAAGTGATACCTTAGACTATAGGTAGACGGGCAAGTGCAAAGACCATAAAAAGTGCTACCTATTATCTATAGTAACATTTTATGGCCATTAGGTAACATTTTTGGGTGTTACCTAATATCATTTATGTTGTAGTGTTTATATTTAACTTATACATAAAAACAAAGTGTTCCAAAAACGCTAGCGCTTTTCAAAGCAAGCAGATGGGGCCCAGCGTCTGGCGGAGCCTGGCGGGGTTAGCGGGCCTTAATCGGAACAATAACTAAGTCGAACAATGGAGGCCTAGCGCCTAGGCGGGGACTAATCGGGGCTAGACGGGGTCTTTTAGAACAGTGCATAAAAATTCTTGAATTCATATTTAAGTGCTAAATTTTTAATATTGTAAATCTTTCTTTCATGATATAGAATTATAGACTATCTTGCATGTTGGGAAATTTATTTATAAATTTTGATGATACCATATAAAACTTAGATTAGGAAGTTGGCACCCCATTTTCTAAGTAATTCAACTTGTAATAGATATGGTTGTATAAGCTGAGTTGGAGTCAGCTAAGTTGAAGATTACAAGACTCGACTCAAGATCGAAGAGAAGACCCAACTATGTGTCGCTTGTGTGAAGTGAAGTGAAGACTCGATCAGTGAAAGAAAAGTCTTGCCTCGGTCGGTGGTACCGACAGCTTTTAGTCATTCCAAAATGATTGTAAAAGAATGGCAAAGGAGCATGCAATGACAAGACTTGAAGACAAATGAAAGAGATCCGTTGTCAAGACAAGTCATGGTTTTCTTTGAAATAGGTTGTGTCGTCACAAAAATAAAGCGCTTTTTTGAAGAGTGCAAAAAGCAAGGAACCAATGAGATGTGCCTGAAAACCTGCAGCGATTAAGGAAAGACTGCAGAGCAATTAATTCATGGTACGATCTACATCAGTACTGCGAGACAAGACAAGCCAACAACCTATGAGTGTGATTTGAAATTTATATCTATCTCTTCAACGGACATAATTAAAATATGCACTATAAAAGGTTGAGAAATAAAGTAAGAGAAGGTTACCGAGTTCAATACAAGTATACAAGCAATCAAGCAATAACCTGCAAATTTCTCTCAAGCTTTTCAAAGAAATCCTCAAGCCTAACTTCGAAGGAATTCAATCCAACACACTCAGTGAAGGAAAGATTACTTCATCAGTTGAAGAGGAAAACTGTTTTCAAGAACAAAGGGGTCTACTCTCCAAGGTTGAAGGAGAAGTAGTGAGGTTCCAGTTCAAATTGGTGCTTTGAACCTGTTGGAGGGCTAAGTGATCAAGTCGAAGGGTTTGAAGGAGGTCAAGTAATAGGACAACCGTCTTGTGAAGAAGTTGAGTCCCAAGAGGCACGCTATGTGATCAATGCTATCTCGGACTAATAACTACTTTGTAACCAAGCTTAAGTTACTTAGTGAATTACTCCAGGAGTTGGAGAAGAGTGGACTTTAGAATTACCCCATCCTCGAACCACTATAAAATTGCTTATGTTCATTTTACTTTTCAGCACACACTGTTACCTGCTTTATTTCATAACTGCTGATATAGTTAAACTTGCTAAAGTTTGCTGATAATAACCATTGCTAAAACAAGTGTTGAAAAATGTGCTTAAATTCATAAGGGTGAAAAATCTTCCGCTGACAAAACCAAATCAACTGATCTTCTAAGTGTTAGCTGAAAACAACTAAGTTATACTATCAACAGCTCAATCAAGTCTGTTGAGTGGGTATCTTTGTTGTGTAAGCCAACCTAGCTGTCCCTCAAGGACTTAGCTGATTTGAGTTAACTCTGAAAATATTTTAAAAGGACTAAAACGAAAAGTTGGTAAAGATTTATTCAACCCCCCCTTTCTAAATCTTACACATCACTCCTTGAGACCTACACTACATCATTAGTTTAATATCAATTTAATTATAGTTAAAAGTATTGGTTTTTATTTTTTGATTTTATATAATATGTTTTGATATTACATTATTCGTATAATTAGTAGTAAAAGTCTAGAATCTCAATGAATGATAAATTTAATAGCCTCTGTTACACAATAATATTATATAATCTTGCCCATTGCCATGAGCTCTTGACTTAGGAAAATATAATTAGGGCAATTGGCCGTAAATTATACCCACCTTTTAAAGTCAATGTCGCCCTTTTTACGCTTCCCAAGACAATTTTACCTAAATTTACGCTCCCGCCCTTTTTTACACAACAATACGTTCCAAAAAAATTCTCGACATTTTTACGCTTTGTTTCAAAATTGTTTCTAACATATTTCAACAACCAAGAAACAATATAGAAACAAACCAAAAACAATATAGAAACATCATATGAGCAAAAAAAGTTAAAAATTATATTTAAACATAAAAAAACTTTATGGAAACAACAAATACGTAAACATCGGAACAACAATAAAAAGGATATATAAACAACCCGTAAATAACGTAAAAAATATTTAAAACACCACATGAATAAAAAGAGCTTAAAAATAGGTAAAAATTGTATTTATACATTGAACACTACATGGAAACAACAAAATAAATTATTAGAACGACATTAAAAATATTATAGAACAACACCAAAATAATAGAAACAATGTACAAAATAATATATGGATAAAAAATAACATAAAAAATAGGTTAAAGTTGTTTTGAAACATCGAAATAACAAAGAAACAACATAGAAACAACAAAGAAATAAATTTAAACAATATTGAAATAACTTATATAACATGTTAAAACAATGCAGAAACAAACAAAATAAAAAAAAAAAAAAAATATGCGGGAGCGTAAAAAAATTAGGTACAAAAGTAAAAAATTAGGTACAAAAGAAATAGGAGCGTATTGTGTGGTATGGGGACCAAAATTAGCGTATTCCATGTAATTCCCCATATAATTAACTATAGGACTCGTAAGTGAACAGAGAATTCGACAAACAACTCGTGAATATGCTTGGATAATATTTGTTTATTTAGTTAAATGAGCATAAACGAACACATTTTAGGGCTCGTTTTATAAACGAACATATCTTGAACGATTTTATACTCGTTTACTAAGAAAAATAAAATTTTAGGGTTAAAAATGTCCACATAGAGCAAAGTGCAAAAATTTACATAGTTCATATGGTAAAGTGTAACGAAAAATAGTTTATATGGTAAAGTATAAAAACGTAAATAATCTTGAGTTTTAATGTAATTTCCTCATATATATTGATATATAATTCTTTTTTGAGATCTTTAGATTATTGAATTTAGATTCATGGTAAATATTATAAATGAAGTATATAGTTTTTGACAAATTGCGATCATATTAGACCGTTTCACGATTTTAAATTTATGAGACAGATCCAACCCATTTTGCAAATCAAAGAAAGTTTGTAACATCCTAATTCAAAACAATAATAATATATGATTTTATAAAGTGCTAAACATAATCTAAACTTAAAATTGCGTTTTTTTTGGGGAGAGGGTCCAAAAAAAAACACGATTTTAAATGAAGTACGAACATTATGACCTGTCAAAACTCCAAATATTCCTATGAAAATAAGTCTCAAAATTTTAAAAATAAAATTCCAAAACAATTCATCGTCTCGAGGCAAATAATCATTTTTACTTCTAAAATTCACTTTCAATTGAAATCAAATACAATGCAAAGTTAAAGTGACTTTTTTTTTATTTTGCAAAGTTAAATCATATCCTCGTTCAAAGACAACATAAATTCACTTTAACTTTGTTTTTTGTTTTGCAAAAAGAAATAGAAAAATAAAAGTTAAATATATGAAAAGGGAGAAAATAGTTTTAATTTTGCAGTTGTCATGAATCGAAAATGAACCTCTAAAATTAAAAATTGAGCATCAACCACTTGTTATCTTACATATTTGCCATATATATCAACCTTTATAAATATATAACTTAATTTATATATATATAGAGAGAGAGAGAGAGATAGAGAGAGAGAGAGAGAGAGAGAGAGAGAGAGAGAGAGAGAGAGAAATGGCCATTTCTACCCTTTTTGAGATAGGAAAACACTTTTTAACCAACTTTCATAAAACCACTTTTTACCCATTTTTTTTCAATGAAAGGTCATAAATGCCCTTATTCTCTCTCTCTTGGTTTAAAAATAATCTTTTTTTCTCTTTTCTTCTTCTTTCCAAAGATAACAATCTTCCTTTTTTTTTCTTTCATGTTTTCGATTTTTAAAGATTTAAGACACGATTGGAAATAAGTTTAAGTCAATTGAACCAAACTAATGGATTTCTTGCTTCAAATATTTACGTATAATGCGAGAAATTCACTTATTTTCGAGAAAAAAACCCGGAATGTTCAACATGGCACGATCGTGCCACCATAGATGTGATCACGATCGTGCCACCAGTAAATATAAGCACGATCGTGCCACCATAAATGTGAGCACGATCATGCAGCCATATAGGCAAGACGATAGCTACTTTAGTAAGGGTGTTTTTGTCTTTGTGGATAAAAAAGATGTCTTTTATAAAAATGGGTAAAACAAACAGTTGTTTCACTATCCAAATATGGTAAAACAAAAAACCACCCTATATATACATACCGTATATAAAAAAAAGCTTCATGCCCTTGTCGAGTGGGATCCTGTGGGTGGCACCACCCGTGCCACCCTGCAGCCACCTCCGACGACGTGAAATGTTTATTGGATACACAACAAGGAGCGACACTTTTCCATATGAAGCGTTCAACAAATGTAATTGCACACACCTTGGCAAATTCTTCTATTTTGACTCCTAGTCTTTTTGTTTGGGAACATGGTACTTGGTATCTTTCCTTATTGGTTAGAGAATCTTGTTATGTCCGACTTATCTCATCAATAATTACAAGTTTCTTCTAGAAAAATCCATATATATATATATATATATATATGAAAATGGTGTAAAATGTAGCTATTTTGGATAAGAAAAACTCGTTTCTATTTACTCCTATAAAAACCCAAATATTCTATCCATTATTCTAGTTTTTTACCTAATATCCTTACTTTTTTTGTTCATTTTGAACATCGTAATACAAAGAATCTTCTCTATTTTATCTCATTGTTTTACTTCAAAAAATAATTTAAAGATGATAGTCACACTATAAATTTAATAACCAATCAACCACGATGGAAATTCATAATGTGGCACAAGTTGCCACATTATAAATACATATCGTGTGGCATGTTTTCCATTTTATGGTTCATAAATTTTTATCCTGGCAATTGTTACCACGATATACATTTCTACCGCAGCAACTAGTGCCACAATATGAATTAATAACACGACAACATATTCATAAATTTCTATTGCGGTGATTACGGTCACAATATAATTTTCTATCGTGGAAACATGAGCCACAATATGAATTTATATCGGTGGTACATGTTTTCATGTTATAAATTCATAGACAAAACTTGGTTAGACCGCCTAACAGGTCTTTTCCGTTAGACAGACTCAACCCGACCCGAGTTTTATTGTAATTTCATGCACTGTGGCGCTTTATAATATTCTCAGGCGGTATCATAAGATCTTTGGACCTCGGTGGTATTTTTGTAATATTAGGGTTGTTAAAATATTAGTTTTTCCTGAAAAGTATTAGTAGTACATATGAAATATATTAGTAGTATATCCTAAAAAGTATTATTAATCCATTGAATAATATTTTTAGCAAATTTCCCTCATGAAATGTATTGATTTTTCCTCTCAAAAGTATTAGTAATCCACCTAAAATGTATTAATTATGTCCCCTTGAAAAATACTAGATAGTGTTGTACGTGATAGCAGCAACCCTCAAAAGTATTAGTTTTTCCCGTGAAAAGTATTAGAAATCCCTCGAGAAAAATATTAGTAATCCACTGGAAAAGTAATATTGGTAATTTAGTCATATTATTCAAAATAACTAATTTTGACAAATTTGTATGTGTTTTTTTGTATTTTCATAATTATGAAATAATATATGTAGAACTCGTATCTCGGATTTTGATCCTGGATTCATGAGTATATCTACCCAAACTTTATGATATTAATACTACTTGTACTCATCTCAAACCCAATTAAGAATTCATATTTATTACTCGTACCCAAACCTGAAAAAAGTTATTTGTACCATCTCATTAGATCCGAACATGTGTGGGTATCTGCATTTACCGATCCCAATTTAGTTTGTTGTAAAAATCTCCGCCTAGTACCGATTAATCCCCGCTTAGGTGTTAGGCCTCCCTTGTCCGCCTACGATTTGTTTTTCTAATTAGGCCCGCTAATCCCGTCCGAGTCTCGCTTTAATCTCGCTTAGGCGGTAGACCCCGATCTGCCTCTAGCGAGCGCCTAGCACTTTTTACAAGTGTCACCCCAAGTTGGCCCCCTCGTCGTAAATCCTGGTCCGCCCGATTCTACCGTACCCTATATCAAAAGGAAGAACAATGATGACTAGTTCTTTTTGCTAAGCTACGAAAAAACCACACGAAATATTCTTACAATCTTGAAAAAAGTCATAAATGAGATTTAAGGTCACATCAATTTAAACAAGAAATAAATAAAAATTGAGCCAATTTTTTTTTTATTTTATGAAATCTTCCTGGATTAATCATACGTATAGTATATATTAAGTAGTTATTAATTTATATATTGCATGGGGCCTATGTGAATTCTCATATATGTATTATCTTATAAATTTAATGAATTATTAATTTACTGCGTTGTCCTCGAGTCAGGGCCAACCAAAAATAGTATTTGAACGAAGCTACTAATTAATCGAGTATTAAATTATCGAGATTTTACTGTATATATACATAATTTTAGTTGATAATATAACTTTTGCTCACAATTTTACACATAAATGTATTGCATGGTTTATAAAACAATTTAAAGCTTGTTTGGGAGCATTTTCAGTTTTTCAAATTAACCTGAATTTTACCCAAACTATAAATTTTAAAAGTTTCGGATTGTTTTTTAATATGAAATTTATAGACAAAAACTTATATCGACTTTCTAATGGGTTTGAATACGTTAGACGGATCCCAACCCGACCCGGTAACAGAAGGCGGTGGCATTTTTGTGATTTTGAATGCGGTGATATTTTTGTAATATTCTGGAGGTGGTATAATATAACTGGACTGGTGGCATTTTTGTAATATTAGGCAGTGACGTAATACTGTTAAAAGTATTAGTTTTTTCTCTAAAAAGTATTAGTAGTAACACTGAAATGTATTAGTAATCTGCTTGAATAGTTTTTTTAAATCCTCATAAAAATATTTATTTGTATTAGTATTCCTACTTTGAAATGTATTAGTAGTCTTATTTAAAAGTATTATGTTTTCCGATTAAATGTATTTTAGTATTCCTCCTGAAAAGTAATAGTTTTTCTCATAAAAAGTATTAGCAGTTCCCCATAAAAGTATTAGTTCTTCCCACAAAAAGTATATGTAGTCATCCTGAAAAATATTTGGTGGCTCCCCTAAAAATATTAGTTTTCCCTCCAAAAAGTATTAGTAGTTCTCCTAAATGTATTAGCAACTCTCCTTAAATGTATTAGCAGTAGCCAACGGATGTAGTGTTGGTACTTGTGCGGGCTGTTGGTGGGCTGGTGGGTCGGATATTTGGATCCGTCTAACGGATTAGATCTGTTAGACCGTCTGACAGGAGACTAACCCAATTAAATTTATAACTATGGATTGGAGTCAAGATATCTTATTAGTAAGTACCTTGTAACCAGGGGCGTAGCTAAGGGGGGGCCTCTCCGGCTTCCCGCGCACCCCAAAATCTTTTTTTGTCCCGTTTTTTCTATGGAAAAAAATAAAAAAAATTATATATGTTTTTCTAGGGGGAAAAAATTTGGGCTAGGGGTAACCATCCAGTGTCGGCTACGCCCGCTTATAACTATAGCTTTACGACTCACTTAGAGGAGAATTAGGAAATAACCAAAATCATTTTTTTTCCTTAAGGAAAATTAAATAATGTTGTTCTTAATTTCCATGTTTTGGCATCTTAAACGATATTATCACCTTTTAATACTACGAAAGTTGTACTACGCTTTTATATATTTTTTTATAGATTGAATTATATTCTTATAATATTTGTGCTTGATAATTACAACAAGCAAATGTACATAAACATTAGCATATTCCTAGAAAGAAAAAAAGTCTCCACCCATTCATTCCATTTATTTTTGGATATTTCTAGGTGAATATTCCATTCATTCCATTTTATGTCTCGTAATTAAGAAAAATTGTGTTTTCACCTAAATTGAACCGATAAATAAGGATGGGAAACAGAAGAAAAGAACCTCATACGCAGAAAATAAGTGAGTAGGATAGTTTCAAAAGATATCCCTAAGTTTGGGTTAATTACAAAAAAGTCACGAGTTTTGGAAAATTAAAAAAAACCCATATATGAGGTCACATTCTCAGATTGCACTTTATCACCTTCATATATAAGCGGATGAGATCTTCTATTCCAAGATTATGTTTCATCTCTATTCCACCACACTGATGATTGCCACGTATATAGAAGTTACTATATTAAAACCTCACAATTTAAACGTGATTTATACTCCAAATTTAATATGGTAACTTCTATACACGTGACAATCATCCGTGTGATGAAATAGGACATGAAACACCATCTTGGAATAGAAGATCTCATCCGATATATAAGTAATAACACTTTAGACATCCTCTTAAATTTGTAAAAATATTGTTATTACCCCCACATTAATACAAAATCAAATCTCAAGGGTTTTTTTTTTTCCTCTAATTTTCATATATCGTGGTATTTTTTTTGGTAATTAACTCAAACCCGAGAGGTAGTTTTTATGATAATCCCAAATTATATATATAGATGCGAGAAATATGCTTCATGTTGAGATCGATTGCATATACGCCATTTATTAGGAAGGAAATTATATATAAAAGAGTAAATGTATCTTCCATAGTTATCCTCTCTCTCTCTCTCTCTCTCTCTCGACTCTCTCAAACCTTAGCGCATAAAATTTTATTTGCTGTCCACCAAACTTCTTAGGTATGTCGAAACCCTAATTACTTCAACTTTGCAAATGTATACATCGTGTGTGCGCCTATGTATGTCGAAATGAAAATTTCATGCGAAATCGAAAGGGTTATTTTCTCTTTTCGTTTATGTATGTTAATTCTTGTGAGCATCCACTTTTCTATGGTTATATGGTTTATTCCGTTAACTTGTATTATATATAAACCTGTTTCTTGATTGATTTTCTCTCTTTCGTTTTTGATATTCTTTTTTCTTGGAGATATATATTCTTGATTATATCTCGATCAATATTAATATTGTTAATTTTTCTTTTTTACGAATGTTTAGAAGTAAAATCTAACATTTACATATATAAAGGACATTAAATTAATAGAATTCCCAGATTGGGTAATTAGGGCAAATTTGAAATGAAGATTTTTACATTAATCTACTGCGTAGGAGAAATTTAATTAATTATAGATCATGGGGTAAAAACCCTATTTCTGGTCTAACTTAGAACTATGCACAAAAACTTCAATGTCTTATCTAATTGTGGATACAACTTCAAATTAATTGGGTGAATCTTGGATTAAATATTAGGGTTTTCATGATATTATATCATCATGTATATTAATTTTGCCTTGTTTAAACTTGTCATTTCATTATAATAACATTTTGGCTGGTTGAGTTCAATTAATAAATGTATAGTGCATCCATTGTATGATTCATATATAGTTAGAAATCATAGTTTCATGACAAAATTAGTTAAACTAGTGATAATTAATCACATTAACAATTTTTTGCTTAGACTTTAATATCTTGTTGTTTGAAAATATAAATAAACATGTTGTTGATTTTATGCACAAGGAATAAATGGAATCACAAGCTAGTCTCAAGAGAAAAGAAAGCAACAACTCTAGTGGTAGCTTCAAAAAGGCCAATGTCGTTTTGGACTCACGCGCAACAACTTCAACAAAGAACGTATCAGAAACAAACATCGGGCGAAATTTTATAACCCCATCAAAGGGGATGAAAATATTGATCAAATCATCGAATGGTCACCCCTAGCTGATGGCATAATACCTATTCCTTCAACTTCAAAACATAATGAGGAAATAATGAAGAAGAGGGTTGATAATTATATCAACGGTGTGTCTATGGTACGGCAAAAGCCGATTGCCCGTTTTTGAAGACTTATGCAGAGAACAGATTTAATAACTCGATCAATGGTGGCTAAATTTACTAATCATCGATAGATTCATATTTCCATCTATCCATATACTTCAAATAATTGATTTGGAATTAAGCTATTATGATATTCAGAGAGATTATTGGTCATTAGTAGCTAGCATATATAACATGTTTCTTGATTCCTGTTTTTTTTTTCCTTTTTCCATTGTGCTTTAATCTTTGGTCCTTTTATGGATTGTGACATTAAATTTTCTTGGTGAGGAAAATTATATTTTAGTTTCATTTTTTGGCTAATCCATAATTATTCCTTGCAAATGGATTGATGTGGTGGTACTATTGTGAATGAATATTGTGCGGCTTGATAGGGTGTTGGCGCTTTACAGTGCACCTTTGTGGGGCTGGATGAATAAGTCCACTGATACCTTGAAATTTATTCTTTTATTGTATATTATTTGCTATTTTCTCCTCCATCAATTAGCATAGATTAACATTAGATTTTATGGTATATATGTTCTAACCTGCACTTGATCGATGAACTGTATTCTTCCGAAGAGAAAGGAAACAGATTATAAAGTATATATACACTTCGTATTCATAATGTAGGGAGTGTTTGTTAAAAATTCTCGCTTTGTAGTGATTTATTGTACTAATTATAAATTAGTAGTGTTTGCAAATAGAATCGGAAGTTGAGAATGTTTCGTGAAAAAGTTACAAAAATGCTTATGTCTTTGTAAAAGTCAAACCGAAGCAGAATCGAAAATCTAAAGTACCAATCTCCTTACTTTTTATATTCGATAAACAAAGTAGAAGTTGACATTTGCAAACATAATTTTTTTCATGTAAAAAACATGAGAAACACTTTTGTTTAGTGATTGCAAACACTCCTAGAGTATATAATGCAAAACACTATATTATAATTTAAAATATATATAAAATAAAACACCAAATTAAAATATATAACACGTTTCTTGATTTCTTGTTGTTTAGTTCAAGTTCCATGTGTAATAGAATATGCGAGAAAACAATCTTATTGATTTACCCATGATCGTGGAAAAATTTACTTGGTACAAGCCGAATGGGAGGTGTATGAGTCGGCTGGATCGTTTTCTTCTGTCAGATATATGGATGTCTGATTGGCCAAATCTAACACAATGGGGTCTTCAGAGAAGCGCATCTGATCATTGTCCAGTCTTACTCAAATCCCAAACTTTAGACTGGGGACCAAAACCATTCAGAGTTTTAGACTGCTGGGGAGATCATTCGGGGTTTCAGGAGCTTGTGGAGAAGACTTGGTTGGAAAATAATATTCAAGGATATGGAAACTTTGTGCTAAAAGAAAAATTAAAGAGATTAAAGGCAAAGTTAAAGGAATGGAACAGAAACCTTTGGGTCTACTAATAAGAAAATTCAAAGCGAACAAAACGGGAAATCGAAAGAATGGATTTACTTGGAGAGTCATCGAATCTAATCAAGATGAGTCTTTGAAAAAGAGACAAGAAGTATCGAATTTTTTCAACCTTATTTTGCATCGGGAATCGCTACTATACCAAAAATGAAGACAAAAGAATTTTATATAATCTGAAAATTTCATTCAACTTGATTGTCTTGCAAATTCCCACAACATGGTGTCCTATTTATACACATGAATTGGCCATATGAATCACCAACTATTAAATTGACACTACAAAAACAAGATAACTTTTTGAACAACTTAGACTCTTCAAACTACTTATTCAAACTTAGGAAATATAATTCAAACTTTGAAATATTAAAAACTTTTAAAATACTAAAAGACTCTTGACTAAAATAATTATTCTCCAAATTCATTTTATTTGTGCAACAATGCCTCCCGTAAATTGAATTTACTCTTGACTCCCAAAGCATCAACATTTCTTGAGAAAACCGATCTTCCAAGCGGTTTAGTAAAAATATATGCGAGTTGCTCATTACTTCGGCAATATTCAATGTTCAATTCTCCTTCATTAACAAGGTCTCTTAAGAAGTGAAAACGAAGACGAATGTGCTTCGTTCTTCTGTGCAAAAATAGATCTTTAGAGATAGAAATAGCCGAGCTATTATCACAATATAACACTGTCGGATAATGTTGCTTGAAATTCAAACTTTCTAAAATTCCTCTTAACCAAACAATTTGACATCCAACTTGAAGAAGTTGCAATGTATTCTGCCTCGGTGGTCAAAAGTGCCACAATTGATTTTTTTTTCGAACTCCACGAAATTGCTCCACTTCCAAGATTGAATACATATCCGGATGTACTTCGAGAATCGTCAATGCTTCCTCCAAGATCACTGTTGGTATAGCCAACAAGTTTGATAGGAACTTGTGTTTCATAGAAAATACCATGATCAAAGGTTTCTTTTACATATCTCAAAATTCTTTTTTCCACCTCCCAATGATTTGAACAAGGATTCTCCATAAACCTGCTAACTAGACTTACCGCGAACGTGATGTCGGGTCTAGTGGCGGTCAAATGCATCAAATTTCCAATTAAGCTCAAAACATGGTAGAATTTACAAACTTTCCTTCACCGTTCTTGCTTAACTTCAATCCAAGAATACAAGGAGTTGATACTGATTCGAATTCTCCATCTTGGTTCCAGTCTTTGATTGTTGAACATTAATCCCAAGAAAATGATGCAACTCTCCCAAATCTGTCATTTCAATTCGTTCATCATAAAGACTTTAAAATCTTTCAACATTCCCAAATCATTTTCCGTAAAAATGAGATCGTCGACATAAAGGCTTACAACCATAAAACCTCCATTAAGTTCCTTTTGATATAAAGTGTGTGCTCAAAAGGACACTTTTCAAAACCAAAATTAATGAAATAATCATTAATTCGACCATACCATGCTCGAGACGATTGTTTTAACCCGTAAAGGGCCTTTTGAGTTTGTACACTTTATCTTCCTCACCTTTTTTAACAAATCCGGTGGTTGCTCAAGATACATTTCTTCTTGCAAACAACCATTTAAAAACGCTGATTTTCACGTCCATTTGGAATAATTTCCAACCATTTTGAGCAGAAGAGAGATAACCAAACGAATGGTATCAAGTCTAGAAACAGGAGAAAATACCTCATTGAAGTCTTCACCCTCCTTTTGTTTGTACCCCTTTGCAACCAATCGTGCTTTGTATTTATTGATTGAGCCATCCGGATTGGTCTTCATTTTGAACACCCATTTAACACCAATCGGGATTTATGCGGAGGAAAAAACAAGAAGCTCCCATGTACCATTCTTTTCAATGGAATTAAGTTCGTCATTCATTGCTTGAATCCACTTTTCTTCTTTTTGAAGCTTTTTCATAAGAGATCGGATCTTTACCCGCAAAGAATGCAAAAATACTTGATCTCGTACATTAATCATTTCGGTTTCATCATAAATTTCTCTCAAGCTTCTTGTCCTTCTCTCCAAAGGTGACGGTGAACTTTGAGGAGATTCGTTTCTTTCACCATCTTCAGGTTGTATTGGTTGAGATTCGCCTTCATCAAAATCAAAGATTTGCAAATTTGATGAACTCCGAAAAATCTGAAAACTCATAACAAGCTTTTTCATCAAAACGAACATCTCTACTAATCACAATTTTCTTTGTCTTTGGGTTATAAAGCTTGTAAGCTTTAGTCCTCTCACTGTATCCAATAAAAATGCATTTTTCAGATTTATCATCCAACTTTGTTCTCAAAGAATCTGGAACATGTGCATAAGCAAGACAACCAAATGTTTTCAAGTGACAAACATTTGGCTTCTTTCCATACCAAGCCTCATTTGGAGTAGAATTCTCAAACTTCAAAATTTCAAAATTCAAAGCAGACACATTTTTCTTTTTCAACATGCATTGCACCATGTTCATGATCGTTCTATTTTTTCATGCAGTGCCATTTTGTTGTGGTGTATACCGAGTCACAATTCATGTCTAACACCATGATTACGACAAAATTCTTCAAATAAGTTAGACAAATTCTCCTCCACGATCACTTCTCAAATTATTAATTTGACAACCGGAAAACTTTTTTCACTTGAACTTTGAACTCCATGAAATATGAAAGGGCTTCGATTTTCCTTTCAAAACATAAACCCAAACTTTTCTTGTGTAGTCATCAACAAATAACAAGAAATATCGATTACCTCCTAAAGATGGAACTTGAATCGGTCCACAAATATCCGTATGAACAAGCTCCAATGATGAATGTGATTTCCAACTTGATTTTGTTGGGAATGGATCTCGTGTTGTTTTCCCAACTGGCATTCTTCGCAAACTTCACTTATTGCATCAAGTTGAGGCAACCCTTGAACAATATTTTTGCTTGATAATTCCTCAAACTTTGAAAATTGAGGTGACCGATTCTGTCATGCCACAACTTGGAAATCTCTTCATCGAAAGAAAGATAACAGTTGGCATTTAACACATCAAGCTTGACCGGAAACAAATTATTCGAGCCCAAACCAATCTCTGCAAAAAGTTGATTTTTCTTCTTCATGGTGCAAAGATTATTCAAAAAGTGAATATCAAAACCCTTCTTCATTAAGTGACCAACACTTAGCAAATTACTTTGCAGTCCAGGTACATAAAATACCTCCGACATTTTTTGAACTTTTCTATTTTTTGTTTTAAAAGCAATTTCTCCAACACTTTGAATTTTATATGACTTGGGATCTCCAATTGTAAACTGCCCATGGTTAGCTTCGACAAGATATGAAAATAAATTTTTGTTGCCAGTCATATGTCGACTTGCCCCACTATCCAAATACCAAATATTTCCAAAATTTCCATCAGAAGCTATCAACAAAGTTTCAGAATTTTCTGTTTCATTTTCATGCACCAAGCCAACTTCTTGCTTTTTTTTTCCAGGATATTTAATCCAACAATCACTTATTTTGTGGCCTGGTTTATGACAATGATAACATTCAATATAGGTTTTGTTACCTCTATAGGTTCCTCGCCCTTCTTCCTCTTTGAGAATTCTCAAAATATCGCTCTACTCTCTCCTTTTTGTTCTTCTTGTTCTTTAGGTTGTCTTTCACCTCTTCCTTGTCCACGACCTCGCCCACGTCCATGACGAGAACCACGGTCTCCGTGAATGTAAATCGAGATTGCTTGATCAAGAAAAGAAGTGAGTTGAGGATTTCTTTGAAGGATCCTCGCCGTGAGCTTCCAATCTTTCTCGTAGACTCTCCATCGGCATTGATGAAAGATCTTGCGATTTTTCAATAGCCACAACCACATGATCAAATTTATTAGGTAGGCTTGAAGAAATTTTTCGACAACCCTTTGGGTCTCCATAATTTCTCCATTTGATGCCATTTGATTTACAAGAGAAGTAACTCTTGTAAAATATTCCGAGATTTTTTCATTTGCTCTCATCTCTAACTTCTCAAATTAAGCCCGTAGAGATTGTAAGCGGACTTTCTTCACTTGATCTTGACCGAATACGTCGTCTCAAGAATTTTCCATGCTTCTTGAGTACTCTTTGCCTTGGAGATCTTTTCATAAATCGAATTTCGATTGCTTGATAAATTTAAAAAGTGCTTTTCTATCATTTTTCTTCTTGTTCTTCAAAATAGTTTTTGTGCTTGATCAATTGAGTTTCATCCTCGGGTGGATTTACACCTTCTTCAACAACACTCCATATGTCTTGAGATTCAAGACATAACTTCATTAGATTGCTCCAATAATGGAACTTTTCTCCATTGAAATGAGGCACAAGTGTAGCAAAATTGTTGTTGGCCATTTCTCTCTCTCTCTTTCTCTCTCTCTCTCTCTCTCTCTCTCTCTCTCTCTATATATATATATATATATATATATATATATATATATATGGCTCGATACCAATTTGAAGACAAAAGAATTTTATATAATCTGAAAATTTCATTCACCTTGATTGTCTTACAAATTCCCCAACATGGTGTCCTATTTATACACATGAATTGGACATAGGAATCACCAACTATTAAATTGATACTACAAAAATAAGACGACTCTTTGAACAACTTAGACGCTTCAAACTACTTATTCAAACTTAGGAAATATAATTCAAACTTTGAAACATAAAAAAACTCTTGAAATACTAAAAGGCTCTTGACCAAAATAATTATTCTCCAAATTCAATTTATTTGTCCAACAAAAAGCTAGATTGAAATGGATAAAAGAAGGTGACGCCAACACCAATATTTTCCATAGATGCGTCAATAGAAAGCGAGAAATGTAACCGCATTATCGGGTTATACATTAATGGATGGTGGTGCGAGATGTGGCGGACCAAAGTCCAATAAAAGAACACTTCCGAGAATAGATTCACATGGTGCGAATGGAACATACCATGTCTAAGTGATCTCAATTTCATTAAATTGAGCGAAGAGGATAACAAAATGCTCACAGCCCCATTTTCAGAGGAAGAAATCGAAAAGCTGTTTGGAATTGCGGAAGCTTGAAAAGTCCAGGTCCAGACGGTTTCAATTTCAAATTCATCAAACATTTTTGGGAGGTTATTAAAATTGATGTTATAAGATTTATTCAAGAATTTTATTCTCGTGGTCGTATTGTCAGGGGCGGTAATCCATCGCTCACCATCGAAAAGTCGTTTGGAATTGCGGAAGCTTGAAAAGTCCAGTCCAGATTTCGGTTTCAATTTCAAATTCATCAAACATTTTTGGGAGGTTATTAAAATTGATGTTATAAGATTTATTCAAGAATTTTATTCTCGTGGCCGTATTCTCGGGGCGGTAATCCATCGTTCATCGTTCTGTTACCAAAGAAAAAATCCCCACAATCAATTGACGATTTTAGGCCTATCTCACTCATTGGGTGTACATACAAAATTCTGGCCAAAATCTTGGTGCACAGAATTAGCAAGGTACTGGATCCAATTATTTCAAAAAGTCAGTGAGCCTTCATAATTATTTTTGTTATTAGATTACGTCATTATTTAATATTCACCTACAAATTTTATTATGGGTCCAAATATCACAATTGCCCATGAGACCCAAACCATTATTGAGCAACTCGTGAGATTTAGTTTGCTATATCCGTCCCATGTGGTCCATACTGGCCCACACAGCTAACTTTATCTTACAAAGCCTGTGTGGCTCATTAACCCATGTATAAAAAGGTCCATTCGTCCCATTTGTAGGTATTCACAGTTAATTGTTGTCATTTCTTGTTTCTTATCTCTGGATTTTCTCTCCAATTAGTACTGACTTAGAGTTGGAGGGGCCTCACTGGGACAACCCCATGGCCTGTCTATTGTTTGATGAATTATCGAAGCAAGTTTCCATCTCAAGAACTTCCAGAGCTCCTTAGAAGAAGTTGGACTTTTTATCAGAAACTTTGACTAAGAGTGATTAGCGGATTTAAGCAGCATCATGCTAAATAGTATGAATAGTACAAACATTCATAAACCTGATGAATATTGAAAATAATAATAAATTTTTTTTAGAATCAAATCAATTTCATTCATTCATTAGAAGAAACTTACAACTGTTAACAATATCGAGTGAAAAACAATTGCAAGTCTTACAGGATCATAAATTGATATAGATCTAAAATAGTTTTTTTAGACCTAAACATGTCTAATTGATCTGTAGATGAGAACATCACAGCGGAGGCACTAGACAAAACACGTACCAAAGAAAATTGAAAGAAATATTAAATTTTCACATCAAAATCTTTTACGCGCATAGGATAATATTGAGTATTACACTATAAGAAAAAATTAAAATTTGATCAATGGTCAAAATTATGCCTAATTTAGTAAGGGAGCCTCTTCATCAGTAGCGCAAGATGGATTAATCCTATCCATCCACTCCATTTGATCAATGGTCCATAATCCAATTAAAATTACATAATTAATCAATTAATTAAAACCCGAAAAGGGTAAAACAAACTAAGAAAATTCTCGTAGTTGTCTTCCCATAACACCCTACAATCATAGAATTGATGAATATCATGTTTCCATAACTGAGAAACACAATCATCATGAATATCACATTTCCATAATAGAAAAAGTAACAGCTTAATTTTGGTCCACTGGAAAAAAATGCATAATTAGTTTTTCCTTGATGCATATATATTGTATACTTGATGCACAATTAGTTTATTCCGATGCATATATAGTATATACTTGATTCATAATTAGTTTATTTTGATGCATATTTAGTGTTTATGTTCGATTACATATTAATAGATCAAACGAATCGGCATATTAATAGATCAATTTGATACATTTCAAAAACTCGGTTACCTACAATCTAAAATTTTAAGGATGAATGTGTTATGTACGATTACATATTAATAGATCAAACGAATCAAAGATTATATTCTCGCATATGCACTACATGGCCATTCAAACCGAAAGCATTTTAAAAATCAGTGTGGATATAAAAATGCATCAAAACAAGACTAATTATATGCCAAATAGTTACTAATTAGGCACAACAATGGTCATTAATGTTTGCGTTGTAAAAAAGCATTGTTGAAAGCTTATATGCATCAACACACTACTAACTATGCGCCAAAGAGCTACTAACTGTTCACTACAAATATCACTAACTATGCACCAAAAAAACACAGTTGTGAAAACAGCGTATTTGCATCAAGATAATAATAACTATGCACCAAAATGTTATTAAATATTCATTATTATTAAACAGGAAAATTTCGTAAACTTATTATTTGTGTACATAATTGAAAATACGCTGGAGCTGCAGCACGTGTGCCACGTGCACTGAGTCGCTGCTCAAGCTGGGTCAGCAAAGCAGCAGCCCTCGGGAGCGGGGCCCTAAAGCTATGTTCACCTTCATTATTCGTAGTGGCCCATCCTCAATGACAAACCATATTTCATCTCGTAAAATCATGCGTATGCGTATTTTCTAGTCATTAAATTCCTCAACAGTAAATATAGGAATGCGAGTTAGGTTTGCTTCCATTATAATAACTTGCTTTACAAGAAAGCTTTAAAAACTGCAAGTGTTGTATTCTTTGAAAAGAATGAGATCTAGATCAGTAACCAATGTGGAAGGCTCAATGAACCAACTGCTCTAATACCACATGTAGGTCCCAAGGGGTGATAAGTAAAGTCTAGAAGGGGGGTTGAATAGACTTTACCAACTTTTCGATTTTAGTCCTTTTTAAAAAATTCAGAGTAGGCTCAAGTCAGCTGGGTCCTTGGTGGACATCTTAGTTTACTTACCAACAAAGTTAGCCACTCAATAGACCTACTAAGTTGTTGATAGTATAACTCAAATTTGATTCAATGAACTCCTTTAAATGTCAAGAGACTTGGTTTTTACAAAAGACTTTAACCCTTAGTTTGAAATATTTTTTCAACACTTGTTTTAAGTTTGGTTATTATCAGTTGACTTAGCAAATTAACAAGCAGCAAAAATAATGTGCAGAAATTAAAGTGTGCTGAATGTAAAAGACACAAGCACTTTTATAGTGGTTCGAGGATGGGGTAATTCCTCTAATCCACTCTTCTCCAATCCCTAGAGGTAATCCACTAAGTAACGTTAACTTTGTTACAAAAGGATGGCAGTCCGAGACAACCTTGATCACACAGCTGGCTTCTCCTGAGACTCAGCTTCTTCCCAAGACGGTTGTCATGCTACTTCAGCTCCTTCAAGCTCTTGGATTTGTTCACATAGCCCTCCAACGAGTTTAAATCCTATGGTTTGATCTGGAACCATACTACACGTCCTTCAACCTTGGAGAGTAGACCTCTTGTTCTTGAAACAAGTTTTTTCTCTTCAATAAATTGAAGTTGTCTTTCCTTCACTGAATGTGTTGGATCGATTTTTTTCGAATTTAGGCTTGAGGATATGATTTAAATTCTTGAGAGATTTTATGCTTTGATTGTTTGATTCATTGCATGAGTGTCTTCTCTCTAAAAATCCTCAGCCTTTTATAGTGGCAGTTCGAAAAATAGCCTAACCCACTCTGGCCCACATAATCCTTCAAGTAGCCATTTTGAATGAGTCGTTCAATATACATGCCATAGTGGCAGTATAGATTGGAGCGTGCTCTTGCGGTTTTATTCTTCAATGATTAAGGAGGGTCAATGATCCCCTTCTTCTCCTGGGCGGCTATCAATACTTCCACCATTGGTGCATTCATTGGGGTGAAGTTCGCCCACATTCTCTACTTTGATTCTTCTCCGCAATGGTTCTTATCGTCTTCCCGGACTTGCGCTTAGTGTTGGGCTCTGGTTTGGTGGATTCCTCCACCCGGATGTGCTTCTCTGCTCGCTCAACAACTCCTTTAGGGTGGAGGAGGTTTCTCGGCTAAAGATTCCTTCAACCGCCCTGATGAAGGTTTTCTTTGTAAGATTCCGATCAAGTCTCATCTGGATGTTGGCAACTTCATTGATGACTTCTATGAACCGCTTCATGAATTCCCAAGTGCACTTCCTTCCTTTTCCGCCTCACCGGAAGAAGTGAGCGATGGTCTTGGGGTACTTTCTTCATTGATGGAGAACTACTACATAAAGGTTTGATAAGTTTTTTTATCCAATAGATTGATCCCACCGGAGTTGATTGAACCAAGTCAATGTTCACTTGGTCAAAGTGGTGCGAACACCTTGTAGTAGGTGCGTCCGTCATGTCATAGAGATCCGCTTTCCCATAGAATTTGTGTAGGTGCTCTTGGGGATCTTTTGTTCGATCATACTCCCGGAAATTAGAGATCTTGATTCTCGTAGGTAGTGGTTTGGTCAAAATGGCAGGGGCCAATGGGCTCCTCTTTATCGGGGCGGTAAACCGCTAGTTGGCATGACTGGGTTGTATCACTTGAGACTCTTTCAGCTACTGGTGGCTCTTCACGAATCTCGCCGCGTCCTTCATCTCTTCCTCCCTGACCTTCCAAGTCAGGGTCTTCTGTGGCGAGCGGGCCGGTGGTCGCTAGCGGCTACGATCCGCAACTTGATGCCTCAAGGCATTCCCATCTTCATCCAACAGAACTTAGAGGGCTTCCCGAGTCAGGCGAACTTCTTTAGGGGGTAGGGGCCCCCCATGAGGAGAGGGTGGCGCCCCTCTTGTTTGCAGCGGTGGGGGCGACACTCCTTCAGGAGGAGGGCAGTTGGCCCCTCGTCTTCCATATAGTCGTTCCTCTTGCTAATTTCTGACTCCACGATCAATAGTTTGATATATGGCTTCATGTGCTTGAGATCGGTCCGCATCTTCATGTGTTTTGGATGTTCCCACGACGCGCCAAAATAATGCTACTTTTTAAAAATGAGATCACTCCAAGTTAAGGTTTCGATAAAGTCCAAGTCTCCTTCTCCCCAAGGGAAGTCTTATTCTCCTTAAGTTGGAAATATATTACTGCAGGAACTTTCCCCACACACACAAATGTTAGTCGGGTCATGAGATTATTCTAGGAAGCCCTCCGACGCTCAAGTCAAACAGGAACCGTAGAGAATATCATACAAAGAAATGAATACTTAATACTAACTAAGTGAGATTACTCGAGACTAACTCACAATTGAAGAGGATGGACCTTTATATACCTGGGTGGCGGACCTATGGGCCGCGAGAAAAATGGCTCGTGGGCCGGATTATTCCGTAGCCCATTGATTATGGGGCAATTAATAAGATTAATCAAATATATAAATTGAATTATATATTAATAATAAAAAGACATTTTTGCTCCCAACATTAATATATATGTATATGTTTGGATGTGTTTGTTTTTCTGTCATATATTATTGTTCATTTTCGTTATAAATTATCATTCTGGGGTTAAAGTGCAAAATTAGGAATTACATTTTATAGTAATGACTTATTTTGATCATTTGCTCTTATGGTCCTCCATGTGACCTTTTTTGGCAAAAATCGTTGGAACACATTCTAAGGACTAATAATATACAACCAAATAATAAATTGAGAGAGCGTAAAATCGTCATTTTTTTATTTTTGGAGACTAAGCAAAAGATCATGGATTCATGGTCACACATAATGAGTGGTTCTTAAAGTAGTTAATTGAACATAGTTCTTATGGCCATTATCTAATTCACTTATCTTATTTATTTAGAAGAATCGAATCCCACGAAAAGATTTATTAGGAGAATAAAACCGTGTGTGCACATGCGAAATAATAGGGTACGACAGTTCATTATTTATTCACTTACCTTATTTATTTAGAAGAATCTGAGGAAGAGATTTAGTAGGAGAAAAAAACGGTACGTGTTTGCAGATGTGAAATATTAGGGCACTTAGTTTCATTATTAATATTTCACTTACCTTATTTCATTAAATGAATCTCAAGAAGTTTCCTTATTTATTTATGTCTGTTTCCTTATTTATTTATGTCTATCTTTAGTTAATTCGAGTCCTTGTAGTATTGTACAACTTCTCCTAAATGACTTTAACATTTGGGTAGGGTTTTAATTATTGTTAACACAGAGTGTCTATATATATCCCAGACTCTTTATAAATCTCTCACGTTCTTCGCAATAAATTTTTCTTTTCGATCATTCAGTGTGAGATTTTGAAAATTGAAATGACGACTCTTGTGGAGCCTTCAGAAGGATATAATATGGGAAGCATGGTTTTGAAATGTGGCGCAGAATTTTCGAAGTGGATAAGAAATATGTTGCGATCAAGCCGATAGGCCAAGGATCATACGGTGTGGTATGTTCATGTATTAATAAGAAGACGAATGAGAAAGTGGCCATCAAGAAAATCATGGACGTTTTTGAAAATCGAGTTACTGCGTTAAGGACTCTACGGGAAATGACTCTGTTGAGATTCATTAAGCATGAAAACATTGTTGAACTCAAGGAAGTTATGATGCCCAACAATTGGAGAGGTTTTAAGGAAGTTTATATGGTGTATGAGTTGATGGATACTGATCTTCATCAGTTAATTACATCTCCACAACCTCTGTCCAACGATCATTGCCGATTCTTTATTTTCCAGGTATTAAATACTTCTCTTCTATTTTCATGTTTCGGTTTTAGTTTTTTCGATAACGAATTTTAATTAAAAGATATGATAGAGAATTTGAATGTTTTATTTATCTGTATGTACCCTTCATGCATAATATATTCTCAAATTGTTATTAATCATGAATAAAAAGATTAATTAAACAGAGTGATATATATATATATATCATGATAGAGAATGAATCGTTTTTCCTTTTCTGTATATTTATTTGTAAGTGTTGTCAGAATGTGATTTCTTATAACTTGTATTGCAAAAATTGCAGCTGCTGAGAGGGTTAAAATATCTCCATTCCGCCAACATTCTTCATCGCGACTTGAAACCCGAAATCTCCTTGTCAATGCTAATTGTGACCTGAAAATATGCGATTTCGATTGGCAAGAACCGCTGTGACAACGGAGAGATCATGACGGAATATGTCGTCACCAGATGGTATCGTGCACCTGAGATACTTGTTTCCTCGCGACAATTATGGACCGTCCGTTGACATGTGGTCCGTCGGATGCATCTTAGCAGAAATCCTTGGCCGAAAGCCCATCTTTCAAGGAACCAGCAGCCTTCATCAGCTCAAGCTTATTGTTACTGTTCTGGGCAGCCAATCTGAAAGCTGATCTCGAGTTTATTGATAAGCCAAAGGCGAAGATGTTCTCATACAATCACTTACTTCCCAAGGAACCGATTTTTGTAGGCTATATCCAAAGGCCGATCCATTGGCGATAGATTTGTTGGAAAAACTTCTTGTATTCGATCCATCCAAACGGATCACAGCAACAGAGGCTTTGTGTCATCCTTACATGTCGAGTCTGTACGATCCGAGTTGCAGTCCTCCGGCCAAATGTTGTCTGGAGGGTGATGTGAAGGAGAATATGGAGGAGCCTAAAATAAGGGAGATGATGCTCAGAGAGATTATGTATTTACCAAATCCAAAGTAGTTAGCTAGTTATGCAAATGTGTCTTGTTAATGTTTAGTTTAGTCAGTTTCTTTTGATTGATTTTTGTCTTTCTTTAATTTCTTTCATGAAAGAAACTAATTTTGTAAGTATTTTGGTTATGCTTGTACGGTGCTATTGGATCAATATGGTTGTATAGTTGAATGCTTGCCATTTACCCCTCTCAGAAAGGTGATTTTCATGAAAGGTGATAATGTAGAGAAAAGTTGCATGACCTTGTGTTTTCGGGCACTTAATTCTATGCTCTCTTTTGCTTGTTTCTTATTATTATTAGGGATAATTACAAAAACTACCCTGTGGTTTTGGTTAATTACAAAATAAACCTAGAGATGTTTGAAAACTACAAAAATACCTTTGAGGCTTGGTTATGTTTTAAATTTAAGGGGTAATTACAATATCTTTACAAATGTAACAGAGATGTTTAAATGTTTTGTTTATAAAGGGGTAAAATGTAATACAAAATCAAACCTTGCAGGTTTTTTTGTAATTTTCAAAAATATATGTGGGTTATTTTGTAATTTTACCCAAACCTTAGGGGTAGTTATTTTGGTTATCCTTTTTCTTTTTTTTTGTTTAATTCACAAAAAGTTGAATGGAGATCAAAACAGATCAGAAGATAGAGGATACTATTGCCATTGGAGAGAGCCTACTATGGGTACTTTATTCTTTGACAATTATTTTAATCATAATGATTGCTAACATAAACATTACTTTAGTCCCTTCAATAAGTGTTTTTTAGTATAAATTCCACATCCAACACCACCAAAGAACCTCTTCTTTTCTTCTCCCACTAAATTCATCCTTGCATAGTTTTTGCTCTGCTTCTCTCAGAAATATTTAGTTTTCTTGATTTCTAATTTGCTCATCATAAATTCTCGGTCCAAATTTCCCTTCTATGATATTCTTTTTCATCCTAATCCCAATAAATCCCTGATAAACAATTTTCATGTGCAATAATTCATGACTAGCTAGAATTTTGGACCCGTAATGTCGCCTGTTCTTAGTGAAATCCTCCTTTCTGGAATTACGATTAACTCAACTTTTCGTCACGGCTCACACCTTGTTCAATCCTTCTCTGTTGTTTTCCTCTATTGGTTTTATGTTTTCTCATGAACAAAATTTTCAATCATTAATTAATTAGTCCATTTTTAATCTAATCTACATAAATATATTATAACTAATTATTGCAATATAACATGGCCTCTTCTAGTGTAACTCCATCAGGTTCAAGCTCTCTCCACACTTCTGAAGAACATTCGCCGCATAATCTGATCGACTCACGAAAACGAAAACGAATGATTTCGAATCGCGAATCAGCACGAAGATCTCGGATGAGGAAGCAGAAGCACATGGATGATCTGACGGCTCAGGTGACTAATCTAAGGGCTGAGAATAATCACATTCTAACCAACATAAATCTTGCCACTCATCTATATTTGAATATGGAGTCTGAGAATTCAGTTCTCAGGGCTCAGATTTCTGAATTGAACAACAGGCTCCAGGCTTTGAATGATATTATCAACTGTTTGAGCTTAAAGGACAATATTGCCCCTGGATTTGAGATTGAGGGTTATGGTGATTATTATGATCAGATGATGATTGGTGGGGTTGATGATGATATTTTGACTTCTTGGAGTTTGGTCTATGTTAATCAGCCAATCATGGCTTCTTCTGATGTTTTCATGTATTGATATATATATCCAGCTTCATTCATGGCCAAGGGCTTTTATTCAATATTGGTTGTTGTTACATATAATTATATGCTAAGAGCTTGGCCTTATAATGTATTGTTATGTTCTGTTTCAAATAAGTAAAACTGTAATTCTTGAAGTGAATGTATGATATAGTTTAGTCAAATCTTGGCTGGTTGTGACATCATTTGTTTCAAGCGATGTAAGTTCACGAGGTTGTATCCAATTATATCGTTGTGTATTATATGATTTGATAAGTACGTACTAATTTCATGCTAGTCTTTATGTGAAGCCCATAATTTGGTTTTTGATGCAACCAGTAGGAGAAAACAATTATTGATTGTTGGTTCTGTCTTCTGATGGAATATGAAGTGGAATAAGGGAAAAAAAAAAAAATTGAATCTCCAATTGATACATTAGTATGGTTGCGCGCAATAGAAGTCCGTTTATAAATATTGATAACTCTCGGATAAAATATGTTATTAGTGATGGTAAACCATCAATATGACAAAAGTAATAAATTAAAGTGTTGATCAAGCCAGTTATTCTTTTGTTGTAACTAAGATGGTCATAGTTGTCACCATGTACTATATTTGTGAAAATAAAGCTTCCAACTTTTCCAAAACAAGACAATGCCTTTTCTCAAGTCCAATGGGTCTGTAGCAATTTGCATGCCAATAAAGAAGTCAGTATGTCTTCTTTTTCTTTCTATGATTAAATATATCTTCAATGTGCTATGTGGGCTTCCGCCAGTAGAATTTGTACACGTGTACAAGAATGACCTAACTAAGGTATAATATCTGTATGGTGGGTGTGTATTGGTGGAGTAGTCTAATACTATTTTTGTTAATCTGATGAGGGCAGCAGTGGCTTTTGGAGCTGCTGAAAAATTGAAGGGTGACATCAAGATTTGAATTATTGAGGATAGATGAATTGACAAGCTATTTATTATTATTATTATAAGACAAAACAAAACCTACAAACTCACTCATATAATATACAACTATGCAATTCTTGTTGATTGTGGTTTTGGAAATGTCTTTAGCACCTATGATGATATAATAGTATTGTACTACAACAAAAAATAAGTGTCCATCTTTCTCAAAAAAAAAAAAAAAAAAAAATAAGTGTCCATTATGGGTTCTTGGATGGGTCACACTTGATTCATTTAAGATTACTGGATAGAAGAATATAATTTAAAATTGAATTATTGGATACAAGAGTTTATAATTTAATTATTTAATAATTCAATGATGGATAATGGATTGATCGAGTTGATATGCTATAGTGGTCGGCCTGAATGTACACATCCAATAAAACCACGCTCCGCTATACTCTGGTGACCTTTAGAACTTATAAAACTACCGTTAAAAGGGGAGTCGGAAGGGTTTTTCGCGTGCACCCACTCCGACGCTCAAGTCGATATCGTTCTAGAGAGAGAAAAATGTGAAATAGCATATTATATTGAAAAGTGTATTGAGAGTCTAACCGCGCGCACCTTATTTGTGCCCTATTTATAGGTTTGGGAATTAGGGTTGCGTAGGCATCAAGCCATACTAAAACCCTAATTAACACACGGACTGGGTTAATCATCTCAGATTGGGCCGCAAACCTATCGTGCCCAAGAGATCGGTAGGCCCTTAGGTTGGCTCAATCGAGGGTCCAACCCAATAGGTCGGTAGGCCCTTAGGTTGGCCATTCGAGGTCCAACCCAATAGGTCGGTAGGCCCTTAGGTTGGTCCATTGAGGTCCAACCCAATAGGTCGGTGAGGCTCTTAAGTTGGCCCATCTAAAGGCTTAGCCCAATGAGGGTCGGCCTATTAGACCCGAGCTCGGGCCCGCCCATTATCACTCCGGATCCACCGTGTAGGCCCAAGTCCAAAGCTCTTTATAGAGATCGGCCCTAGTCCAAGTCTACCATCGCCCAGTCTTTCAACAAGCCCACATGACATAGGCCGGCCTAAATAGGCTCCCATCAATCATCGCCGCCCCAATTATGTCCTCGGTAATTTATCTACTTCGGACATAATTGTCTCGTTATAGATTCAACCGACCGAACTTCCCATATATTCCGACCTCTTCCTCACAAGTTTATTCTCCCGATCTCAAACCAGTCCTCAAAGCCTCCAAAATTTGCCAATCCCGATCTAAACTAAGGTTTCACATCCTTCAAAATATAACAAGACCGATCTAAATTAGGGTTTTCCACCCTTTAATATTTAACTAGACCGATCAGTCTATAAACTCTTCAAAATTTGACTAGACCGATCTAAATCGGATCTGTGATTCCTTCAAGATTTAATCGAGCCGATCTAAATTAGTCTCAGAATCCTTAGAGATTTAATCGGATCGATATCTAAATTAGGGTTTCAAAACCCTAGTTAGTTTCCCGCCCATTTTAGTCACAAGGATGTCTTTTCATTTGATAAGACGTCATTTCATCTTCCCGAGGTCACTTTTGGATCGTAGGATAAGATTTGAATCAAAGGCCCCGATCATCTTCCTCCCCTTTCCTTTTATAAAAGCACATAGGAAAGGGAGGACCATTTCATTTTTAGCACTCACTCTCCTTTTCCTCCCAAGGCGATTTCCGACATCCTCAAAGGCGATTTCCGCGAGCTTCCGACACCCTTCCGTCCGTCTCCTCTTCCATTTCTTTTCCCTAGGTACATCTTTTTACCCTTTCCTCTTTTCCTCTCTTTTTCCTTTTATTTTATACTCATTTTTTTTTTAAGTAATGGCCTCCTCCTCAACCACTTCCGATCCCCATCCGACCGATCTAGTTAGATGGTCGGGAGAACTGACGTTACCCGCCTTAGGAAAACTCATCCCGAACTAACTCGATCCCGGCCACGAATCGATTCATCCTCCGACATCCCCTCTCTCCCATAGAAGTCGGGAATCCTAACTCGCTAGCCCCTCCCGAGGTGGATCTCGGGTTTTCTCACTCGGCAAAAGAATGTGACCAATCTCTTTACAATATCCGTAGGAATGCCAGGATTCCACCTCTTTTTAAGTTATATCTCCCGAGCTTTACAGACAGACCATACCGACCTCCTCCTCAAGGTCTTACTTTTTTCGTTGCTCAATTAGATGGAGGACTTAGATTTCCTATTAATTCATTCTTTTCGGATGTGTCCACTATGTACAAAATTCCCCTCAACCAATTTACCCCGAACTCATTTAGAATTATTGTTAGCTTTCTAATAATCACCAAATTTTTGTCTATAACTCCCTCGACCGATCTATTTTTTGCCCTTTTTCAAGTCAAATCTTCTACCCCTAAGGGCTTGTTTTACATTACCGCCGTAATGAAACCAACATTTTGGGAAAATACCCGACCACGCAACAAATTCTCGGAAGGATCGGTATTTCTTTGTCACCTCGGCCGAGTGCTTGGCCTTTTCCCCATGAATGGGTGTGGTCCTTACCACCACAACAAAAACACGACCCAAAAAATGCCCTCTCGATATGCAAGACTTAATCCAAAACTCACTTGCCGTGAAATATGATCTCTCGAGAATCATTACTCCTTCTTTGCTTTATTACTCGCGAGTGAGTTCCGAAGTCGTTCCTCTGTGAGAGAGACATCGGTAATACTCTTCCCTTCCTTTTTGACACTTAAATTTTTGTACTTGTTCTCTAATTTGTTTTATTGTCATAGATATCGATGTTATCCCGAGTTGTCACCCAAAAGATCAAGCCCGCAAGAAAGTGAGTTTTCAAGCCCGAGCTTCTTCTTCTCAAACCGATGAGGCAATTGTGGGCCTCCCCGCACCGGGTCCCGATCTCCACGAACTATCCGACCTTCCTCCGTGGAGGACATATTGGCCGAGCCGGCATACCCTAGCAATCACCCTATTCCCATTGTCCTCGATGGGGGTCCTCGATACCGAGCTCCCACCCTCCAAGAGAAGCTGTGACAGAGAGACTAGCTCGGCAAAAACAAGGATGGTCTACTAGCAACTCAAGTATATCCAAGGCCACTATTCTAATCCCGATCGAGCTATCCCGGATAAACTCCCGAGGCCCGAGCCGTGAACTCTTTCTCGTGAAGACCAGGCCGGGCTCACGTCAAGTTGTCGCTCTAATCGCCCGAGCTCGAGAGGGCTTTGGCCGATCCCGCCCCTAGTGAGGGAGCTCGAGACCCTCAAGAAGGAGAATAAGAAGTTGAAAAATCGAGAGGCTAAGCTGCTAGAAAATGTTCGCGAGCTCAAAGACAAGCTTCTTGGAGCCGAACGATCCGTCACCACCCCGAGGCAAAAATCAAAGAGTTGGATCAAGAGAATGCTACCCTTAAAGCCGAGTTGAAAGATGGGCTAGTGCAAGCTCGGGAGGAAGGGATTGAGATTGGCCATCGTGATTTTCTCAAGTCCGACGAAGGCCGATCCTCGCTCAGCCGCATTCGGGAGAAGGTCAAAAATGTTTATTGAGTTCCGAGGAATTCATTGATATCCAATCCTCGGGAGTGATTCAAGAAGATGAGTTCGCCTTTGACGAGTGAACTCCAACTTCGGGAAAGGGGTGTCTAAACCCTAGATCGATGGGCCCCGAGCTTTAATGCAAGATCCGGAGGGCTTCATTTTTTCTAAGGTTGCTAATGAAGTCAACCTTTCATCCGACGAAGGTTTCATCAATGCTCTCAATGATTCAACCTGGTTAACCGACCTCAGCTGCCACACCAGCCGCATCGAGCCAAGTATTCTTCAAGGCTTCGGAAGACCTTCCTCCCGCTCCTAATCCCGAGCTACCTTCCACTCAGGGGACCGACCTCTCTCTGCAAGAGCCGATGTGTAAGCGGCAATGAGCCCGAGCTTACTGCTTCAAGACTATGCTTTAGAAGATCTTATTCTGTGATAGTTTTAGGCTTGTCCCGATTTGGGAACCTTTTTGTAATGTTCAAGATTTTGTTGTTTTTATTTCTTTTAATAGCTTTTGTACCTATCCCGATCCGGGAGCCTTTTGTACTTTTTCGAATTTTATCAATGCAAGTTTACTTTGATTATATTTTTCGTAACCACGTATTAATGTGGCTTGTAGGTTTTATCATGCTCGATGTGTTTGGAGGTTCACTGAGCCAAACTCCAAGCACCTATTCATTTTTTCATTTTTGAGGACAAGTTGACCAAGCTCGAGCTTAGCTTGTCTCTCGGGCTATCGTGCCAAATGTTTGGAGGGTCGCTCGAGCCAAACTCCAAACATTTGCTTAATTTTTTCTTTTTTTGGAAGACAGGTTTTCCAAGCTCGAGCTTGACTTGCCTCCGGGCTATCGTGTCCGATGTATTTGGGAGGTTCACTCGAGCCAAACTCCAAATACTTGCTCAATGTTTTCTTTTTTTTGGAGGACAAGTTTTCCAAGCTCGAGCTTGACTTGCCTCCTCCGGGCTATCGTGCCCGATGTGTTTGGAGGTTCACTCGAGCCAAAGTCCAGACACTTGCTCAATTTTTTCTTTTTTGGAGGACAAATTTTCCAAGCTCGAGCTTGACTTGCCTCTCCGGCTATTGCCCGATGTGTTTGGAGGTTCACTCGAGCCAAACTCCAAGCACCTATTCATTTTTTCATTTTTGAGGACAAGTTGACCAAGCTCGAGCTTGTCTTGCCTCTGGCTATCGTGTTCTAGTGTTTGAGGTTTGGTTCGAGCCAAACTCCAAATACTTGCTTAATTTTTCTCTTTTTTTAGAGGACAAGTTTTCCAAGCTCGAGTGAACTTGCCTGCAGGCTCCGTGCTTGGAGGTTCACTCGAGCCAAACTCCAAACACTTGCTCGCTTTTTCTTTTTTTGGAGGACAAGTTTTCCAAGCACGAGCTTGACTTGTCTCTCGGGCTATCGTGCCCGATGTGTTTGGAGGTTCACTCGAGCCAAACTCCAAAAACTTGCTCAATTTTTTTCTCTCGTGTTGGAGGACAAGTTGACTAAGCTCGAGCTTGCCTTGCCTCGGGCTATCGTGCCTAAAGTGTTTGGAGGTTCATCTCGAGCCAAACTCCAAACACTTAACATAACAATTTCCAACATTACTTATAGACGCGAACATTTTTCATTGAATTTCAAAAAAGAAATTGTATCATTGCATACATCATCTAAATCTCTACGGATAATATTTTTTCAAGTTGCTAACATTCCATGCCCAAGGTAATTTCTTCCCATCCACTCTTCTAACTCATAAGCTCCTCCACCCGACTTTAATCACCCAAAGTGGGCCCTCCCAATTTGTGTCCAACTTTCCTTTGTTCTTACTCGCGTCGCCTCTCCTCGTAACCGATCTCCTACTTGGAAATTTCTCTTCATCACCTTACTATTGTATGTTGCCCTGATTCGTTCTCTTGTCCTTTACATCCGTAAGAAGGCCATCTCTCTTTTTCGCTTATTAAATCCAAAGCCTCGCGTGTCAATATCTCATTCTCTTTCCCCTAAAATGTCCGGATTCTATGGGTTTCCATCCCGATCTCTGCGGTATCACGCATCCATCCCATAAACCAAGTCGAACGGGCTCTCTCCCATGGCCTCCTTTGGGTTTGTTCGATAGCTCACAATACCGAACTCAACTCTTGCACCCCAGGCTCTTGACTCTCTCCCGGTCTCGTCTTGAGTCCTTGTACCAAAATTACATTAGTCACTTCCACTTTCCCATTAGCTTGTGGATGAGATACCGATGTGAAATGCTTGATTAATTTTCATCTCCTCGCACGAAGCCTTGATGCTAGCCCCACTAAACGTGTTCCATTATCCAAAACAAGGACCTCGCACTCCAAATCGGCACACAATGCTCGCCAAATGAATTTCATCATCGCATCCTCGCAATTTTTGCCGAGCTTTAGCCTCAACCCACTTACTAAAATAATCTATTGCCACTACAAGGAATTTACGCTATCCCGATACCGGGAGGGAATGGTCCCATAATATCAATCCCCCACCTAGCGAAAGGACATGCCGAACTCATGGTCATCGGCTCTTGAAATGGTGATGTATAAACGACGCATGTACTTGACATTTTTCACAAGCTTTCACTAACTTCTAAGCCTCGCTTTGATATGGCAAGAAATATCCACTCTCAACACCTTCCCGATCAAAATATTGGCTCCCATGTGGTTCCCACAACAACCTTCGTGTATTTCTCTCAAAGACGTATTCTCCTTCTATTTTTCCAAGACATCTCAAAGAATGGCATCCCAAATCCTCTTTTATACAACACCTCTCCAATCATACGTAAACGAGTTGCTCTAGTTTTCACATGAGAAGCCTCATTCTGTCCTTTGGGAGTGCACCCTCCTTCAAATATGCCACGATAGGGACCCTCCAATAATCTTCCTCTTCCAACGCCCCGACCTCAAGGCTTAAAGCGGAAACCTTTGCTTCGAGCAAAGTAATGTGCCTCTCTGGGGCACACTAAGCCGAACTAGCTATCTTTGCCAAAAAAATCAGCCCTAGCATTCTCGCTCCCGAGGTATCCGACAGATCCATACATTTTCTATCATTTTCTCCAAAGCCTTGTATGCATCCACATACTTTTTCATTCGTTCTTCCCGAACTTCAAATTCTCCCATGATTTGCTTGTAAACTAATTGTGAGTCCAAATGGACCAAAGACGCGTTCGTTGCACCCATTTCTATGGCCATCCTAATTCCCCTGATAAAAGCCCCATACTCACTTCGTTATTGGAAAGTTTATAATCTAATCTCACCACGAAGTCACTTTCCACCCCCTCGGACTTATCAACACGATGCCGGCTCCACATCCCGAACTAGCCACCGAACCATCCACAAATAAAATCCATGCCCCTCCCTCACTTGGGGCTTTTGTCGATTCTTGAACAAAATCCGCCAAGGCCGCGCCTTAATTGCGTTCGCTCTGAACTCTATCCAATATTCACTGAGCTCAATAGCCCACTTCACTGCCTACCCGCAACCTCCGGTTTACTCAATACCACTTTCAAAGGAAAATTAGTTCTTAAAATAATCTTATGTGAGAGAAAATAAGGCCTCACCTTCTCCGGCCGTGGTTACAAGTGCTAATCCAGCCTTTTCAATCTCTAAATATATGAGCTCCGCGTTCTCAAAGACCTTGCTAACATAGTATACCTAGCTTTCCGAACCGACCCTTCTTTCACAAGAACACCGTACTAATCCATTGCTCTCCTACTAAGATGTATAAATACAAGGGCTCCCCTGACCGGCTTAGTTAATAGGGATAACTTTGCCAAATAGTCTTTCAATTCTTCAAACGCCACCGACACTCTTCATCCCAAGCAAAATTTTTGGACTTTCTCAACACTTTGAAAATGGTAAACTCCGCTCCGCCGAGCGGAGATAAACCCGTTCAAAGCAACCAACTTTCCCGTCAAACTCGCACATCCTTCACATCCCTACGTGGAGCCATCTCTCTAATTGCTCTCACCTTCTCGGGATTAGCTTCAATCCCTTTCTCGCTTACCATGTACCCAAAAATTTGCCTGGCCTAACCCCAAACGCACACTTCTTTTGGGTTTAGCTTCATATGATATTTCCTCAATGTATCGAAAGTTTCACAAATCTCTAATGTGGCTTTCACCACACACTCTTGACTAGCATATCATCAACATACACCTCCATATTTCTCCCTAGCCGGTTCTGGGAACATCTTATCGGCTCCTCGATAGGTTGCGCCCGCATTTTTGAAACCGAAAGGCATAACTACATAATAGAAAGTACCAAAGGAAGTAATGAAACTTACCCGCTTTTGGTCCTTTTCTCACGGCCTTATCTAATGGTATCCTCGCTAAGCATCCATCATGCTAAGCAACTCACATCCTGGTTGAGTCAACAAGTTGATCTATCCACGAATGGGTAATAGTCCTTTGGGCAAGCTTTATTCAAATCTTGGAAATCTATGCACATCCTCCAATCCTCCAAATTTTTCGAGACCAAAGATCGTTGGACAACTATTCGGGAATTGTATCTCACGGACATGCCCGACCTCCAACAACTTCACGCACCTCAAAGACGCACGATCGCATCTTTCTTGGGGCCAAAATTTCTTCTTCTCGCTTAATAGGTCGGTGACGAAGGATTTATATTCAACCCGTGCTCGGCTATGCTACGATCAATACCAACCAACTCCTTCGCCGAGCATGCAAACATATCCACATTCTTTTTGAGAAACTCGATCGCCTCCTCCCCTCAAGTCTTCCCCCCGAGGCGACTCCCAATCTTGGCGTCCTTACCAGGGTCGCTTTGAACTAACTCTATTGTCGTGAACTCCTCATTCGGCATCACGTGCTCCACCGAATCCTCATCTAACTTGATAAGTTTCTCCTTACCTTTACCATCATCATGAGCTACTCCCCTATCTCGCCATCCGGAGACTCTCTACGTACAACTTCCTGGCCATGTATTGATCTCCCTCAACTTCTCCAACCTGGTCATCCACCGGAATTTGATCTTCAAGTGATATACTGACACAATAGCTTGAAAAAGATTAAGGGAAGGCCTCCCAATCATCACATTGTACGACGATGGTGCATCCACCACCAGGAATCGCACCATTCTAGTTTTCATGTATGGTTCCTTGCCCAAGGAAATGAGCAAAGTAACCATCCCTAATGGCCGAATCGATCCTCCAAAAAACCAACTAGAGACGTATCCACGATCTCCAATTCCATCTGTCTATAGCATTCAAAAATAGTATGTCGCAGAGCTACTCAGTATCCACAAAAACTCTCTCGAACATCGTAATTCGCTATGATTGACGTGATAACAAGGGCATCGCTATGGGAAGTTGCAATGCCCGGTTATCCTTCGCCCAAATGAATATTTGGTCCCATGTAGACACTTGCTCTACCCACATCCGCTCCTCGAGCACGCTTGGCAGCAGATCTCTCACATAACTCTTCCTGGCCCATCGCGAGTCTCCGCCAGACGGAGACCCTATCACCATCTAAATCACCCCCTTCCGCGGTGGCGGGGGGGAGATCTCGTTCCTCCTCCGCCCTTTCTCGTGCTCCGCGCTCTGCTGGTAACTATTATGACCCTTCCGATAATTACCTCGGACTTCCTCTTATCGACATATACAAATTCCTTCAAATGACCGCCTAGATCAACCTCTCTATCTCATCTTTCAAATGAGTACACTCGATCCGTAGTGTGCCCATACTCATTGTGGAACCCGCAAAATTCTTTACATTTCTCCTTCCGGGCGTTTCAAAGATAAGTTTTTGGCCACCTCAAATTCGGATGATGCTCAATTGCCATGAAAACATCTCCTCGGGAGCCACCAGAGGTGTGTATTTCTCATACCTAGGCCTCCCTCCCATCAGTCGGCCTGGGAGGTTAGGCTTTTCTTGGAGCTCTTTCATCCTCTCATCCTCCTTCCTCTCCTTTCTCTTATCTTCCTCCTCACGCTTCATCTTCCTGGCCTCCTCCAGGTTGATATATTTTTCACCCTTGCCAGGAGCTCGTCAAACGTCGCGCCGGCTCTATCACTAAGGATTCAAAGAAATCCCCATCCTTAAAACCCTGGGCCGGATCATTGGCCAATATATCTTGAGTCGCGAGGGCACCTCCACCTTCGCCTCCGTAAATCTCTAAATGTAGCTCCTCAACCCCTCATTATCCCGTTGCTTGATGCTTTGAACAAAGTCGGTGTTTTTTCGTACCTCTGCCGTTGCTTGGTAAACCGTGCAAGAACATGAGTCAATTCGTCAAAACTCCCGATCGATTCGAAGAACAATCGACTAAACTACTACCGGGCTAACTTAGTCAACCGTAGTCGAAACACCCGCACATCATTCCATCGGAGAACCTATGGAGCACCGCGACATTCTCAAAACGACACGGGTGATCCCAAGGATCGGTGGTGCCATCATATTCGAAGTTCATTGCACGACGATACGGCGGGGAGTTCATCGGCCATAATCTCCTCTAAGAAAGGGGTTCTCTTCCTCGATCGGCCCGAGCCACCTCCGTACACCTTCTTCTTCAAACTCTCTCATATCCCTATGCGTATCATCCATCCTCTCACTCCAATCCGGGTCCATCTCCGGGCCGTTTGAGTAAAGGCCGGAGGCGGTCTCCTCCTCAAACACCGGTGCTCTTTGCCCCGCTCCTCCAAATGGGAGAGGCCTCATCTCATATCCTAGTCTTGCGCTTGCGCCGCAGGTGGACAAATTCTCGCATCCGGCTACTCACGACTTCTTCCACAAATGCCTTGATATAGAAGACATTTGTTGGAAGAAACTAGATCCTAAACCACCCACACCCATCATGGGATCGCACTCCACCACCCCCCCGAGGAGGGCAACCAACTCCAACACTAGGTGCATGCGGCGAACGCGCGCGCTCCCTAGTCACCACTTCTCGCGTCTCAATCGGAACCTCATCCAAGTCATCTTCCAAATTATGTCTTACATCCTCCATAGTTGCCTTAAACTCACGTCTTAAAACTCAAATTTCTCACAGACGGCGCCAATTGGTCGGCACTAGAATATCCACTCCAATAAAACCACGCTCCACTATACGACTAACTTGAGAACCCGCAAAACCACCGTTAGAAGGGGCGCAGGAAGGGTTTCTCGGCGTACCCACTCCGACGCTCAAGTCGATATCGTTCTAGAGAGAAAAATGTGAAATAGCACAAAGATATTGAAAAGTGTATTGAGAGTCTAACCGCTGCATGCCTTGTTTGTGCCCTATTTATAGGTTTGGGAATTAGGGTTGCGTAGAGCATCAAGCCATACTAAAATCCTAATTAACACACGCACCTAGATTAATCATCCGTATGGGTCGCAAAACCTATTAGGTCCAAGAGATCGGCAGAGGCCCTTAGGTTGGCCCAATTGAGGGTCCAACCCAATAAGTCGGTGAGGCCGTTAAGTTGGCTCATTTGAGGGTCCAACCCAATAGGTCGGTAGGCCCTTAGGTTGGTCCAATTGAGAGTCAAACCCAATAGGTCGGCAGGCCCTTAAGTTGACCCATCTAAAGGCTTAGCCCAATGAGGTCGGCCTATTAGACCCCGCAGCTCGCCTGGCCCAATTATCCACTGGATCCACCAGACCCAAGTCCAAAAATCTACTTTATAGAGGTCGGCCCAAACCTGAGGTTGGCCCTAATCCAAGCCTACCACTCGCCCAAGTCTTTCAACAAGCCCACATAGACAATTCGGTCTAAATAGGCCCACATCATATAGGAAGTTTATTTTCTTAGCTAGTATAAGTTCATCTTATATTCATATTTAACATATGTACATATGCATAATTGAAAAAATATATATCCGTTTTTCTTATAAAGTTGAAACAACTCTATTGTATTACAGTTGATACATAATATTCTATTTTAATAATTGAGAACCTAAAAGCTATATCAAGATTTTTTAGAAGTATGGATTGAATATCACACAATTGAATAATTATTAAACGATTATCTCTAAGTTGTATCATTATTATTACTTGACTAATACACTAATACATATTATTATAAAATTAATTCTGAATGTATCAAAATAAATTGTACTCTTTCTCTCGAGTTTTTTGCAATCTTATTTTGCTGATTATCAACAAATCTTTATATTATTCGTCTAGTAACTCTTGGCCAATTTTATCATCATATTTTTTAATAAAAGTTCTGTAATACAATTAAACTACCTACCACTGAAAATATTAATTATATAATAATGCATGTATATCCCTCCCTCTCTCATAAAATAATTGTAGTGTTGTTACACTCGGAATCGAACTTTAAGCCTTCTGACCAACTATTTTGATTCCTGGCTTTAATGCAATCGATTTTTCAAATTTTCGTAGTTTTCATTTTATTTTATATTTTTAGTCATAAAAGAATTAATAAATCCATGATATTATTGACTAAAAGATAACCAAATGACAATAATTTGTTGATAGTAATATTATTATTGTTACGGTGAAGTTGTACAATATATGAGAATAAATAAATTGTTAGCAAATTAATGCACCTGGAGGCTGGTGTTAACAACGTTGATGATATGTCAGAGAATTAATTATGTGGGAAGAATCTATATTCGATATTTTTAATTATGCAAAATACCTGACATTTAAAAAAGAATCTATAGTTATACATTATTTATTGTAATTAACTAATCTTAAGGAAACAACTTAAAAATCAGATTTCAAACTTCTGCACCAAACATAATAAATAAACTAAAATAAAGGATGGGGGAATATACCTTTGTCAGTACCCCCACTCAAGAGATTAATAATTTTATTGAAATAAATAAATTATATACTCTTTATTAATTGATTGCTTAGCTCATTGCTACAGTCATTCATGCACTTGCAGAACCAGAGTAATTATTATAATATGTCAAACTAAATTAACCCATTGTCTGTTGACGTCAACAATTTATTGAAAATATTTTTCTTCTTCACATTAAAGAGAAGGCTGCCCATTTTGGTCACAGTCTCAGAGACTCACAGTACATGTGCTATTTAATAACTTTAATAATAAGCCTGACCTAAAATTGTGAGATTCGGAGTTCAAATTTATTTGAATAAAATGTGTGGGCGTTCTATTTCATAATAATATTTCGTTAATTCACTACAAAAAAACTAGTTTACCTACGTAAAAATATGTAGGTAAATATTAAGAAAAATGTAAGTATAGGTAAAATTGTTGTAGGTAAAATCATTGTATGTAAACTATTTACCTGCGAATCTTAAATCATTAATAAATATCTACAGTAAAATCTATCGCTAAATTGAAAAACTCGCCGTAATCATTCAATGTGTCCAGATAATTTGGACAAAAATAATATTTTTGTATTCTCAGAGGTATTATGTCGGTAATTGTAAAATCTAGTGACAAAATTATTTATGTCGGTAAACTAAAATTTTCTTGTACCGATTACTAATCATGGCAGTCTATATATACACGAATAAATGTTCAGTTAGTTGCAATCTTATATATATAATGTTTAATTATTCTTTGACTAATTTTTATTAAAATGGTGTTTTTTGTTAAAAAATATATATACAACTTATAAATTTTTCCACACTATGCTAAAATTAAAGCAACGAACAATGCATCACTTATCATGCATTAATTAATCTTTTGAAATTAAAGAAAAAAATCACAATTCTTTTAAACTGTATATAAAAGTTCCAGGCAATGAGATCTAATCAGTACATGAAAGTTGTTATTTTAATCCATTATCATGCATTTACAGTGTAGATTAGGTGTTTGTTAATTAATGTTAACCACTTAATAGTGCCCACATGGGGCTGCCACAAATCCATATTGTTAATGTTTACATGTTGACAAATTTGATCTTTGTGGAGAGTGCAATATTTGGTGTTGTAACTCGTGATACAACACTGGTCGCACAAAATGTGGACGGATTTTATGCCAAATTTTGTGCTTTTGATATTTGGCATATTTTCTATTATATGAATGTTGTTGATAATCTTGGATGTTTAATCTAAATTGATTTAGCCATTTTAATTGTCATTTATTCATCTTTAATCACTTTTCTTATATACATGTTTTTCACCCACAAGGAAAGGATTGTGTTATGTTGTTTTTCCTTTTATAGCTTGTAACCGTCCTCTAGAAATCGGGAAGAGGATTTAGTTTTGAAGGCTATAAAAAGGAGAAGTCGATCCCTTGAAGAAGACATCGAGAAAAACACTTTGAGCTTATAAGTTCTTTTTTCAAGAAATCTTTTGTTCACATTTGTCATTCTTCTAGAGAAGAAAATGAAGATCTACGGTGTGGATCAACTCAACCGTTCAATGCTTTGAAGTTGGAGAGATTCCAAAGAAGGTTGAGATTTTGGAACAAACAATCATAGATTAGTCGAATACAAGAGTTGGTGAATTTATAAAAAGGAGTCTTTATGTTATTCGTAAATCCATTTGTATTTGTAATAAACTCGTGTTTTTCTAATAGAGGATTGTTTCTTCTTCCTCGGGCGTGGCCTCGTGCATTAAGATTGAGGAATCTAAGTACGTTGAAAATCTTCGTGTTATTTTATTTCATTTGTGTGAGTGTGTTGTATGTTTTAGTGTTACAACATTAACTTACAACACTTTTAGAAATCGTCCTGCTTTAATTAATTTTAAGGCCTCGATTCTTTCAATTGGCATCAAGAGCCTTCCACTAATCCTTATTAGTGAGATCCTATTATTTTTATATATATTGTTAACATGGACAACTATCGTGAGGAAGTTCTATTTCTCGACCTCTTCTTCTCATTGAAACCAAAAATGAGAGACTTCATCAAATCCGTAGATGAACTTGCTTGAAAATCCATCCTAACTCGTTGGACACCACCTAGCCATGTTGTTGATGGTAAGGATGTTACCGAATGGACTACTTTGTTGAAGATCAATTAGTAAACTCAAACTTCAAGGCACTCAATGCAATTTTCACTTTCGAGTTGATGAAAATCGCTTTAATTGATCTCTACTTGTGAAACTAAAAGAAGCATGATACACTTTACAAGTTGCCTATGAAGGAACTTAAGCTATAAGAATGTCTAAACTCCAAATGCTCACTTCTAAATTTGAGCATCTTCGATGAGTGAAAATGAAACTATCGGTGATTTTAATTCTAAACTCTATGATATTGGTAACGAATCTTTTGCCGTTGGGAAAATATACTCTAATTTTAAACTTGTTAAGAAAGTGCTAAGATCTCTTCCCGGAAAAATTAGCTTACAAAGCGACGACCATTGAAGAATCAAAGGTTCTTTTAGAGTTAAAAGCTTGATGAACTGATAAGGTCTCTTCGACTTTTGAAATGAACCTTAAAGAGATCAAGAAAGAAAAACTCAAGGAATCAAGTTACAAGAAGGAGAAAAGCGTGAGATTTCCTTTCGTGTGAAACATCGGAGGAACAAACTCTTGAGACATGAAGGATCTTCATGAATCACTTGCCTTGCTTACCAAATATTTTGGTAAATACTTGAAACAGTAAAACAAAGGTAGCAATTTTCCCAGAATGGAAGGAACTCGACCCCGAGCAAGCAACATGACAATGGTGAGATCAAGAAAACTAAAGGGATAAAATGCAGGAATGTGGAGGTTTTTGGCATATTCAAGCCGAATGTGCAAATATCCTAAAAAAGAATGGAAAATCATTTACCATATCATGGAGCGATGACGAACCGATGATGAAGAAGAAGGAAAAAATGTGAGCAATCATGTTGCCTTCACTTCCATAAACAAAGAGGTTGGTTGTAATAAAACGCACCCCTGCTACTTCTTACGTGTTACAACACCAATCGGCTATAACTCTAACCTTCCATTCACTCGAAACATGCCTAAACTCGTAATTCTTGTAGAAGAAAATAACTCAAATGATGAAAACTCGGAGGATGAGTCCAAGTAGATGAAAATTAAGAAATGAAGAACTCGAAGAGTTTATCAAAAGATGTTCGAGAAATGGTTGATTGTCTACAAAACAAATGAGAACCTGTAGGAGAAGGTTGTGTATCTTGTTGCGAAAAGGGACTTACTCAAAGGTGGAGTAATAAAGTTTGAAAGGCTAGAAAGGAAGGAAGAACTAACCAAGGTGAATAAAGAACTCGGTGAGATGATGGTCTCTGTCAAGAAACTAAACACTCGGTAAGGGGAGATTAGATGAAATCCTATTTCAAGGAAAAATCCATCAAGATCATGCAGTATTGGATTTGGTTTTTCTTCTAACAAAAACTTTGCTAAAAGGGATAAAAACTCAAAATTTATTTTTGTTAAAGAAGGAACTTCATACAATCAGGTTGGAAAGTGAAATAATGGATTTGTTCCAATTTGTCACTATTGCAATCGCCCCGCCATATAAGACCTAAGTGTTATCGTGTTCATAAACACCGTAGGCAAGGCAGTGCGATCCACAGTGTTCAAACATCACCAAACAAACACTCCTCATTTTAAAGTTGATTTATCCAACAAACCCAAGAAAATCAAGGTTAGGAAAAATGAGTTTTTGTTATGTTGTTCACATGTCTTTAAAAGCTAATGTGATCAATCATAGTATTTTGACAAAGTGAGTGTTCTCGCTATATGATCAGAGAATTGGAAAAACTCATTGATTTTGAAAAACATGAAAACGGCTTGGTCACCTTCATAATGGTGCTAAAGGTTATGTTTTGGGAAAAGGAACTTTGAATGTATCTGGTCTCCCTTCTCTCAAAAATGTTTTGTATGTTGAAGAACTGAAAGTGAACCTAATCGGCATTAGTAAGCTTTGTGATGATGATTTACTTGTGAAATTTGATGAAAATATTTGCACTTTCTTTGATAAAACCGACAAATGCATTTTGAAAAGCGGTAGATCCTCCGATCTTCGTTATTTGATTCAGAACAAATCAAGTGCTACAACACTTCTCTTGTGTGCAATAATTCTTCTTTGAGTGATATTGAATCGTGGCACCAAAAGTTAGGTCACATGAGCTTTCGTGGTATGTTGAATCTTGTTAAAATAGAGTGTGTTAGGAGATCCTAAGCTTAATAAAGATCACTCGTGTTTGTGGTCCTTGCCAACCGGGAAAACAAAAAGGGAATCCCACAAAGTGTTGCAACATCTTAGTTCATCACACTGTCTTGAAATTTTGCATATGGATCTTGTGGGGCCAATGCGGGTAGAAAGCATAGGAGGAAAGAAATACGTGTTTGTGTGTGTTGATGATTTTTCCGATTCACATGGATAGATTTCATTAGAGAAAAATCGACACTTTCAATGTTTTCAAAAGGCCGTGTCTTAGGCTAAAAATGAGAAATATTGTAACATTGAAAGGATCGGAAGTGGTCACGGAGAGAATTTCAAAATTCTAATTTCTCTAATTTCTGTGAAAACTTGGAATCTTTCATGAATTTTCTTCGCACCCATTACACCTCAACAAAATGGTGTTTGAGAAAGAAAGAATAGGTCTCTTTAAGAGATGAAACGTGTTATGATAAACTCCAAGAAAATCACTCCTAAATGTTGTTGTAGAGCATAAAGGGTCTACAACATGAGACCTTGACTATTATTGAATCCATAAATGTTGTTGTAGATGATACTAAAGATTTTGCGAAATATCCAAAGACAAAGATGAAGAAGGAGCGATTGAAGTTGAGTTCAACACTACCGATGAAGGTGTTCGACGATGTTACAACATCGACCCATCACCCGAAATAGATGCTTAAGAAGATCTAGAGTCATAAGCGGATGAAGCCACCGAGTTTGATATTTTTGATCAAACCGAGAAAAGAACCACCCACTAGAATAAAGAAAAATCATCCAAAGGATGAAGTGATTGGCAAGTATCGGATGGGATTAAAACAAGAGGTAAGGAGAAGGTCAACTACAGGAAATGGTAAGATTTGTTTGCTTTACTTCTCCCATTGAACCCAAAAATATTAAAGAAGCTCTTATTGATGAGTATTGGGTTAATGTCATGCAATTGAACTGAACAATTTGAAAGAAACGATGTGTGGGATCCTGTTCCTAGGCACGAGAATTCTAATGTTATTGGAACCAAGTGGGTTTTCAAAAATAAAACTAATGAACTTGGTAATATAACTAGAAACAAGGCTAGGTTAGTGGCTCAAGGCTACACTCGGTGTAATGAGTGGACTTTGATGAAACTTTTGCCCTCGTGGCCAGGCTTGAGTCCATAAGACTCTTTCTTGAATTTGCTTGTGTTCTTAAAATCAAATTATTTCAAATAGATGTCAAAAGTGCCTTCCTAAACTATTTTTTTGATGAGGAAGTGTTTGTTGAATGCCCAAAGGTTTTGAAAATCCCCAATTTCCCAACCATGTGTCCCAAGGGGTGTGAGTGTAAGGTTTAGAAGGGGGTTGAATAAACCTTACCAACTTTTCGATTTAGTCCTTTTAAAAATGTTTAGAGTTAATACTTCACAAATGAGTCCTTGATGGACAGCTAAGTTAGTTAATCAAATAGCGGCGTTAGTCACTCAACGACTGATTGAGCCGTTGATAGAATAACTCACTGTTTTGACTAAAGACTTAACTTGATTGTGATATGTTTTCAGCGGAAGACTTAACACCCTTGAATTTGGTTAAGTTTGTTTTAATACTTGGTTTTAGCACTCGATTGATTATCAATTGGATAGCAAATTTATCAAATGAGATATAAAAATAAGATGCGAAATTAAAGTCTTTGAAATGTGAATGACACAATAAGTTTTTATAGAGGTTCAAGATGGGGTAATTCTTCTACTCCTCTCTTCTCCAACTCCCGGAGGAATCCACTAAGTATTGATCAATATACGAGTGGTTAACAAATCAGTATACAAGTCTTGATCACACAAATGACTTGATCCTTTGGGACTCGATCCTGAGATGCCTTGGTCACACAAACCGCTTCTCGTGCGACTCGGCCTTCTTCACAGGCGGATGTCTTGCTACTACAGCCCACTTGCTTAAGTTCCTTGGATTTGATCACGAAGCCCTCCAAATAGCTTAAGCTTGGTTCGACCTTGAACCTTTCTACAATCTTTCGTGGAATGTAGACCCTTTGATTCTTCAAATATTTCATCTTCAATCGATTGAAGTTGTCTTTCCTTCACAGTGAGTGTTGGATTGATTTCCTTCGTAATGTAGGCTTGAGGATTGATCTTGAATGACTTGAGAGTATTCTTGGTTACAATTCAAATGTTAGCTTGAATGTTCGTGGTTCGTCCTGGAACCTTCTCTCGAGTGATTCCTCACCTTTATAGTGATCTTTCAAAAATCGCCCGTTGAAGAGATAGGCTTATTTTTGAAAGTCACTTGTGGTCGTTGGCTTGTCTTGTTGCGATCCTTGAATTTACGTTTCCTCGTATGAACGATTCTTTAGCTTTTCGTAGTTCTTACACACGGTGCAGTGCTTCCCATTAGTTTATTCATTTTCCATGCTTATGGGACTGAGCACTTCAAGAAAGGTAGTATGGAAGTATTACTTGTTTAAGTAATTCTCTTGATTTACGTAAACGGATCTCTTTCGATTATCTCGACTTGACCGCATTTCCTTGCCTTCCCCGGGTGACTTAGAGTCGACTTCCAATCATCGGATGACTCTTCTCACACTTCAACTTGAGACTTGGCTATCTTGAGTTGACTTGACTGATACTTCACTCGATTGCATCTTAGTTTTGCACCTTGATCGAGTTCCCCTTCTCTTCTTTGCCACACTCACCGCCTCACAAATGAGTCTTCCTTTTAGTTTCCGTTGTCTTCTTGCATGTTCAGGCATAGCCGACTTGACTCGGCTCTACCCGGCCTTTATCTATTATAATGCAATTTATAACAAGAATGGGGTGCCAACTTCCTATTCTAAGTTTTACATGGCATTCATCAAAATCTACAAAATAATTTCCCAACAATTTCCCCCTTTTTGATGATGCCAAAACTTAAAACATTCATACAATAATTAAACAACAAAGATACATATAGACAAATGTAGAATCACATAATGCATGCTTAGAATCGATCCTTTATTGATCATAACATTTTTGTTCTTTACATAGTCAAGCATACAAAGTGTATCGAGCTTGAACCAAAAGAAAATGTATCGAGCTTAAATGGAACTTAAAGTAACCATGTTGTTTTATATCTACACAAGTATAGAAATTGTACAATTTTATTCGATGTACGTAAGACTTACATAGAATGTATTTACATAGTAAAATACATGAAGGGGTGGACAACAACACTTCATCTCCTTCGCGCTTCCTTCTTTCATCTCCTTGACTCTATCTTCTTCGACCTCTTTCTCTTCTTCTCATCTTCACCGCTTTCTTTTTTTCTCATACGCCTTCCGGCAAACTTCATCTCTTCTCGCTTTCTTGTCTTTCCTCCCATAGCTGAGTTTGTCTCTTATTTTCCTCTTCAATTCTCTTCACATACTCAAGATTATTCTTAGCCACTTGCAGGTTGGCTATTTCACAAATCCAGCCCAATAGATCCCTCCTCTCTTTCCGGATCTATATACTCAATGTTTTTGGGGCAGTGATCTAGGTTTGAAACCTCTTCCTCCACCATCGCTTCTTCCTCTCGCCTCGGGCGTGTATTGTCTTGGGGTATTCTTTTTCCCACCGAGTGACTAGCGAGCGATCGCCAGAGTCTGCCGCTGTCGCCTTCTTCACATAGTTTGAGACCCTTTTCCCGGATAAATCCCAGGCTTGAGCCATGGACATGTTTGCGAAGTAACCTTCGGATGCGAGCGTCTAGAATTCATCAACGATTCTTGGCTCGGTTCTCCATGATCCGGAATGGCATAGGTGTCTCCGCCATGTGGAATGCCTCCATGTTGTTTGTAATATCCATAACTCGGGCATTCATCTTTCCTTCCACTTCCTTCATCCTCGCTTCAATCGCTTTCTCTTTTCACCATAGGTACTGCAGTGTTTGGAGTGGCGAGTCATCGGGAGTTTGGCCGATGATATCACCGTGACAAGACCTTGTTGGGGGTTTTAGCAATCATCAAGGTCACATCTTTCGAACCTTCCCCCTCAACAGATTTTCCTTTCTTCTCTCTTCTCACTTCCTCAGTTGTCTTTCCCTTCACAGTTGCGTCCTCCTTCTCAGTTTCAGATCCCTTCAGCGCCTTTAGGTATTCCTCTTCCCCCTTTTTGGCATCATCAAAGGAGAGAGGAACCCCTGGAAACAAGCTAGCAATCATGAAGTCTAGTCTGCTGATAGCTGAGTTCTGCTTCGAATCTGCTGCGGAGTATGCTGCACGGAACTCAGAGCGGGTGGCGTTGGATTCAACTGCTACCAACTTCATCTCAGCCATGAGAAGACTGAATTTTCGATCCATGTTCTCTTCCACGCGTAGGAGCTCGTTCTTATTATGTTCACGCAACAACTTTATCTCTGAGGTGTGAGATTCATGCATTTGTTCGATGTGCTCTTGCAATTTTGTCTTTGCATCAGCATTCTCAGCCCGCCAGACTAGCAACTTGTTGAACAATGTCCTGAAATATCGAGCTTGTTCCACACGCATTGTCTGTTGTTGCCACCATTCCCGGATCCTCGACTATTATGCCTTGCAAATCGCCAGTAAGGTTGGCGTCTCTCGTTATCGGCCTCATGTCCAGTGAGGCCTGGTGCCTCTCCATCTTTTCAATCTCAAAGAAATAAGGCTTTGAAAACTTCCCGAACTTCAATCACACCTCTATTTCAAATGACGGCCAAAAGCGACATCAAAGTCATAGTCACCGGAATAATGGTGTCGATGGAATAACAGATCGTCTGTGGAAGCGCTCGCGATCTCTAGTTGATTCTTCGGGAGGTCGGTACCTCCAGAGAGAAGGGAAATGATTCTACAAAAGGATCATCATGGGCAATCGAATCTGCTCAATGATAATTGGTCGATGAAGTCCCCTGTGGAGTCGAACCCGCTACGGGAGCTGCGCGTGGACTCTTTTCACTGTGGTGCATTGTGAAGTCGACCCGGCTTTGCCGAGCCTCACTTGTTTTTAACGGCCTTCCTTCGGTCTCAAATGATTTTTCCAAATGAGTTGATCGTCTCGGCCATATCGAGCGTCATCGGACGATGATGAGATTTCCATGGGTGGCTCATCATCAAAGTTGAATGTTTGGCGAGTAGTCTTGAGGTCGACTTACTCGTGGTTGGAACATCCTATCTTTGAGTCTTTTGGATCTGCAATAGGGGATGACTCAACTTCATCTTCACCTTCGGATCCTAGAAAAGTTACATCGATTATCCTGGGAATCATGAAGAGCACTTTTCTCCTTTTTTTGATGGATCAATGATAGCAGGAGGGATGTTCTCGGCTTCGTCTCTTTACCCCGGAAGTCTCAACCTCCCGTTGGCCTTCATTACCCCCCTGCGCAGTCTCAACCGCATCGAGGCCTTAGACATCCCTTTCGACAAAGGTCGAGGTCTTCCGAGGTGGCATCTATTGGAGTCTCAACTCCATGGATTGCACTTTCATTGCCAGTGTTAACTCCCACGGCGCTTCTTTCTCAGGCCTCGACCGCATTAGCGAGATCATGGGCTCAGAGCGCTTGCACTTCACCGAGATGAGCAGTCTCAATCGCCGAGCCTCGCAAGGACAACTCATTTGTGTATTCATCTCATTGTTCCTTCTCCACTTCGCCTCCAAGATGCATTGTGGAGTCGGCTACAACATCCTCCGACCTTGCCGGTGGAGGGAGTTTCCCCCACACCGCACACCACCGAGTGACTTGGAATGGGGTCACTCGTCTCCGGACTCCCGACGCTTCCCTCGAGTATTCACCGTTGGGGCGGTGGTAAGACACCTTCATTAGGGTTTGGCTCGACCAGGGTCCCCATAATCCCGGTTCATCGCCAATTCCCTTAACACCTTCCTCCGAATGAGCTGGGAAGTGGTGGCAAAATGCGACAATAGTGGCAATATGTTGCACCACTCCCATAGGATCTATCTCCAGCTGTGATTTGGATGACTCCCCTGGTCCCTCCATCATTCTTTGCTCATGTAGAATTCTGGATTCTTGCATTGCTTGCTGCATTTGCAACTCTTCTCGCGGCAAAGAACAGGTCCGGGATCCTCATCACTTTCTCGATAGAATGTCGAGGTGAGGATGTGTATGTTCTCCTGTGGTGCCGAGAGAGGGGCGATCTTTGCCGGCCTTCTCACGTGCCTCGCCTTCTTCTCGCCAATCTTTCTTTCTCCTTCTCTTTAAAGATATTTAGAATGTCCAAACAATTTTCTTCATCAAGAGCTTGCACCACATTGGTCAATCCGAGGAAGTTCATCAGTTTGTCTTCTTCTTCAATGAATTCCGGTCTTTGGAACTGTTCCCTGGATCGACTCACTTCCATTTCCTCCATTCTCGCAGATGATTTTGAATGTCCGGTATGGTGGGGATAGGATCATCACATCATTATCCCTATCATCATCTCCCCGATGTCCCTCGAGCTCGGGGATTGAGGGTAGCAAACTTTGCTTTGCCGACATCTTCGAGTAGCCTCCGTTACGAAAGTGAGACACAACCCTATCAATAGGTGATTCGGTTGTCTCGGCTATTCCTTGTTCCTCACTGCCTGTCTACAACTCGGGTCTTTGAGTTGCCTCTGTTGATCGGCCTCAAAGCAGACTTAGCCGTTTCATTGATAACTTCCGGAGACTCTATTTCTCCAAAGAGCTCGGGTATCTTTTCCACCGAGTGGCGGACTCACCCGTCTTCTCAAGCTCGGAGAGTTTGGAAATTCTTCTTCTTTTTTTTGTTTTCACCAGAGGAACATCCGGTTCCACTTCCTCTGGTTCGTTGAAGGTAAATGCCTTCGCAGCTTGTCTTCGAGGCACCGCTTCCTTGTCGTGGGCGCCTCTTCTTCTTGATCACCGGAGAAGGGATTAATGGTTCCTTCTCCACTACGCCTGCAGGGGCAGAGACACTGCGGGGAAGGTGACTCGGTTCTGCGTAGGCATGTGCGGATTTCTTTTTCTTTGCTGCAGGGCGCAGCTTTTCTTAGCAGCCTTTCTTGGGAGGTTAGGAGGTAGTCAATCTTCGTGGTCACCGATTCCCCACTCGACGCCCTCTTGGCGTAAGCTCTTTCTCGTGCGCCGTAGAGATTTGATCGAAATATCCTCTTGTTAACATGGAATGCCTTTCCATGCCGAAGAGGTACCCTTTTATTTCCATCATCCGCCAATCACCAGGCCGTATCCCAGGGAACCTCCAAACGTACCATCCTCCTTGAAGGATTTGTTCCCATATTCGCGAGTTTGTTGTATACAAACTCAGCCCAATTCACCTTCTTTTTTCTTCAATGATCGCATCCATTACGATCAATTTAGCTTTTGGACAATCGGTCAAAGCCGCCAAATTTAATGTCTATGCATTTGGTAACAATGTCCATAATTTGTGGTAGTCCTCCTTCAATGCCTTTTTTTATTAGTCAGATAGACCACTTTTTGCAAAGACAATCGGACTTGGCTACTTCCTTCCAAGCGTGATCCCAGTCAACATCACCTCATAAACTTCCTAAGACTCCTTCCGCCGAATAAGCAAGTTGTTCTCGCGCATCCTTGCGAATGGTGAACTCCTTACCATGAACAGAGGACTTGATGCCCTCATTGTGAACCCCGGCTCACGTAGAACTGTCGCGACCTCTTTGATGTAGGTCATTGGGAACTCCATCGTCAAAAATGGTTTTAAACCAGATTTTTCCAGCTTCTCAAAGAATCTTCTTCACGAGGTGTCGTCGGACCCTGTTTAACCATACCATCGAAATCCACAAGAGACCCGTGTGGATTTGCTTTCCTAGCTTGACGAAATCATGAGTATGTGCCATTTCTCGTGTTTTACCGAACGAATCTTAGAAAATGATCTTGAGGAGTTGTAGGGTTTTGAGAAAAAGTTTCTTTCTTTTTCCTTGAGAGAGATGAACAGTTTTGGAAAAATGAGAGAAAATCGGACGAAATGGTATAAGTATGGTTTATGAAAGGAGCGTGCGGGTGGTTTTTGATATTTGATCAAAATCAACGGCTTAGATCTTGCACGCCGATTAGCATTTAAGTTCTCGCATTTAATGCAAAGATCATTTATATCCAATCATAAGCTTGGTGTGCGCTTTTTGACCGCATATGTCATAATTATGCTTTGACGCTATTCTTAAAAACATTCCCGCTTAGTAAAAACGATCGTTTTTGTCACTTTGCTCATAAATAACTCAAACTTACTCCTTAGCCGATTCAATCCTTCTTCTCACTTCTCTCCTCAGACTCACCACTGCGCCTAATTCTTGACATAATGACTTTCCGATCACGGTGATTCACTTAGTTGAATTAAGAGTTCACTTTTTTTTCCTCTTTTCGTGTTTCATCTCTTTTCTTTGAGTCTTCCGAGTGTTAACTCACCAATTAACCCTAACTCATGCTTGAGTTCTTCAAATCTTGATTCACATAATGGTTTTGTGAATATGTCACCTAACTCGCTTATCAATTGAGATATATTCCAAGGTGATGTCCTTCTTTTTCAACATGGTCTCTTATGAAGTGATATCCGACATCGATGTGCTTTGTTCTTGAGTGCAACACAGATTTTGAGTGATTGCAATTGCACTTGTATTGTCGCCATCTTTGTCTCATCCATAAGATTTGGGCACAACAAATGCCCGCAACTATGTATTCTCGTCACCGTAGAGGTGGCTATTGAATTTTGCTTCTTGCTAAACCAGAAATTAGCCTATTTCCAAGCATTTGACATGTGCCTCGAGGTGCTTTTCCCGTCAACTCTACATCCAAAGATAGTCGAGTCCGAATAACCAATTAGCTTGAATCCACCTTCCTTAGGATACCACAAGCCAACTTCTCGCTTCCTTTCAAATATCTCAAGATCCTCTTGGCATAAATCATGTGGCTTTCTTTTGGAGCAAATTGAAATCTTGCACATACACCTACAAAAAAGGTGATGTTTGGCATGCTTGCTTTGAGATAGAGCAATGATCCAATAAGTGTGCCTCAGATCTTGTTTGATCTACAAAGCTTGCCATCCGCATCCATGTCCATTTTGATCGATGTATTCATTGGTATTTTCACGTAAGATTTCTCTTCCATACCAAATTTCTTCATTAAATCTCTGTGTATTTTGTCCGACTTATGAAGGTTCCATCCTTCACTGCTTCACTTGGAGTCCAAGGAAGAATGTCGACTCTCCCATCATGCTCATTTCGAATTTGCTTTGCATGAGATTTGAGAATTTATCACACACTCTTTGTTTGTGGATCCAAATTTGATGTCATCCACATATATTTGAACAAGCAAGATACTCTTCCCATCTTGAATTCTCAAGAGCGTTCTATCCACTTTGCCTTTTGTGAATCCGTTCTCGCTTAGGAATTGTGATAATGTATCATACCATGCTTTGGGTGTCTATTTCAATCCATATAAAGCCTTCTTGAGTTTGTATACCTTATCTCCAAGAGTCTTCTCGCTCAAATCCTGGAGGTTGTTCAACATACACTTCTTCTTCCAATAAACCATTAAGAAATGCACTCTTTACATCCATTTGATATACAATAAAGTTCTTGTGAGCTGCATAGTCAAGAAACATCCTTATGGCTTCCAATCTTGCCACAAGGGCAAAAGTTTCATCAAAATCTATTCCTTCTTCTTGGCAATACCCTTTGGCTACCAATCTTGCTTTGTTTCTTACCACGAGCCTTCCTCATTCATCTTGTTTCGAACACCCATTTAGTGCCAATAACATTTTGATGGGTTGGCCTTTGAACCAATTCCCACACTTTGTTCCTTTCAAACGATTTAGCTCTTCTTGCATAGCTTGAATCCAATGTGTGTCATCCAATGCTTGTGACACATCTTTTGGTTCTATTTGTGAGATGAAGCAAGTGAACATTGCTTCTTGTTGAGTTCGATCTAGTTTTTACACATTCTCTTACATCTCCAATGATTAATTCTAGTGGATGATCTCTCGGCCATCTTACATCTCGATCGTCTTGCAAACAGTGTTATTTTGATCACTCTCTCATCATCACTTAGCCGCAGATTTTCCACCGTCTTTGAGACTCAACTATCTCATCTTCATCCGGACTTATAACTCCAAACCGGCTTCAACATAGGGACTCTTCGCATGGTAGGTTGATTCACTTATCAACCGACTCTTCAATGTTTTCTACATTTACATTTGGTTCATCAAACACCACATGGATGGATTCTTTTGTAACCATTGTCCTCTTGTTGAGCACTCTCAGTGAGGCTTTGCTTTCACCGAGTATCCTAAGAAGATACCTTCATCACCTTTAGCATCAAAAGCTTTTAAATTATCTTTGACATTGTTATGGATGAAGCATTTGCATCCAAATATTTTGAAGTATGCAACATTTGGCTTTCTCCCGTCCAAATCTCATAGGAGTCTTTGTCACCGTCTGTTTATCATGCATCTATTTTGAGTATAGCATCTTTGTGTTTATTGCTTCACCCAAAATCTTTTAGCAGCCCCCCGTCACTAACATGGTCCTTCACGCTTCTTTGAGAGTTCTATTCCTTCTTTCTCGCAACTCCATTTTTTGTGGAGTCCTTGCTGAGATAATTCATGACCAATACCATTTTCAATACAAGATCGAGATATTATACCATTGACAAACTCGTTCCTCACGATCTTATTTTGATAATGGTTTGACTCTTCTCGTTTTTGTATTCTCTTCATCGATGTGGTAGTTTCTGAGAGTTTCTTTCTTTTTTACACATGAATATTGTCCATGTATATCTTGAGTAGTCATCTACTACCACCAAGGTGTATTTCTTCCCACTTATGCTAGCCGGTTCCACTAGACCAAACAGATCCATATGTAGCAGGGTGCAATATTCTTGTTGAAGATGGACATGTCTTTTCTTTGAATGATGATTTGATTTGCTTTCCCATCCGGCATGCATCACATATACTCTCCTTCTTGTATCTGAGTCCGGAAGTCCTTCTACAAGATTACTCCTGGCAAGTTTGTTAATTGTTTTGAAGTTCGGGTGACTCGACCTTCTTATGCCACGACCAACTTGATTCAAATTGTGCTTTTCGCTATGACAGTGCTTGGTGTTGCGATTGACCAATCTACCACATACATGTTCTTTTGTCTCGCATCCTTGCAAAGACAACTTCATTGATTCAAAGATGTCTTTGATTTGGCATATACCCATGTTAAATCCAACATTGTAGCCTTTGTCACGAGTTGACTTATGCTTAGCAGTTGAAGTTGAGTCCTTCAACATATGCAACATCTGTGATTTCTAATCCATTTTTCTTGATAGGTCCAATGCCTCTTATTTCTCCCGTAGCTTCATTCCCTCCAAATATGACTTTTGCACCTCTCCGACTTCCTTGAATTTTGATAGATTTTTCTTGTTTCTGTCGTCATGTGTCCGGAATGTACCACTATCCATGTACCAGGTTCCTTGGCACTCACCGCTCCCCGAACTCCGCAATCAAGGAAGTTAGGTTTTAGGTAACCATACTTGCTCTGGGTCCCGAGGGGTTAGTATTGTAAGATGATCCAACCAACCTATAGCCAAATGATTTGACTCTAAGGGGGTTGCCATCTATCGCCATAATCATAATTAATTTTGGCAAATTGCTTGGGGTTCTAGGTTCATACAAATTGTCTCTTTTGCTCAGTATGCATGTGTATGTGTTTTAGCAATTTCCTTCTTTGGGTAGTTGTGATATCTCTCTGGTGTAGTGCCTAGGTGCATATGTGTGCTTTGATGATAGCTCTTATGCCTTTGGAATGGCCTTTCTTGAGTTATAGGCCTTTTCCACTTAGGCTTATATTCCATAGGTCTTCGCCGATAGTTCACATTATTCCAATCACTTGGCTTGGGTATTTTCTACCATTCCCATCATATGTGTTTCTTTTATAGAATTTCTGGGTTTTTGGTAGCTCTGTTTCTTCTTTACTGAGTATCTCTGTTTGGAGTTTGCTTGAGGAACTCTGGGCGGATTTCTTCTCACCGTCCTCTTAGTATACTCTCTTGGTGTTTTCCTTTTCCTTTATAACCAAGGCCGGTTTGCTTGTGATTGTGCTTTGGAATAAATGTGTGTGCATCATTTGGAGTTTTGGATTTTAGAGATACTTCATTGCTTGAAGATCCCTTTTCCAAAATCACTTTTGGAACTTGACATAGCATAGAGGAATTAAATCCTAAGCCCTGTCTTGTCTCCACATTCTCTTTGACTCATAATAAGATCATCCAATGATTTGGATGCCTTAGTGAATGAGGCTATCACATTTTTGAGATCATTCTCCCTCTTTTCTATAGCACTATCTCTCGCTATTAGCTTAACATTTTCAACCTTTAGACTTTTATTCTTATCGGCTATTTGACTTAGAGTACTCGGCTCCTTAGTCACCGTGAGCTTTGCTCTTAAGTAGGTTGTTCTCCTCATTTAGTAGTGTGTGTGAGGATTTAATGTGTTCAAAATCTTTCATCATTTTGCCTAATGAATCATAAAGATCAGTGGGTGATGAAGTGTGTGTGTCACAATCACTATCACTAGAACCGAGTGTGATGAGTTAAAGTGTACCTCATCTTCTTGGTCGGGTTGGTTTTGTTCTTTAGCCATTAGATGACGGATCAAGGCTTCTTCATCGAGTCACTTGAGTAGTCGCTTCACTACTCTCTCGAGTCACCGTGGCCTTGTGTCTTTTGACTTGACTGTATCAGCAGTCTCTGCAGCCAACATTGCCTTTCTCTTTTCCCGTCTTCTTTCCCTCAAGACTTTTCTTTCCTCTTCATTCCTGTATTTGTTGACTACAGGATATGGGCATTCAATGGCATAGTGACTAGGTTGCCTGCAGTTCCAGCATAGATTTTCAACTTTTTGATCAGTTCTTTCCATCCTTGGATTGTCAGCTCTTTGATATTCAACTTTTGATGCTCTCTCTTTGGGTGGTCTGTCTTCCTTGACTTGGAGGGAGCCGAGTGTCTTCTGAGGATTCACCTTTGCTTCTTTTGTAGTTCTTATTGAAGAACTTGTTGAACCTTTTCACCATTAGTGCGATCTCCTCTTGGTCAATGACCTCTTTGACCTCGACTCTCTTGTCATCCTTAACAATTCGAGCAAACTGCTTTGGACACACGTTGTCTCCTCTTGGTCATTTCTTCTCACCTCAAATTCGTAGGCTTTGAGATCTGAGAATAGCTCATGGTTGGATGTTTTTGATAGGTCCATGGAGTGTCTCATGGCCATGACTTTCATATCCCACTCAGTTGGGAGACTTCTTAGAATCTTCATACACATTTCCTTATGTGCATATTTATTTCCAAGTGCGATACCATTGGTAATTTTCATGAACCGAGCATCCAAACGATCCAAGGTTTCTCCTACAAGCATCTTAAAATTTTAAAATTTTTGTACAACAACAGATAGTTTATTTTCTTTGATTTGCTCTGAGCCTTCGCAAATCAAGGTTAGCTTGTCCCAGATTTCTTTTGCCGTTTTGCATGATTTGACTTTGTTGAACATGGCTTTGTCTAAAGTTTTGTAAAGAATGTCCTTGGCCACATTGTCCAAGTTATATCTTTTCCTGTCATCATTTGTCCATTCAGCTCTTGGTTTTTCAACCATCGCCGTCCGGGAGCAACATCTTCTTCTCCTTCAAATACCGCAGCTCTCCTTGCAAATATGTTCACTTTTAAGATATGGAGTGGCCCATCCTCTATCAATATCCACATCTCATCGTGTAATGCTGATAGATGAGCCTGCATACGAATTTTCCAATCATCAAATTCTTCAATTGTGAACATAGGGATGCGTGTCAAATTTGCTTCCATGATAGTAACTTTGCTGAATAAAAGAGTTTTGAAATATCAAGTGCTAAGGCAAGCTTCAAAAATTTAGAGATCTAGTTCAAGAACTAAGATGCGGAAGGCTCAATGAACCAACCGCTCCGATACCACTTGTAGGTACCAAGGGGTGTGAGTGTAAGGTTTAGAAGGGGGTTGAATAAACCTTACCAACTTTTCGATTTAGTCCTTTTAAAAATGTTTAGAGTTAATAATTCACGTTGAGTCCTTGATGGACAGGTAAGTTAGTTAATCGGCAGAGTTAGTCACTCAACGCACTGACCGAGCCGTTGATAGAATAACTCGATTGTTTTGACTAAAGACTTAACTTGACCGTGATATGTTTTCATTGGAAGACTTAACACCCTTGAATTTGGTTTAAGTTTGTTTTAATACTTGGTTTTAGCACTTAGTTGATTATCAATTGGATAGAAATTTATCAAATGATATAAAAGTAAGATGCGAAAATTAAAGTGCTGAAATGTGAATGACACAATAAGTTTTTATAGAGGTTCAAGATGGGGTAATTCTTCTACTCCTCTCTTCTCCAACTCCCCGGAGGAATCCACTAAGTATTGATCAATATACGAGTGGTTAACAGTCCCGTAGACAAGTCTTGATCACACAAATGACTTGATCCTTTGGGACTCACTGAGATGTCTTGGTCACACACCGGCTTCTCGTGCGACTCACCTTCTTCACAGGGCAGCGCCTTGCTACTACAACCCACTTGCTTAAGTTCCTTGGATTTGATCATGAAGCCCTCCAAATAGCTTAAGCCTGGTTCGACCTTGAACCTTTCTACAATCCTTCGTGGAATGTAGACCCCTTGATTCTTCAAATGTTTCCTCTTCAACCGATTGAAGTTGTCTTTCCCGCACAGGTGAGTGTTGGATTGATTTCCTTCGTAATGTAGGCTTGAGGATTGATCTTGAATGACTTGAGAGTATTCTTGGTTACTGATTCAAATGTTAGCTTGAATGTTCGTGGTTCATGTCGGTAACCTTCTCTCGCAGTGATTCCTCACCATTTATAGCGATCTTTCAAAAATCTGCCCGTTGAAGAGATAGGCTTATTTTTGAAAGTCACTTGTGGTCGTTGGCTTGTCTTATTGCATTCCTTGGAATTTACGTTTCCTCGTATGAATGATTCTTCGATTTTTCAAAGTTCGACATGGTGCGCTGCTTCCCATTGGTTTATTCCTTTTGCATGCTTCGGGACTCGAGCACTTCAAGAAAGGTAGTATGGAAGTATTACTTGTTTAAGTAATTCTCTTGATTTCGTACAACGGATCTCTTTCGATTATCTCGACTTGACCGCATTTCCTTGCCTTCCCGGTGACTTAGAGTCGACTTCCAATCATTGGATGACTCTTCCGTCACTTCAACTTGAGACTTGGCTATCTTGAGTTGACTTGATCACATTTTCACTCAGCTTGCATCTTAGCTGCACACCTTCATCGAGTTCTGTCTTCTCTTCTTTGCCATACTCACCGCCTCACAAATGAGTCTTCCTTTTAGTCTCCGTTGTCTTCTTACATGTTCAGGCATAGTGACTTGACTCACTCTACCAGCCTATCTATTACAATGCAATTTATAACAAGAATGGGGTGCCAACTTCCTATTCTAAGTTTTACATGGCATTCATCAAAATCTACAAAATAATTTCCCAACAAACTCAAAAAGGCACTCTATGGGTTGAAGCAAGCTCATCGGGCTTGGTATGAAAGGTTGACTACCTTTACTGTGTGATACATGTTACAAAAGGGGAAGTGTTGATAAAACTCTATTCATCCAAAAATTAAGAATGGTATCATCATTACTCAAATTTATGTTGACGACATAGTGTATGGGTCAACTTCTAAACAAAAGCTTGATGAATTTGTTAGCTATATGTCTTCCGAGTTTGAAATGAGCATGGTAGATGAGTTGAACTATTTTCTTGGTTTACAAGTGAAACAGGTTTGACAAAGGGATTTTTATCACTCAAGTATATATATGCTAAGAACCTTGTCAAAAGATTTGGACCGACAATAAAAAGCACATAAAAACTCCCATGGGGACTAATGATAAATTGTCCAAAGATGAGGGTGGAACTTCTATTGATCTTACTCTTTTGTATCTTATCGCTAGCGCACGATATTAGTTACATGCTTGTATTTGTGCTGAGATATCGTCTTGTCCTAAAGTGTTTCATTTGAAAGTCAGAAAAGAATCATTCATTATGTAAATGGGACTACCGAACTTGGTATCTTGTATTCTTTTGATACTAACACTAACTTGGCTGGTTTTAGTGATGTTGATTGGGCGGTGATGTTGATGACAAAAAAAGCACTCTTTTGGAGGGTGTTTTTACCTTGGAAACATTCTGGTTTCTTGGTATAGTAAGAAACAAAATTATGTTTCATTATCTCTTTTGTTGAGTCCGAGTATATAACATTATGGAGTTATTGTTCCCAAGTGTTGTGGATGAGACAAATGTTGGCTGACTATGGGGTTGAAGAGAAAACCTTTACTCGCTTACTATGATAATTCTAGTGCTATAAATATTTCTAAAAACCCAAAGTCAACATTCCGAACAAAACACATCGATATTCGACACCACTTTATTAGAGACTTGGTTGAGACTAAAATTTTTACTATTAATTTTGTCACCACCGAGAAACAAATTGCTGATATTTTCACCAAAGCCCTGGACTTCAAAAGTTTAATTCCCCAAACAATCCCCGGTGTCTCAGGCTTTCTAGAAAGGTGTGAGCTTTAGTGTAGCAACACCATATGCATCATTTGTCTTTCTTGATGTGTTGCGGCTATCTTGATCTTATTACTTTTGCATTAGTCATTTTGCATTATTAAGATCATTTCATTGGATGATCTCTATTTTTATTGATGTGTTTCATTTAGTACTCTTTTGAGCTAACACTTGCCTAAAAACAATTGTGGATCAAATTGCAAATAGAATGATTTTTTCCCATGTGAAAGATGTATTTTTTTAAAGCCTTTGACAAAAAAAACTTACTATTCATTGAGTGTGAAACATATTCCGTTGTGCACTATTCTCTCGATCTTTTACATACTTGAATTATGTTATGATCTTCTTAGAAAGAGCTATCTATGTTTTGGAGCAAAAGCTACCGACTAGCTAAATGTTCTCCGCTTATTCCTTTCACTCAAAAGAATTTTTAAATTGGGAAAAGGATTTTGACCCATTGACTTTGTATGGTGGTGTTTTTGAAAAATGTGGTACAACACTCGGGTTACATCACTACAACACATGAAGCCTCTGTTTTCTTGTCGAAATAAACTCATCATTCTGACATCCTTCAGATCATTTTTTTGGGCTTATGGAAAATATCTTCTTAATTATTTTGAATTGGTGGGTTATTTTTGGAACCGATTTTTTCCTTAAATTCGTCTCTTGTAAAAAGTATAATTTATCAAGTGCTAATTTTGGACTAAATGCACCCCCGATTTATGGGACTTTCCCAAAAATATTTGAATTTCAAATTTGCGCTTGGAAGTTTTTCTTGAAACTACCATTTCACCGCCAATTGTATCTCTCTTTATGGCGCTTAAATCATTCTCTTTCCTATATACTCTCATTCCATGTTTGATTTGAAACATTGGTTCGATTTTCTTTGCAAGGATAGTCCCGATTTCTCTCTCACCCAAAAATCTTCCGTAAAAATCTTGTGTCTTGATCGACTTTTTTATAGATTCTTAAGATGGTTCGAACAAGAGAGCAAATCCTCCGTGAATTGAGAGAAGTGGTTCGAAATAGAAGGAGAAACAGAGGATAACCTTTGTTGCTTTTGCAAACCATGTTCCCTGTCAAAGAAGTTCACCACGCAGTGCCTCTTCCTAAGTTGAGACATCACAGGGACACCTTCTTGGAGTTGATTTGAACAACTCTCCTCCTCGCCGATCCAAACCCTATTGTTTCGGTCTTATCAAAAGTTCTCTTTCTAAAGAAAGAGAGAACAAGGGCTTGCTTCCATGGGAATGTCAATGAACCACCAAGGATGTCTCCTCCCTCCACCCGAGTTAGACCTCGCAGATCAATGTTTTCTTAAAACTTACTATCGGTAAAAAAATGAGGGGAACCTATCCATAAGGAAACAGAGAAAGAGGTTCATGTGGTAAGAGAAGGGGGTGAATCATCTAAGAAACCATCGAAAAGGATAATCATGCGGATGGTTTTCTCTCGATTCTCGAGGATGAAATTCCAAGGAAGGATCCTCTTGCAAATCTTCCCGTATGAGAGAGTGGGAATGAACCTCTCAAGATAGTTCTTCTTCGAATGAAGAAAGTGAAAGACTCGACGCAGAGATTGTGAAAGATGATGGTGGACCTTTAGACCTGCCGCTAAAGGTATTGATTCCAGTGTTGAAACATCTAGCTCTCACACAATCGACAACTCGAGCACGAGCCTTCGACTCTAAACTTGATGTTGACAAAGGTATGTATTTTGCGTTCTATATCTTGCTAAGAACAAGAAGCCCTGGGAGACTATTGTTCAAAGGGAGATTTTGTGTGAAAGTCCCATTAGAATTGAGGATCGTCTTAAGTATGGTATTCTCGCCACTTCTTGAGGAAATGAAATTGTTTGGGTCTCATTAAATATTGGGCCTTAGGTGGATAGGGTTGTAAGGGAATTTTAGTAATCTTCCCTTTAGGTTTGTTGATCATGATTCTCGCATAGTATGGTTCTCATGGTATAAGAAAGAAGATGTATTCTTTCACTCCGGAGGATATAAATGATGTCCTTAATGGCAATAATGTGTCCAATATTAACATTCCTCCGATATGGATGCAATTGCTAAAGTTCTTCGTGGGGTGTAATAGATGTCCGCCTACCAAGCAAGAAAATTTCAAGGCCAAGGACTTCACCAAGAAGTACACCTTCTTTGCACAAAATTGCAATTTGTAACTGACACTAACCAAGCACTCCTCTTTAGTCACCACGGATCAAGCGCTTATGCACCGCATTGGGACCAAACATGCTTACAATATTGGGAAGTCGATATTTGACATTATTGGGACTCTGTTGGTTACACCAAGTATGTATGGTATACTTCCTTTTCCTTCTTTAATTTACAAGGTGCTTGTGTCTCGGGATTTAAAAAGAAGGATTCGAGGACCTAGTTGTTGTTCTGGTCCCATGACCTTCTCTATCAAAATCCTCAAAAGTGACAAGATAAATGACTTGATGTTCCATACTCTTGTTGGCACTGGCCGCTGGTGCTCCTGGGTGCTTCTTCCAGTGTTCCAACACCGCCATTCTCGCACTTGAAGCACATCTTCTAGCCGAGATTTCTCAAGCGAGAGAACCAAATAAAATTCGGACCTCAAAAAGTTGGAAGCTCGAATTTTCCCCAACAATGACCGTACCTACTACTCCTTTGCACCCGTTGCTCAAAAAGGGGAGTAGATGTTAGTCTTGATGACTTGCGACGCAACCATTGCGGATGAAGGAGGGCCACACTCTAAGGGGGAGTCCAGTGATGAGGATGATGCTAATTCGAGGGGGAGTTTGAGTATGACGATGAGGAAGAAGATGATGCGACTTTGAGGGGAGTCAAAGGAAGAAAGTGGATCTCGATTAAGTGTATGCATACTTGTGTTTATCTTGCTTCTTTGTACGAATGATAAATTATCTCTATTTGGCAACTTGTTGGATGTTTATTTTGAACTATGTATGCATGAGATTTTTTTGGACTGTGCTAACTTGCAAGATTTGATATTAAGTGTTGCATCATTAGATGTATTTATTATGATATTATCCTGAGGAGTATGTTATGACCAAAAGTGCCAAAGGGGATATTGTTAATGTTTACATGTTGGCAAATTTGGTCTTTGTGCACAATGCAATGTTTGGTATTATAACTCGTGATGCAACATCGTCGCACATAATCCGGCGGATTTTAAGCCGATTTTGTGCTTTTGATATTTGGCATATTTTCTATTATATGAATGTTGTTGATAATCTTGGATGTTTAATCTAAATTGATTCATCCATTTTAATTGCCATTTATTCATCTTTAATCACTTTCCTTGTGTACATGTTTTTCACCCACAAGGAAAGGATTATGTTTTCTTTGTTTTTCCTTTTATAGCTTATAACCCCTCTAGAAATAAGAAAGCCTCTAGAAATCGGGAGAGAATCCGGTTTTGAAAGCTATAAAAAGGAGAAGTCGACCCTTTGAAGAAGACATCGAAAAAAACACTTTGAGCTTACAAGTTCTTCTTCAAGAAATCTTTTGTTCACTTTTGTCATTCTTCGAGAGAAGGTGAAGATCTACGGTTTGGATTGACTCAACCATTCAAGGCTTTGAAGTTGGAGGGATTCCAATAAGGTTGAGATTTAGGAAGAAACAATCGAGATTAGTCGAATACAAGAGTTGGTGAATTTATAAAGAGGAGTCTTTATGTTATTCGTAAATCCATTTGTATTTGTAATAAGTTGTGCTTTTCTAATAGTGGATTATTTCTTATCACGGCCTCGTACATTAAAATTGAGGAATCTAAGCACGTTAAAATTTATAGTGTCATTTTATTTCCATTTGTGAGTGTGTTGTATGTTTTAGAGTTACAACATTAACTTACAACACTTTAGAATCAGTCCGTTTAATTAATTTTAAGGCCTCGATTCTTTCTCATATTAATTAATTAATTTTCTTTTTTGATCAATATTAACTAATTAATTAAATCCAAACCGAACATAAGCTTTTAACTAGTGGCTTAATTTGTGACGACGCATTTATAATCCGACACGAACCCAACATGAATTCAAGGTATATGTACAACCTTCGTAGGTTCCGGTCAAATTTGGGCCGTCATGATTAACACGGAAAAAAATAGGTCACCAGTCGGTTGAACTATATAGAAATTAGAGGAAAGCAAAAGATATAAGTTTTTTATAATACAACTTGAACGTAATATAACAAGTCTAAGGCATGTAGGACACTTTCCTTAAAGTATTATTTGCACTCACTACTTGCTAACCGAGTTTATGGCAAATTACTTCTAGGATACAATAGACAAAATGAAACAACCAAATAGTAAGTTTTTGATTGCTTCTACAAGAAATGAGAATGCTAAAAAATTAGTTAGTATTGCCTTTGCTAAACTATTTATATCCTCCGTAGCATGCATTCGTTGATTGATTAATAGGCACCAGATTACACCCATTTGAATTGCAACTTTTTAAGGAAATGAGATGATTGTTCCAATCGCTTTCTCCAACATGACTTGTAATCTTTCATTGAAATGAGATGATTGTTCCGAAAAGTTGCGTCAATCCTTAGGGCCTCAAATAGTTTTGACAAACCGATAAACAAGCTTCCAATGCTACTACACTTCAAAGCTAGGCATTATGACTCACTTTATCTAGGCATTATTTATAGAGGAAAATATGTTTTGCCCTCCGAACTATTCGATTTCGACTTTGCCACCTAAAATTTTTTTGGCTCACTTTACCTCCTGAAGTTGAAGAATTTTGCATATAGCCTCCTGGGTCTCGCCGCCGATGGAATATTCCATTGGAATCGGTCACATGCCATGCACGTGTGGGCAAAATTATCGTTTACTCAAACTATACTAATATTATTGCACTTTGACATCTAAACTTTGCGTAGTTGTTACTTTGCCATATGAACTTTGAAGGATTTACACTTTACCTCCTCGCTTAAAAAAAAAATTAAAAATTTACCAAGATCCATTTATTTTATATATTGTTTAATATTTTCACCAAAAATAAGTAAATTTAACTAGTATTCATTTCAATAAAATATATTATCAATACAATTATTTTATAATCTCTTCCTTTTTAACTTATTTAATTTATTATTTTTTACATCAACATTAGGAAAAGAACTAATTTTATGAAATTTGAAGTGAAAAAAATAAATATACACTAGAGTCAATTTTATAATTATATAATACAATTTCAAAATTATTTTTATAAATTCAAGTAAATTTAAAAATATAAAAGTATTGTGAATACAATGAAATGCATTATTTCTACTTTTAAAATATAGTATAGAGTTTTTAATAATATGTTTCAAACTTATTACTACCTATTATATTTTATTTATGAAAATTCATTCTAATATATTAGAATTTATATTTGTCTACGTATATTATTTCATTTACCTCAAAATGGATAAATAATTATGTATATTTTTTATTTGTAATTTGATAAATTGGATTAACATTAATTTCGTACTTTTTTAATCTATAAACTAATAATGTAAACAAGGAAGCAAACTACGCTTCTACAAGAAAGTCAAAAAAAAAAATATAAAACAATCTTATGCTAATATATTTTATTGAAGTGAATACTAGTTAAAATTATTTATTTTTTATCGGATATTTGAAATATATATAAAATAAATGTATATACATAAAAATTTTGACTTTTTTAAACCGAGGTGGCAAAGTGTAAATCGCTCAAAGTTCATATCACAAAGTAACAACCCCGCAAAGTTTAGATGGCAAAGTGCAATAACTTTAGTATAATTTGAGTCAAATAACAATTTTGCCCCCACGTGCATGGCACATGACAAGACTTTGGTAGAATATTCCGCCGGTGACTAGACCCGGGAGGCTATGTGCAAAACCGTTGAACTTCGAAGGTAAAATGTCCCAAAAAGGTTTTTAGGTGGCAAAGTCGAAAAAATCAATAGTTCGGAGGGCAAATAATATTTTTCTCTTATTTATATCACAAACTATTTTTAACATTTCTCCACTTAGTTTGTGATATAATTTCAAACTAACACTCATAGATATCATTCATATGAAAAGTAATATTGCTTTAAATTCTTTAGTGTAAATAATTCACAAATCTAAATTAAGGCATTGGTGGCTAGGTTGCTTAAACCAACACTCAAAGTAAGTTAGAAGTATTTCACACATGAACCATCAATTACATTCTTTTATTCACAAATACGTTTAGCACTATTACAGGCCATGTGTTCATCCTAGTTCATGATCATGTACAAAAGACCACCCAAAACTTTTGCTAAAAGCGGTATCACTTATGATCATATAGGTGGAAGTTACTTCAAGTTTTATTTAATTTAACATAAATAAAACATTATGAAATAATCCCATTAAGATTTAACTCTCAATCTGCTCACTTAAGAGTAACAAATATGCACCTTATACTTGAAATGGTATACACATACTTAGGTGCTCACAATCAATTAGCAACTTATGTTTACCCTTTAAACCTTTCAATATAGGGGTAGTACTAGAAGGAGGTTGGGTTACCATGTACTAGTGATTATAGATCATGGGTTTTAATCCCATTCCTAATGTTTTCAAATTCACCGAATCCCTAGCTAAAGGTTTGGTCAATGGATCCGCCAAGTCATTATAAGTTCTAACAAACACAATAGTGACAACATCATCATTAAGATTTCTCTAATAAATGCATGCCTTAGGCTTATATGTCTAGATTTACCATTGTACACTTTTATTCAATGCTCTAGACATAGTAACCTCACTATCACAATATAAAGTTGTTGGTGGCATTGGCGAGGCCACAACTATATTAAGCAATAAATCTCTAATCCATTCTGTCTCCTTACAAGTCAAGATAAAGTAATAAATTCAGCTTCCATGGTGGAGTGTGTAATTACTATTTGTTTCGTGAAGCCCAAGAAACTACACCATCACTAAGCATAAATACCCAACCACTAGTAGGTTTTTGATCACTTATGCGAGTAATCCAACTAGCATTAGAATAATTTTCTAGTACATTTGGAAAGTTATTATAGTAGAGTCCCAAATCTTTAGTCCTTTTAACATATTAAAGAACTCTTGTCACAAACTTTCCAATGATTACCAGGAGTTTTAGTATATCTAGAAAGTTTACAAATAGAATATGAAATATCCAGACTTGTACAACTCATTGCATACATCGAGACTTCTAATTACACTAGCATACTCGAGTGGCTATTGGATTGCCGTTAATTTTCATATAACTAAAAGTTAGGATCAAAATGAGTACTAACTTGTTTTACATTCAACTCGTTGATATTTTTTTTAAGATTTTATCAACATAATGTGCTTGTGAAAGAGCGAAACCCCACTATTTTTCTTAATTGTAATACCTAAGATTGTATCAACTTCACCAAGATCTTTCATCTTGAACTTAGAAGAAAGAAACTTCTTAGTATCTACTACACCTTTTAAAGTAGTACTTATAATAAGCATGTCATCCATATAAAGGCAAATAATCACACTCAGTACTCTTCATTGAATTTAGAATAAATGCAAAGATCATCATTATTATACCTAAATCCACTTGAGAGTAATCTGATTCAAATTTTTCATGCCACTTGTTTAGGAGCTTGTTTTAGTCCGCATACAAAGACTTAACTAGCTTACATAATCTATGTTCATTACCAGTGACATAAATCCTTCCTCGGTTGTTCCATGTACACCTCCTCATTTAAATTACCATTTAGAAAGCATGTTTTTACATCCATTTGATGTACATGCATATTATATATATATATATAAGCTAAACAAGAAGTACTTTAACAGAGGCAATCCTAGCAACCAACGCATAAGTGTGAAAGTAATTGACTCCTTCTTTTTGTTTAAATCCCTTAGCTACTAGCCTTGCTTTATAAGTTAGAATAGTTTCATTTTTGGTGTACTTCTTACAAAATACCCAATTATAGCCTATTAGTCTTGAACCTTTAGGTAAATCAACTAGAATCCAAGTATTGTTAGACAATATTGAATCCATTTCATCATTTACCGCTTCTTTCCAAAATACAACATCTCTAGATTTCATAGCCTCACTAAATGTTTTAGGATCATCCTCTACACTAAATAAAACTAGTGTTTTATTAAGTAGAGGTTCCTCTTACCTTCCACAAGGAAGACAATAGCTTGAGATGATATGAAATCGGAAGAAAGCTCTTTTTCCTTCCTTTGTCTTTGACTTCTCTTAGGTTCAATAGAGTGTCAATTTCTTTTCTTTTAGGTTTACTAAAAGCTGCAATTTGAGATGAACTAGGCACTCGTGATGGATTCACGTTTACCATTGAATCTTTGAGAAACTTATCCTCAAAGAACTCAACATCTCTTGATTCAACTACTACCTTAGAATCAAGATCTAGCAATCTATAAGCTTTAGAATTTTCAAGATAGCCAACAAAAACACTTTTAAGTGCTCTAGGTCCCAACTTGGTTCGTTTATTGTCCGAACTCTATAATAGGCTATACAACCCCAAACTTTTAAGTAAGACAAGTTTGGTTTTCTTCCTTTCCATAACTCATATAGGGACACTTTAGTCCTTAATGAAGGAATTTGATTATGAACATGAAAGGCAACCAACAAAGCTTCACCCCACAAATTGTTTGGCAAACTCAGTACTTAAGAGTATGGAATTCACCATATCTTGAACGTTCTATTCTTTCTTTTAGCCAAACCATTTTGTTGTGGTGTATATGGAGCACTAGTTTGGTGTACAATATCATCATCTTCACAGAATTTAGAAAATTCACTAGAAAAGTATTCACCATATCTATCACTCCTCAAAGTTTTAATTTTTCTACGTAATTGAGTTTCTACAAGAGACTTGTAATCTTTAAACATACCAAATACTTTATCCTTAGATTTCATCAAATAAAAATGCACAAATCTTGAGCAATCATCAATGAAAGTAATAGAGTATTTATTTCCACCTCTTGTTAGAAAACCATTAAGTTCACACACATCCGAATGCACAATATCAAGCAATTGTGTGTTTTTTTCAACTTTAGGAAGGTAATCTTGTAATTTTTGCTTGAACACAAGTTTTACACTTCTTATTCACATAGTCATTATAGGAGATAAATCTATTTTTAGACATGTAATTCAAAACTCTATGACTCATGTTCTAATCTACCATTCCACAAAGAATAAGAAGAATCAATCAAATGAAGAGAACCATTATTAACTTTATTGATAATCACTTTATATAGTTCGTTACAAGAATACCCCTTTCCAACAAATACACCATTCTTAGACAAGATTATATTATTAGACTCTAGTACAACCTTTAACCCCTTATTATTAAGAATATCCGTAAAGACAAGATTCCACAACATCCGAGCATGAAGCACATTAGTGGGTACCATCTTTTCTGGAGGTGAAGTTCAAATGAACATCACCTCTACCAAGCACCTTGACCCTCACACCATTTTCCATAACTACTTGTTGTCCATCCGTAATTTCATAGTTCTAGAATTTTTCCTTGTCATTGCATACATGATTGGCTATATCGAATCATACCACCAATCCTTAGAAGAGGTTGGTGTAGCCAAGTGAGTTTAGTCATAGTACCAAGAGATAACATTGCTATAATTTATGTAACATCTTCAACAAAATTAGCACTAGAAGCATAAGCATAATTAATTTTTGCTTCTTGTTGGATTTGCACTCACTTTAATGGCATTTCTTACCATAATTATAGCAAACTTTATTTTTCTTTTTTTGTCTATAGGGTCAGTATTTTTAGACTTATTTCTTTTATTCTTAAACTTCTTCTCATCATCCATATTCACTCTAGATTGTAACAACTGTATTTTATTAATTATTATGTTACTTCGTTTTTTATATAATCATAATTAGTATTAATTAAATATACATTTTTATTATTATCTTTTATTAATGGGTTCCCCCACTAATCCACCATTCCCATTGTTTGTCCGTAGGCCGTAGCCTTATCCTCAAACTTTATGCCACACTCTACATCTTTCCAGCTTTAAAGTTTTATTTTTTTAAAAAAAAAAGAAAATATTGCTTTTATATCTTACAACTACAACCTTGAGATAATTAGAAAAAAATATACACACACATAGTGGTCTTCTCAAGAACAGAGAAAATGAAGGAAAGTGACATAGCAATCTTGCCATAAGTTTCATCCTTTTCATATCGGGTTAGTCTTATAAATTTGATATTTTCAAGAAAGATTTCAACATTCATATCGATGGATTTTTTCGGGAGAAGATCTATAAATTTATGGTGTATGTGTGTGAGTGTGCATATGTGTGTGTGATTTAACTTGTGTATTGAATGAGTGTGTGCGTGTGGTGTATGTATGTGTAATTTAGTGCTTGTGTGTGTGCTTGTGTGTGTGTGATATACAGTGTGTGTGTGTGCATGTGATATATTGTGTGTGTTTGTTTGTGTGCGTTTTAGTGTTTGTATGCATGATGGTGTGTGTTGGTGTGTAAATTAGTGTGAGTATGTGTGATTGAAGAAAACGTCTGAGTGAAATGGGGTTGGGCCAATGACTACCTTTTGGAAATTTGATAGAAAATGAGACTAGATTGCAATTTGAAACTTTTCATTTTAGTCCACTAAGTTTTCAATTAAGTCCTATTCCCAAATCAATGTTTCAAATTATTCTATTTAGTCCCAAACAAGTTTCAATTCACCAGAGATTTTTATTTAAAATTTTCAATTTCAAATTAACCCCTATAACTTATTTAGACTTTTTGGATTTTTTTATTGACCCTAAAAGTTTTCAATTTAGTCCAAAAACTAAAATTTACTTTTAACTTGTTTCAATTAAACCTCCAAACTTATATTTTTTTAGTCAATTATTACATACTAAAAGCCCTAGGCTATTTTATAAATATAATCATTTCAATTAGAAGTTACTACTTAATATTTAACCTTAAATCATGTTAAATTAATATTGTATGTGACAAAGAACCATACAATTAAGACTTCTACTTTCGAGCAATTAGTGCATATATTTTTATTTGTTTGGTTGAGGTAGGGATTCTTATCACATTTTATGTGTATAATTCTTGTCCTTGTTAAATGCTTAAACTGTTCAATTATGTGAATTACGCATTTTCAATGGTTGAATGATATGCATGATTATGTGAATTGTGTGCTTTTGTTATATTACATGATATGCATATTTATGTGAATTATATACTTTTAATATGATATGATTGATTTTTATGAATTATATGTTTTTTGTTACAATGTATGTTATGTATATTATGAAATGGGAAAGGAAAAATGTTTTGCTTCATGCCACGGGAAAGGAAAAATTTTGGCCACATGCCACGGGAAAGGAAAATGTTTGGCTTCATGATGTGGAAAAGGAAAAATTTTGGCCACGTACTCACGGAAAGGAAAATATTTGGCTTCATGCCACGGAAAGAAAAATGTTTGGCCACGCATCACCGAAAGGAAAATTTTTGGCCACGTACACGGAAAGGAAAATATAACATTTGTGCCACGGAAAGGAAAATTTTTGGCCTCGTGCCATGGGAAAGGAAAATATGGCATTCGTGCTTCATGGGAAATGTTATGTGATATCCGGCTTATGCCAATGGGAAAGGTTATGTGCTATTCGGTTTATGCCAATGGGAAAGTGTAGGTCCCAAGGGGTGTAAGTGTAAGGTTTAGAAGGGGGTTGAATAAACCTTACCAAATTTTCGATTTAGTCCTTTTAAATATACAAAGTTGATACTACACACCATTTGTGTCTTGATGGATAAATAATTTAGTCAATCAAGAGTTAGTCTCTCAACGCACTCAACCGAGCCGTTGATGGAATAACTCACCGTTGGCTCTAAATTAACTCAACTGTGGTTTTGTTTTGTTTTTATTGGAAGACTTAACACCCTTAAGTTTGGTTAAGCAAGGATTTAGTGCTTAGTTTAGTACTTATAGATTATCAAGTGGATAGCAAATATGTCACAGAATTAAACAATTAAGATGCGAGAAATTAAAGTCTTTGAAATGTAAATGACACAATGAAATTTTTATAGAGGTTCAAGATGGGGTAATTCTTCTACTCCTCTCTTCTCCAACTCCTGGAGGAATCCACTAGGTAATGATCGCATATCAAAGTGGTAATACCCGTATCCGGATACAAGTCTTGATCACACAGATGACTTGATCCTTTGGGACTCGATGCGGAGATGCCTTGATCACTCACCGGCTTCTCGTGCGACTCGACTTTCTTCTTCACGGGGCAGGCAAAATGCGCTTTGCTACTACAAACTCACTTGCTCAAGCTTTTTGGATTTGATCACGAAGTCCTCCAAAAGCTTAAGAACGGTTCGACTTTGAACCTTCCTACAATCCTTCGTGGAATGTAGACCCCTTAATTTTTCAAGATTTTCCTCTTCAACTCGATTGAAGTTATCTTTCCTTCACGGTGAGTGTTGGATTGATGTTCTTCGTAGTGTAGCTTGAGGATTGAGAATGTTTGATTTTCTAATAATTGCTTGAACGTTTTTGGTTGGTGTCTCAGAATTTGTGTTACTCGTATATATATATATATATATATATATATATATATATATATATATATATAATTCTCAAAATAAACTCCTCGGCCTTTTATAGTGATCTTTCAAAAATTTGCCCGTTGAAGAGATAGGCTTATTTTTGAAAGTCACTTGCGATCGTTAGCTTGTCTTGTTGCGATCCTTGGAATTGCCATTTCCTCGTATGAATTGTTCTTTCACCTTTTCGTAGTTCGACACGGTGTAGTGCTTCCCATTGGTTCATTCCTTTTGCACGCTTCGGGACCGAGCACTCCGAGAAAGGTGGTATGGAGATATTACTTGTTTAAGTAATTCTCTTGATTTACGTGCAATGGATCTTTTCGCTTATCTCGACTTGACCGCATTTCTTTGCTTTCCCAGGTGACTTAGAGTCGCTTCCAATCATCGGGTGACTCTTCTCACTTCAACTTGAGAGTTGGCTTTTCTAGAGTTGACTTGACCGATACTCCACTCACCGCTTCTTGATGAGAGTTCCCGTCTACTCTTCTTTGCCATACTCACTGCCTCTGTGATGAGTCTTCCTTCTAGTCTTGATTGTCTTCTTGCATGTTAGGGCGTGAGGTGACTTAACTCGGCTTGGCGGCTCTATTTATTACAATGCATTTTACAACAAGAATTGGGGTGCCAATCTTCCTATTCTAAGTTTTACATGGCATTCATCAAAATCTAAACAATAAATTTCCTAACAATTTCCCCCTTTTGATGATGCCAAAACTTAAACCATTCAAAAATGCACATAGCAAAGATACATACAGATAGTGTATTGACATAGAATGTATGCGCAGAATCAATCCTTTTATTGATCATAACATTCTTCTTTTTTTTTACACAATCAAGTTTACAAGGTGTATCGAGAGCACATATTTGTCTACACAGAAAATAAAGAATTTATAGTTTTATTATAGAAGACTTACATTGTATGTATTTACATAATAAAATATACGAAGAGGTGGACAACAACACTTCATCTCCTTCTCATTTGTCTCCTTCTTTCATCTTGTTCAAGATCTTCTTCTCTTCTTCTCTTTTTCTCATCGTCACCGCCTTCTTTTTTTTTTTATATGCCTTCCTGGCAGCCTTCATCTCTTCTTAATCTTTCCTGTCTTTCCTCCCATAGCCGAGTTTGTCTCTTGTTTTCTTCTTCTATTCTTTTTGCATACTCAGGCGTTACTTTTAGCCACTTGCAAGTTTGCTATTTGGTCAAGCCCACCCAGAGATCCCTCCTTTCTTATCCGGATCTATGTACTCAATATTTTTGGGCAGAGGCCTGTATGGAACCTCTTCCTCCACCACTACTTTTTCCTCTACCTGGGGCGTGTATTGTCTTGGGGTCTTCTTCTTTCCAAATGAGTGACCAATGGAGTGTCCAGCAGAGCGATCCGCGATGAGTCTGTCTGCTGTCGCCTTCTTCACATAACGTGAGACCCTTTTCCCAAGACAAGTCCCAAGCTTGAGCCATAGACATATTTGCAAAGTATCCTTCGGATGATGCGAGCGTTTTAAATTCATCAACTGATCGATCGTGGCTCTCCGATATATCCGAGATGGCATAAGTGTCTCTCGCTCACTTTGGAATGCCTCCATGTTCTTTCAAGATGTTCATAACTCGGGCATCCATTCTTCCTTCCACTTCCTTCATCCCCGCTTCAATTGTTTTTCTCTTTCACCATAGATATAGCAGAGTGTTGGAGTGGCGAGTCACAGGAGTTTGTCAGATAATGTCACCGTGATGACAGACCCCCGTTGGGGGTTTGTGCAATCATCAAGGTCACATCTTTCGATCCTTCCCCTCGCCAGATTTTCCTTTCTTTTGTTTCAAAGCCGCTTCTTCAAATTTTTCCCTTCACAAATTGATCCTCTTTTTCGATCTTTTTCAGGCTTTTAAGGTATTCCTCTTCCCCTTTTGGCATCATCAAAAGAGAGAGGACACTGAAACATATCGCAAGCGGGAAGTCGAGCCTCACGATGGTAGAGTTCTGCTCGAGTCTCACTGCAGAGTATGCAAGACGTAAATTCAGACGAGTAGCGTTGGACTCACAAATCGGCTTCATCTCAGCCATGAGAAGGCTGAATTTTGTATTCATGGTTTCTTCCAAACGCAGAGATCACTCTTGTTTTGCTCACGCAGCACTTTATCTCGGCAATGTGAGCTTCATGCATGTGCTCAATATGTTCTCTCGCCTTCGTTTTTGCATCGATTTTCGACTCTCCATACCAAAGAACTTGTTGAACAATGTCCTGAAGTATCTAACTTGTTCCACACGCATTGTTTCTTTGTTGTTGCCACCATTCCCCGATCCTGGCCGTTATGCCTCTTAAATCGCCAGTGAGATTGGCATCTCTCGTTGTCGGCCGCATGTCCATAGAGGCCTCGATGCCTCTCCATCCGCTTCAATCTCAGCCGAATAATGCCTTGAACACTTCGCGGACTTCACCGATTCTTCCGTTGCGGTGATGGCCATGCAAATCAAAATCATAATCACCGAACAATGGTGCCTGATGGAAAAATGGGAGCTGGTCTGTGGTAGCGTGGCGCTTTTCGTTCTCGACTCTTCATGGAGGTCGGTACCTCCAGGAAAAAGGAAAAGATTCTATAAAGGATTCATCACCGCCAACCGGGATTTGTTCGATGATGAGCGGTGCGCGTGGAGTTCTTTTTGGAATCGACCTGCCGCACTTGAGGAGCCTCGTGCGGTGGACTCAGTTCACCGGGGTTTGTTGTGAAGTGGACCCGACTTTTTGAGCCTCACAGTCTCAACAACCGTTGGTCTCACCGATTTCTCCAATTGAGTAGACGTCCTCGGCTTATCGGAGCGTCATCGGACGATGATGAGATTTCCATTGGTGGCTCATCATCAAAATTAAAGGTTTGACGAGTAGTCTTGGGATCGACTTGCTCGTGCTTGGAACATCCGCAGCTGAGTCTTTTGGATCTCACATCGGGGATGACTCGACCTTCTTCTTCGCTTTTCTTGATCCCGGAAAGGTGACATCGATTATCCTGGGAATCATGAAGTGCACTTATCTACTTTTCGGATGGGTCGATGATAGCAGGGAGGATGTTCTCTACTACGACTTTCTTTACCCCTGGGAAGTCTCAACCTCCCGTGGGCCTTCATTACCTCCAGCGCCTCAACTGCAATGCCGAGGCCTTGGTCCTCCCTTTCGACAAAGGTCACCGTCTTAGGGTCTTCTCAGGGTGGCATCCATTGAGTCTCAACCCCATGGATTGCACTTTCATTGCCAGTGTTAACTCCTGTGGTACATTCCTTCCTCAGGCCTCGACCGCATCGCATCGATGTCATTAGCCTTCGAGAGCGAGTTGGCATCTCACCGAGATACCAACTGAACGCCTCGAGCTTCGTTGATGACACCTTGCTTGCTCGCTTAGTGTTTGTTCTTTTTCCACTTCGCCTCCTTGATTCGTTGTGAGTCATCTCGCAGATCCTCCGACCTTGCTTGCCGCAAATGGAGGAGGAGTTTCCCCACCGGGCACACACCGAGTGACTTGGAATGGGGTCACTCGTCTCCAAACTCCCTACTGTTTCGATTGAATGTTCAGCCGTTGGGGCGGTGGTAACACACCTTCAATAGGGGTTGGCTCGACCGGGGTCCCTATTATCCCGTTTCATCGCCATGTCCCTTATTGCCTTCTTCCGAGTGAGTCAGGGAAGTGGTGGCAGCAACAACGGTGGCGATTTGCTGAACCACTCCCATTGGATCAATTTCAAAATGTGTTCGAGGACTCTCCTGGTCCCTCCATCAATCTTTGCTCGTGAAGGATTCTCGATTCGCGGCAATGCTTGCTTTGCATTTGCAACTCTTCTGTGGCGAAAGATTCTCCTGGATCCTCATCACATCCAGACAAGACATCAAGGAGAGGATGTGTGTGTTCTGTGGTGCCGAGATAGGGAAGATGCTGGCCTTCTCACGTGCCTCGCTTTCTCTCGCTTGCCTTTCTTTCTCCTTGTCCTTGAAGATCTGCAGGATGTCCGTGCGATTGTCTTCATCCAGCTTTGAGTACATGGTTAGTCCAAGGAATTTTAACGAGCTTCCTCTTCTTCTTCCGTTAGAATGTTCCGATTTACTCAACTTCCATTTCCTCCACTCACGCAGACGATTTTGGATGTCCGGGTAAGGTGGAGAAAGGATCATTACATCACTATCAGCTCTATCGGCTTCGTCTTGTGTCTCATCTCACCGCACGGACTACGGCTATTTCTTGATTGGCCTCTGTTGATCGCTTTCAAGACTTGGTTGTTTCATCAACTACATCCGAGACTCTACTTCTCCAAATAGCCTCCCAGATCTACTCCAAATGAGTGATCGACTCACTCGGCCCGGTTTCTCAAGCTCGAGTGCTTGATGATTCTTATTCGTCTCCTAGTTTGTACCAAAGGGATTTCTCGGTTCGAGACGGTTTTTGCCTCGAGTCTTGGGCGGCGGGGCCTGTCTTTGTGTCTTTTTCTCGAGGAGCCGGCCGTCTTGGCTTGTCGGTTCTCCTCTTTTTGACGATCGAGAAGGTATTTGTGAGTCCTTCTCGACCATCATCGCTGCAGGGGCGGGAGACACGGCTGCGAGGGCAGGTGACTCGGCTGCAGGGCGGAGCGCTTTGACTTTCTTTCTTTGCAGGGGCAGCATCTTTTCTTTGCGGTACGGGCGCTTTCTTCTTGGTGGAGAGAAACAACAGTATCTTCAGTGGTGATTCCCCTCACTCGTGACTCTCTTGGCGTAGACTCTCTTCTCGTAGTGCGCCGAGAGAGGTTTGCTCAACATCCTCTTGTTAACATGGAATGCCTTCCCATGTCTAAGAGGGACTCCTTTCACCTCCATCACCGGCCAATCACTAGGCCATATCCTGGGATCCTCCAAATGTGCCATCTTCCTTGAAGGATTTGTTCCCTACGTTCGCGCGAGTTTGTCAGTAGATAAACTCAGCCCATTTTATTTTCTTTTTCTCGCGATGATTGCAATGCCATTACAGATCGGCTTTGCTTTTGGCATTGGTCAAAGCCGCCAAATTTGATGTCAATACATTTGGCAACTATGTCCAACAACTTGTGATAATCCTCCTTCAGAGCTCTTGTTTTTGTGTACACTATTTTATCAAAGATAGTCGGGCTTGGCTATTTCTTTCCAAGCATCGCCAAGTTGACATCACCGTTAATTTCGATGCTCCTTCATTGGTAGTGAGAAATGTTCGGCCAAATCCTCGCGCGAGATAGTTAGTCGCTTTCCGTGAACAAATGACTTTATTCCTTCATCGTGAATCTCGGCATTCACGTAGAATCGCGACCTCCTCCACATAGGTCATCGGATATTCTAACGCCGAAACGGTTTTAGCCCTGGTCGTTTCCAATTTTTCAGCGATTTTCTTCACTAGGGTGTCGTCGGACCCCTGTTTCACCATGCCATCGAAATCCACAAAGAGACCCGGTGTGGATTTGCTTTCCTAACTTGGTAAAATCATAGGTTGGTGCCATTTTTCAGATTTTATCAAAGAAAAACTTAGAGATTGATTTGAAGATAGATAGGGCTTCGAGAGAATTTTTGCCTTTGCTTTTGAGAGAAAGAAATGAACAGTTTTGGTAGTGTGAGAGAGAAACAGACGGAAATGGTTTAAGTATGGTTTATGAAAGGACGTGCGGGTGGTTTTTTGAAATGTGATCGAAATCACGGCTTAGATTTTGCACGCCTATTTAGCATTTAATGTCTCGTATTTAATGCGGCAAATTTATATCCAATCATAAGCTTGGTGTGCGGCTTTATGTCCGTACACATCATCATTATCTTTGACGTATTCCTTAAAAACATTCCCGCTTAGTCAAACGATTTGCGTTTTTGTCACTTTGCTCATAAGTGACTCACCTTATCCCTTAGCCGATTTAACTCTACTTCTCACAGCTTCTCTTAGTGACACAAACTATCACCGACTTGGTATAATTGTCTTTTCCGACATCTGACTAATTTAATTGAAATGATTTGTGTGTTCACTTTTTTTCACCTTTTTGTGTTTCATTTCTTTTTCTTTGATTCTTCATAGTGTCACCACTCAATTAACCCCAACTCATGTTTGAGTTCTTCAAATCTTGACTCACATAATGGTTTTGTGAAGATGTCACCAATTGTTTATCGGTTGAGATATATTCTAGGATGATGTCCTTCTTTTCAACATGATCTCTTATGAAATGATATCCGACATCGATATGCTTTCTTCTTGAGTGCAACACAGATTTTGAGTAATGGCAATTGCACTTATGTTATCACACATGATTGGAATTTCTTTTTCCTCAACTTCATAGTCTCTCACCGCTATCTCATCCGTAGGACTTGGCACAACAATTTTGCCGCCCGCACTATGTATTCTCGTCACCAGTAGATGTGGCTATTGAATTTTGCTTCTTGCTAAACTAGAAATCACTTTTTTCCTAAGATTTGACATGTGCTGAAGTGTTTTTTTTTGTCAACTCGCATCCAAATAGCGTAGTCGAGTCCGAATAGCCAATTAGCTTGAATCCACCTTCCTTTGGATACCATAAGCCAACTTCTTGGCTTCCTTTCAAGTATCTCAATATTCTCTTAGTTTCTTTGTCATATGGCTCTCTTTTGGAGCAGATTGAAATCTTGCACATACACCTACAAAGAAAGGTGATGTCCGGCCCGCTTCTTTGTAAGATAGAGCAATGATCCAATAAGTGCTCAGATCTTGTTTGATCTACAGCTTGCCATCCGCATCCATGTCCATTTTGATCGATGTATTCATTGGTATTTTCACGTAAAGACTTCTCCTCCATACCAAATTTCTTCATTAAATCTCTGGTGTATTTTGTTTGACTTATGAAGGTTCCATCCTTCAGTTGTTTCACTTGGAGTCCAAGGAAGAACGTCACTCTCCCATCATGCTCATTTCAAATTTACTTTGCATAAGGTTTGAAAATTTTTCACACAGACTCTTTGTTTGTGGATCCAAAAATGATGTCATCCACATATATTTGAACAAGCAAGATACTCTTTTTGTCTTGAATTAAAAAAGTGTTCTATCTACTTTTCCTTTTGTGAATCCATTTTCGGTTAGGAATTGTGACAATGTATCATACCATGCTCTGGGTGCCTGTTTCAATCCATACAAGGCTTTCTTGAGTTTGTATACCTTATCTCCAAGAGTCTTCTCGCTCAAATCCTGGAGGTTGTTCAACATACACTTCTTCTTCCAAGAAACCATTTAGGAATGCACTTTTTACATCCATCCGATATACAAAGAAATTCTTGTGAGTCTGATAGGCAAGAAACATCCTTATAGCTTCCAATCTTGCTACAGGGGCAAATGTTTCATCAAAATCTATCCCTTCTTCTTGGCAATATCATTTGGCTACTAATCTTGCTTTGTTTCTTACCACAGAGCCTTCCTCGTTCATCTTGTTTCAACACCCATTTAGTACCAATAACATTTTGATGTGTGTGTCTTTGAACTAATTCCCATACTTTATTTCTTTCAAACCGATTCACTCTTCTTGCATAGCTTGAATCCAATGTGTGTCGTCCAATGCTTGTAACACATCCTTGGGCTCTATTTGCGAGATAAAGCATGTGAACATGGCTTCTTGTTGAGTTCGGATCTTGTTTTGACACCTTCTCTTATATCTCCAATGACAAGTTCTGTGGATGGTCTCTCGGCCATCTTACATCAGTTGGAGTAAGTTAGCTGGATTTAGTCGTCTTGCGCTTGTGTCGCTTGTGTTCGCTCTCTCGTAATCACTTAGCTGCAAATTTTCCAAATTGTTTTTGAGATTCACTATCTCATCTTCTTCTCAATTAATAATTCCAAATTCAAACTTGACAAAGATAGGGACTCTTCTCAGATGGTTGGATGAATCACTTATCACCCGACTCTTCAATGTCTTCTCCATTTACATTTGGCTCATCGAATACCACATGAATGGATTCTTCGCAACCATAGTCCTTTTGTTGAGTACTCAGAGGCTTTGCTTTGTTGAGTACCCTAAGAAGATACCTTCATCACTTTAGCATCAAAAGCCTTTAGATTGTCTTTGCCATTGTTGTGGATGAAGCATTTACATCCAAATATTCTCAAATATGCAACATTTGGTTTTCTTCCAGTCCAAATTTCATAGGAGTCTTTGTCACCGTCTGTTTATCATACATCTATTTTGAGTGTAGCAGTCGTGTTGATTGCTTGACCCAAAATCTTTTTGGTAACCCCCGCTTCACTAACATGGTCCTTTTCTTCTTTGAGTGTTCTGCTCCTTCTTTCTCGCAACTCCATTCTCATTTGTGGAGTCCTTGTGATAGTTCATGACCAATACCATTTTCAATACAATCTGAGTTATTATTCCATTGACAAACTCGGTTCCTCTGTCGATCTTATTTTGATAATGGTTTGGCTCTTCTCGCTTTGAATCCTCTTCATCACCGTGGGTAGTTTTTGTAGAGTTTCTTTCTTCTTACACATGAATATTGTCCATGTATATCTTGAGTAGTCATCTACTACCACCAAGGTGTATTTCTTTCCACTTATCTTTGGCTGGTTCCACTAGTCCAAATAGATCCATATGTAGCGGATGCAATATTCTTGTTGAAGATGGGCATGTCTTTTCTTTGAATGATGACTTGATTTGTTTTCCCTTCGACATGCGTCACATATACTCTCCTTTTTGTATACCGAGTCCGAAGTCCTTCCACAAGATTACTTCTTGCAAGCTTGTTAATCGCTTTTGAAATTTAGGTGACTTAGCTTTTTGTGCCACGGCTGACTTGATTCAAATTGTGCTTTTTGCTAGTAGATAGGTGTTGGGTGTTGCATTTGACCAATCCACGACATACATATTATTCTCGTCTACATCCTTGCAAAGACAACTTCATTTGATTCAATATCCTTGATTTGGCATATACCCATGTTAAATCCAACGTTATAACCCTTGTCACGAGTTGGTCGATGTTTAGCAGTTGAAGTTGAGTCCTTCAACATATGCAACATCTCGTGATTTCTAATCCATTCCTCTTGATGGATCCAATGCCTCTTATTTCACTAGAGCTTCATTTCCTCCAAATATGACTTTTGCTCCTTTTACTTCCTTGAATATTTTGACATTTTTCTTGTTTCTGTCATGTGTCCGGGAATGTAAATCACTATCCATGTACCAGGTTCCTTGCACTCACTGTTCCTTGAACCCGCAATCAAAGAAATTAAGTTTTAGGTACCCATACTTGTCCGGGTCCCGAGGGGTTAGAATTGTAAGATGATCCAACCAACTTATAGCCAAATGATTTGACTCTAAGGGGTTGCCATCTATCGATGCCATAATCATAATTAATCCTGGCAAATTGCTTGGGATTCTAGGTTCATACAAATTGTCTCTTTTGTCTCAGATGCTGTGTATGATTTTTAGCAATCGCCTTCTTTGGGTAATTGTGGTGTCTTTGAGTGTAGTGTCTAGGTGCATATGTGTGCTTGATGAAAGCTCTTATACTTTTGGAATGGCCTTTCTTTGAGTTCTAGGCCTTTGCCATTTGGGCTTATATTCCATAAGTCTATGCCGATAGTTTACATTATTCCAATCGCTTGGCTTAGATATTTTCTACCATTCCCATCATATGTATTTCTTTTATGGATTTTCCGGGGTTTTTGGTAGCTCTGTTTCTTCTTTGCGAGTATTTTCTTTGGAGTTTCTTTGAGGAACTCGGAATCTCTTCTCGTTGTCCTTTCAAATAGCACTCAACCTGGTTGTTTTCCTTTTCCTTTATAACCAAGGCCAGTTTTGCTTGTTATGGTGCTTTGGAGTGAATGTGTGTGCAACATTTAGAGTTTTGGATTTTTCGACTCTTCATGGCTTGAAGATCCTTTTTCCAAAATTACTTTTGAGGTTTGACATTGCACAGAGGAATTAAATCCTAAGCTGTCTTGTCTCCACATTCTCTTTGACTCATAATAAGATCATCCAATGATTTAGATGCCTTAGTGAATGAGGTAATAACATTTTTGAGGTCATTCTCCTCTTCTCTATAGCAGCAATTTCTGCTATTAATTTAGCATTTTCACCTTTAAACTTTCATTCTCATCACTATTTGACTTAGAGTACTCGGCTCCTTAGTCACTTTGAGTTTTGACTCTTGAGTAGGTTGTTTTCCTCATTTAATAGTGTGTGTGAGGATTTAATGTGTTCAAAATCTTTCATCATTTTTCCTAATGAATCATAAAGATCGAGTGGGTGATGAAGTGTGTGTGTCACTACTATCACAAGAGTCCGAGTTTGATGAGTTAGAGTGTACCTCATCTTCTTGGTCGCTTGATCTTGTTCCTTGGCCATCAAGCGGATCAGGGCTTCTTCTTCGAGTCACTTGAGTAGTCGCCATCACTTTGCTCTCAATCACTTGTCTCTTTGACTTAGCTTTGTCTTTGCAGCCATCAATGCCCTTTTCTTTTCTTGTCTTCTTTCTCTCAAGACCTTTCTTTCTTCTTCATTTCGTATTTGTTGACTACAGATATGGGCAATCAATGGCATAGTGACCTGGTTGTCTGAGTTCCAAAGATAGATATTCAACCTTTTGATCAGCTCTTTCCATTCTTGGATTGTCACTTTTGATATTCAACTTTTTGATGATCGAGTTCTCTTGGTTGGCCTATCTTCCCTTGATTTGGAGGAGTTGAGTGTCTTCCGGAAGATTCGCCTTTCCCTCTTGTAGTTCTTATTGAAGAACTTGTTGAATCTTTTGACCATCGTGGCTATTTCTTCGGATCAATGACTTCTTTGACCTCGGCTCTCTTCCCATCTTCAACAATTAGAGCAGCTATTTTGGGTACAAATTTGTCTTTCCTGTTCTTTTCTTCTCGGCTCAAACTCGTAGGCTTTGAGGTCCGAGAATAATTCATGGTTGGATGTCTTTGATAGGTCCATGGAATGTCTCAGTGCCATGACCTTCATTTCCCATTCACCGGAAGACTTTTTAGGATCTTCATACACATTTTCTTCTCGTATATTCCTTCCCAAGTCGGATAACTCGTTGGTGATTTTACGTGAATCGAGCATCCAGTTGATCCAGGTTTTCTCCGAGATCATTTTGAAGTTCTCAAATTTCTCAGTACACCACCGATAATTTGTTTTCTTTGATTTGCTCACGAGCCTTCACAAATCAATGTGAGCTTGTCCCCGCATTTCTTTAGCCGTTTTGCAAGATTTGACTTTATTGAACATGGCTTTGTCCAAGGTTTTGTAAAGGATGTCATTGGCTACATTGTCCAGGTTGTATCTTTTTTCTCATCATCATTTGTCCACTCGCTTCTTGGTTTTTCAACCATGACCGTCCGGGAGCAACATCCTCTTCTCCTTCAAATGCAGCTCTTCTTACAAATTGTGTTCACCTTTAAGATTTGCGAGGCCCATCTTCTATCACTATCCACATCTCATCATGTAATGTTGATAGATGAGCCTCATACGAATTTTCCAATCATCAAATTCTTCAATTGTGAACATAGGGATGCGTGTCAAATTTGCTTCCATGATAATAACTTCTAATGATAGAAAGAGTTTTGAGAGCTTAAGTACTAAAGCGGACTTTGAAAAGTTTGGAGATCTAGTTCAAGAACCGAGTGCGGAGGGTTCAATGAACCAACCGCTCCGATACCACTTGTAGGTCCCAAGGGGTGTAAGTGTAAGGTTTAGGAAGGGGGGTTGAATAAACCTTACCAAATTTTCTATTTAGTCCTTTTAAATATACTGAGTTGATACTACACACCGTGTCCTTGATGGACAAATCCAATTAGTAGAGTTAGTCTCTCAACGGACTCAATCGAGTCGTTGATGGAATAACTCACTTTGCCTCTAAATTAACTCAATGTGGTTTTGTTTTCATTTGGAAAACTTAACACCCTTAAGTTTGGTTAAGCAAGGATTTAGTGCTTAGTTTAGTACTTATAGATTATCAAGTGGATACCAAATATGTCAACGACTAAACAATTAAGATGCGAAATTAAAGTCTTTGAAATGTAAATGACACAATGAAATTTTTATAGAGGTTCAAGATGGGGTAATTCTTCTACTCCTCTCATCTCCAACTTCCTCGGAGGAATCCACTAGGTAATGATCAAGATATACAAAGTGGTAATGATCCGTATACAAGTCTTGATCACACAAACCGTGACTTGATCCTTTGGGACTCGATCCGAGATGCCTTGATCACTCACCGGCTTCTCGTCGACTCACTTCTTCACAGGCGGCGCTTTGCTACTACAGACTCACTTGCTCAATCTTTTTGGATTTGATCACGAAGCCCTCCAAAAGCTTAAGAACTCGGTTCGACCTTGAACCTTCCCGATCCTTCGTGGAATGTAGACCCCTTGATTTTTCAAGATTTTCCTCTTCAACCGATTGAAGTTATCTTTCCTTCACAGGTGAGTGTTTGATTGATGTTCTTCGTAGTGTAGGCTTGAGGATTGAGAATGTTTCGATTTTCTAATAATTGCTTGAACGTTTTTGGTTCAGTCTCAGAATTTGTGTTACTCGTATATATATATAATTCTCAAAATAAACTCCTCGGCCTTTTATAGTGATCTTTCAAAAATTTTCCCGTTGAAGAGATAGGCTTATTTTTTAAAGTCACTTGCATCGTTGGCTTGTCTTGTTGCGATCCTTGGAATTGCCATTTCCTCGTATGAATTGTTCTTTCACCTTTTCGAGTTCGACACGGTGTAGTGCTTCCCATTGTTCATTCCTTTTGCACGCTTCGGGACCGAGCACTCCGAGAAAGGTGGTATGGAGATATTACTTGTTTAAGTAATTCTCTTGATTTCTCGGCAACGGATCTTTTACAATTATCTCGACTGACCGCATTTCTTTGCTTTCCCAGGTGACTTAGAGTCGACCTTCCAATCATCAGGTGACTCTTCTCCGTCACTTCAACTTGAGAGTTGGCTTTTCTAGAGTTGACTTGACGATACTCCACTCAACTCGCTTCTTCAAGAGTTCCCGTCTACTCTTCTTTGCCATACTCACTGTCTCGCAATGAGTCTTCCTTCTAGTCTTGATTGTCTTCTTGCATGTTAGGGCGTAGGCCGACTTTAACTCGGCCTTTGGCCACTCTATTTATTACAATGCACAACAAGAATTGGGGTGCCAATCTTCCTATTCTAAGTTCTACATGGCATTCATCAAAATCTAAACAATAAATTTCCTAATGTAGGTTATGTGTTAATTTATGTAATTTTGCACTTTTTGTATTTAGCTTGGACAATTTTTATCCCTACTGAGTATGTGATTACTCACCCCTAAATTCAAACTCTTTTGATTATATGGACGGATGAGTCGCAAATGTGGGGAATAGCCAAAGATTTCACTTCTTAATTATTTCAAATTCAAGAACATTGAATTCGTTTCAAATATCGAATATTTGTGATGTACTATCTTTTAATTTGTTTCAAAGTATTTACGAATGGATTTTTAAAGTATAAAACTTGTGTTCAAGCAAAAATTACAAGATTACCTTTTCCTAAAGTTTAAAAAAACACACGATTGCTTGATATTGTGCATTCGGATGTGTGTGAACTTAATGGTTTTCTAACAAGAGGTGGAAATAAATACTTTATTACTTTCATTGAGGATTGCTCATGATTTGTGCATTTTTATTTGATGAAATCTAAGGATAAAGTATTTGGTATGTTTAAAGATTACAAGTCTCTTGTAGAAACTCAATTAAGTAGAAATTGTATGTCAAATTCAAGAAGTGCGAGTTTTGGCTAGACCAAGTAGTTTCTTTTTGGGACATGTATTACGTTGAAAGGCATCAAGTCAACACCAACAAAAGTTGAAGTTTGTGGAAAAAGGGTTGGCTCCTACGAACGCCAATGAAGTGTGTATTTCTTAGGTCTTGCTGATATTACCAAAGGTTTAACGAAAGATTTTCAAAGATTAGCAGACCCAATGAGCCGACTCACAAGGAAAATGTGAGAAGTTTATTTGGGATCGAGAGGTGCGACCCAGGAGTTTTCGTAACTCAAATGACGTCTAGTCTCAACATCAATTTTAACAATTCCAAATACTATAGAGGTTTTTGTAATATGCAAATATGCATCGAAATAAGGATTATGGTGTATTTTGATGCAATAATGCTAAAGTAGTTGCCTACATTTCAAGACAATCAAACGCTCATAAGCTCAATTACCCTACACGTGACTTTGAGTTGACAATAGTCATGCACGCCTTAAAGATATGGCGTCACTATTCGTACGAAAAAAAAAATGTGAAATTTACAATGATCACGAGATTTTGAAGTATTTCTTCACACGAAAAGAAATCAACATGAGATTCAAATGGGATGGTTAGAACTTGTGAATGATTGTAATTATAAGATCCATTATCATCCTAGTAAAGTTAATGACATATCGACGGACAATGTGAAAGAATCATTCAAATCTTAGAAAAATTTCTTGAGGGGTTGCATTTTGGATTTTGATGATAATTGGGAGAAATACTTGCCTCTTGAGGAATTCTCTTACCATAACAACTACCAGGCAACTATCGGAATGGCCTCTTATGAAGCCATATACAGCAAAAAGTGTAGATCCTCTATCTATTGGGACGAAATTGGTGAGAAGAAAGTGTTAGGTCCCGAGTTTGTCGAGCGGATGGTCAAGGTTTTTGAGAAAGTCGAGATAGAATAAAAATAGCCCAAGATCGACGTAAATCCTATGGAGATACAGGTTGAAAACATGAGAGAAAGTTTTCTTAAAGGTTACATCGACCAAAGGAATAGTAAGAATTGGCGGAAGAGAAAACTGAGGCCTAGGTTCATTGGACCATTCGAAATATTAGGGCGAGCTCGGGGCGTAGCTCATAGATTGGCGTTACCGCGAGCTAGCAGCAGCGCTTCATAAAGTATTTCATGTATCTATGCTTTGAGAAAGTACTACGATCCAAGTCACGTAGTCAATCATGAAGCACGAAGTCAACCAAGAAATGACTTATGAAGAAAAACCGGTGGCTATCCTTGACAAGAATATACACAAGTTGGGAAATAGAGACGTCACTGGGTCAAGATTCAACTGACTAGACATGATAAAAAAAAGAGATGCGACGTGGGAGAGTGAAGGCGAGATTCGAGCCGAGTATCCCGAGTTATTCTCACAACCGGTAAACTTGAAATTTCGAGGACAAAATTTTTGTAAGAGAGGTAGAATGTAACAACCGTATTTTATTAATTATTATCTTACTTTGTTTTTTATATAATCATAATTAGTATTAATTACATATACATTTTTATTATTATATTTTATTAATGGGTTCCCCCACTAATCCACCATTCTCATTGTTTGTTTGTAGGCTGTAGTCTTTCCTCAAACTTTATGCCACACTCTACATCTTTCCAAAATTTAAAGTTTTATTTAAAAAAAAAAAAGAAAATATTGCTTTTATATCTTATAACTACAACCTTGAGATAATTAGAAAAAAATATACACACATAGTGGTCTTCTCAAGAACAGAAAATGAAGGAAAGTGACATAGCAATCTTGCCATAAGTTTCTTCCTTTTCATATTGGGTTAGTCTTATAAATTTGATATTTCAAAGAATTGATTTCAACATTCATATCGATGGACTTTTTTCGGAAGAAGATCTATAAATTTATGGTGTATGTGTGTGAGTGGGCATATGTGTGTGTGATTTAATTTGTGTGTTGAACGAGTGTGTGCGTGTGGTGTATGTATGTGTAATTTAGTGCTTGTGTGTGTGTGATATACATAGTGTGTGTGCGTGTGATATATTGTGTGTGTTTGTTTGTGTGCGTTTTAGTGTGTGTATGCATGATGGTGTGTGTTGGTGTGTAAATTAGTGTGAGTATGTGTGATTGAAGAAAATGTACAGAGGTGAAATGGGGGTTGGGTCAATGACTACCTATTGGAAATTTGATAGAAAATGAGACTAGATTGCAATTTAAAACTTTTCATTTTAGTCACTAAGTTTTCAATTAAGTCCTATTCCCAAATCAATGTTTCAAATTTTTCTATTTAGTCCCAAACAAGTTTCAATTCAAATCCAGATTTTTATTTAAAATTTTCGATTTTCAAATTAACCCCTATAACTTATTTAGACTTTTTGGATTTTTTTATTTGACCCTACAAGTTTTCAATTTAGTCCAAAAACTAAAATTTACTTTTAACTTGTTTCAATTAAACCTCCAAACTTATATTTTTTAGTCAATTATTACATACTAAAAGCCCTAGGCTATTTTATAAATATAATCATTTCAATTAGAAGTTAATACTTAATATTTAACCTTAAATCGTAAAATTAATATTGTAGGTGACAAAGAACCGTACAATTAAGGCTTCTACTTCGAGCAATTAGTGCATCTATTTTTATTTGCCGGTTGAGGTAGGGATTCTTATCACATTTTATGTGTATAATTCTTGTCCTTGTTAAATGCTTAAACTGCTCAATTATGTGAATTATGCATTTTCAATGGTTGAATGATATGCATGATTATGTGAATTGTGTGCTTTTGATATATTACATGATATGCATATTTATGTGAATTATATGTTTTTAATGTGATATGATTGATTTTTATGAATTATATGTTTTTTTGTTACAATGTATGTTATGTATATTATGAAATGGGAAAGGAAAAATGTTTGGCTTCATGCCACGGAAAGGAAATATTTTGGCCACATGCCACGGGAAAGGAAAATGTTTGCCTCCATGCCGCGGAAAAGGAAAAATTTTGGCCACATGCCACGGAAAGAAAAATGTTGGGCCACGTACCACCGGAAAGGAAAATTTTTGGCCACGTGCCACGAGAAAGGAAAATATAGCATTTGTGCCACTAAAAGGAAAATTTTTGGCCTCGTGCCATGGGAAAGGAAAATATGGCATTCGTGCCTATGGGAAAGGTTATGTGCTATCTAGCTTATGCCAATGGGAAAGGTTATGTGCTATTCGGTTTATGCCAATGGGAAAGGTTATGTGTTAATTTATGTAATTTTGCACTTTTCGTATTTAGCTTGGACTTTTATCCCCATCGAGTATGTGATTACTCACCCCCTAAATTCAAACTCTTTTCGATTATATGGACGGATGAGCTGCAAATGTGGGGAATAGCCAAAGATTTCACTTCTTAATTATTTCAAATTCAAGAACATTGAATTCGTTTCAAATTTCGAATATTTGTGATGTACTATCTTTTAATTTGTTTCAAAGTATTTCGAATGGATTTTTAATTTTTGGCAAATACTCTATAATTATTTATTAAGACTTAAGGTTTCCTCATTATCGCTTCCGCTAAATTTTTCATTTATCTATTTATTTATAAAATAATTATACGCATTTTCTTAAAATTTTAGTAATGCTAAAAATGCATTTAGAAAAGTAGGCGTTACAAGGATCAATATCAATTTCTTTCTTATGAAAAATCCTAAAGAACTTCTTCAATTCTTAAATGTTTCAAAACACTATATATGGTCAAAATTTCAAGTATGAAGCAATTTCTTTTGATAATCATTCCAAGAAGAATGTAATTTAAGCAATTATTGCACCTACTTGCATAGATTTAGAAATTTCCACCCCATAGTCTTTAGGTTTTGAAACTATCATTTGCGGATTATGAATTTGGTCCATGAGAAAAGAAGAATCGTCAACCTTAAATTCAAAACACTTTTTAGTTAAAAACTTATCTCGCTCCTTGCTTTTATGATGCATATTCACGTTCAAGTGTTGCCAAATTTCTCTCGAACTCTTCACAATTGTGAATAAATCGTAGAGGGTGTCGACAAGGTATTGAGAATATGACTCATTTACATCACTTTATCCTCTTGACGCTTCTCCCTTGTTTCTTCACTTCGTCCGATTTGTCATCCTTTGGTGGAGGAATTTTCTAAGATTCGGGTTGAGATATTAGACAACCTTCAAAGCAATTAGGAAGAACATCAATTTGTCCTTCCAACGATTAAAATATGTGTGTCGTCTGCTTTGTCCAACTTCACAAGTTTTGATTCATCACTTTGATTGTAAATTCTTGAGTAGACTCCATGGAAACTCCAAATAACACTTTAAGATTGTTGAAACTATTATTTTCGGGTATGAACAAAATACTATATAGAAATTGGAGGAAAGTAAAAGATACAAGTTTTTTTATAATACAACTTGAACTAAATACAACAAGTCTAAGGCATGTAGGACACTTTCCTTAAAGTGTTATTTGCCCCCACTACTTGCTAACGAGTTTATGGCAAATTACTTCTATGATACAATAGACAAAATGAAATGACCAAATAGCAAGTTTTTGGATTGTTTTTACAAGAAATAAGAATGCTAAAAATTAGTTAGTGTTGCATTTGCTAAACTATTTATATCCTCTCAGATTTGCTAAATTATTTATATCCTCTCAGAGCATGCATCCGTTGATTGATTAATAAGCACCAAATTATATCCATTGAATTGCAATTTTTGAAAGAAATGAGATGATTGTTCCAATCGATGCTTCTCCAACATGACTTGTAATCTTTCATTGAAATGAGATGATTGTTCCGAAAAGTTGTGTCAATCCTTAGTGCCTCCAACAATTTTGACAAATTGAGAAACATGCTTCCAATGCTACTCGCACTTCAAAGCTAGGCATTATGACTCATTTTATCTAGACATTATTTATGTCACAAACCATTTTTAACAAGGTCGACCCGCGTGTCAACACGATTAACCTATTTAACTCATTTAGTTGTACAAAGTGGACATGTTATTTTCATATTTTATCATGTTTTAGTTGGTTATATGATGTTGGATAAATTATTGAATGCATTTTCTAGTAATTTCATGTATTATATTTGTAATTTTGGTTTTTTTCCTTTTTTTTTTTTTTTGAAATTTTTGTCAAACTTTAAATTACTTAAGTATTTTGTGTGATGTCGGGTTACACGTGTCATAAACAAAGTTGTGTTGTGTTTGTGTCGTGTATCTTGATATGAGATATGAGTAATTAAATGTGTCGTGTTTGGGCTCGTATAAAATGTGTAATACCGTGTCATAACACGACCATCGAATACAAAACATGACTTGATTGAGACCTGTAGCTTTAACTAATCTCCCGCAGCTTTTTTCTTTTTTCTGGATATATTATTGAGAAGGTCTCCCGTGAGACCTGCCTTACTGATTCCAATTCCCGCACTCGGTCTATACCCATCCAAAAAAAATGTTTGCTCCATCTCTCCTCCTCGCTCTTGCTCATTCCTATCCCTTGTTTCCTTCTATTGAAAAAACAAAAGAGGTAGAAAACAAAGGAATGTGAGAAAACTTGTGAAATCAAGATTCAAGAGGGTCTCAGGTGTACTATGGAAGCAGTTCTCGGAAGAATGACACCAAAATATGATATTAATGGAGGTTTCTAAGTTTCAAATTTGAAACTTCTTCTCCTATATGAAGCTTTCAAGTTAGCCATGAAAACAAAGGAAAACAATGAAGAGGATGAAAGAAGAACGAAAAAGAAGGAAAAATGGAAGAAAATAGTAGTTGCCGCCACACGCCGCCATACACCCCCACTCACAAATCAGATATTTCATCCGCAAATAAGTAATACATTTTAGTTAAGCGTGTAAACTTCCCTAATCAACATATAATATCTTTTCACTTAAACGTATAATTTTTTTCACTTAAAATTATAATACTTTTTAGTTCAATATGTAAGTAACATTTTTCAATTAAAACCGCAATTCTTTTCAATTCTTTTCAAGTCAACGTAATACTTTTAACTTATAATCGTAATATTTTTCAACGTAATACTTTTAACTTATAATCGTAATATTTTTCAACGTAATACTTTTCAATTAAAATCGTAATATTTTTCAGTTCAACATGTAATACTTTTTCACTTAAATATGTAATTTTCACATAAAACACTAATAATTTTTAGTTCAACATATTATATTTTTAAGTTCATCATGTAATACTTTTCACTTAAAATAATAATACTTTTTAGCTCAACATGTAATACTTTTCAGTGGTGGTTTCCAAATTGATCTTTATTTTTATTTTTTTGCTTTTTCTTCCTTTCGCCTTCTCCTTCTTTTCCCTTTGTTTTTCCTTCTTTTTCCCCTTCATATTTGTGGCAAAATCAAAGTTTCAAGAGGGCAAAAATAATTCAAATCAAAACTTAAAACTCCAGTAATGGAGTTTCAAATTACTCTACCACATAAGATTTCTTCCACCATGTCAATGAGAGAGACAAAAGAAACAAAGATAGAAAGTATATCAAATAGAGAGAGAAATTGTGTAGAGACATTGCTAGGGAAGACAATATATGAGTAGAAGGAGAGAGAGAGAGAAACACCGTGAAAAAAACCAACAAAAGAAAGAAAGAAAAAAATTGAGAGGATCAGATCACTGGTGCAATCCATTTGACAAATATAATCCGTATGATGGTCCTATACGAGAATTCGCCATATTCTTAGTAATAAATAGTCATTATATTGATTTAGTTACATTCTAATCCGTATTAAGTACTTTTAGACCATGTGGCCAACCTTGCCCGTAGCCCGGACTTTAAAAGGAACTCAAGAAAATAATATCTCCTTAGAAAATAAACCAGCTTTTTTTTAAACATCGATTGCAATTTTGGGAATTGCTTTGTAGCCTAGTAGTGGTCAAGGGCATCCTCAGAAATTCAAATTTGTGCTTAAGTTCGATTCTCACCTCTCTTCCCTCCCAGGATTTGTACTCAAAAAGCTCGATAGCGCTTTTCACTACACATGTCTATTTATATGATTCTTCGTATCCGACATTTAAGATAATTTGTTGATAAGCATGGGCGAATCCAAGGGGCCTCCCGACCCTAACACCCCAATTTTTTTAACGCATTTTTCTTATGGGAAAAAAATAAAATTATATGATTTTTTTAAGGAAAAAATAGTTGGGCTTATGGATAGCTAAGCCACCGGCTACACCCCTCTTGATAAGTATTTTGCATCTATAATTTCATTGATTCTAAATCCGAGTTAAATGAAAAACACTTATTAGACATATCTTTATTATAAAAAAATAACAATAACAATTAGAAAAAAATTTCCCAATTTTGGAAATTCTCACACTGTAGCCCATTAATATTTTATGTTTATATTTCTCTTGGCCCATTACTAACAGTGGCCAATACCACCGGATGGTTGGGCGGCCCGACCCAATTTTGTTAACGCTACCGCTTGTAAACTAATATTACCCGCCAAATCAACAACCAAAAGAACTGGCAAAATACATAATGAGAAACATGTCACCCCATCAGCAACCGATAAACCTCCGTCCGCCGCCGCCGCCGAAAACCCTAGCTGGTGGCGGTTCTCATGGGAAGCCCAATCGCACACCTCAATGCTCCGTTTACTCCTATTCAACCCAAACACAAAGCCCTCAGCTCAATGCAAAGACCTAAAACTCAGCCTTCTTCCCCAACAATCACTGCTTACGGTGTCGTTTTCGGAAAGCGAATCCCAAAAGGAGACTTTGGTTCGGGTCCCCGTCCTCGGGTCTTGGTTGACCCGGAATCTCCAATCCGTTTCAAGGTATTCGATGACCACATTGAGGTTAAGCTCGTTTTGTTACTTCCGGTTGACCATCCTCTCGTTTCAAATTTTGATTCAATCCTTAATCTCGAGGATAACAGGGATGAGCTTCGTCCGTTTTCCGTGGATTCTGGTAAGTGAATGTTTATTGGTTCGTTGATTTTTGTTAGGGGCTAAATGTAATAATCAAAGCTGAAGCTCTTTAGAGGACGTGGACTAAAAAGAAAAATTCTGAATTTTCCTAGGCGAAACTTTCATTGCTGTAGTTTGTAAGCTATTTTCAGTTCAGGGTCATTTTGTTAACACGCTTTGGCCTGAAAATGCTTTATATTGAAGTATGTCTATGCTTTTTAGTTTATGTTCAAGTATGGCTTATTATAATTGTTTTTTGCTTTATTTTATTTATATTTTTGTTTTTTTGAGATTATCGTATGCATATTTGAATTTTTAGATTTAAAGAAGTTATCTTGTATGAAGGAGGTGCACATCTACTGCAGAAATTGCTCAACTAAGTTGACAAAGGGTCTCAGGTAGGCATTTGATTTTTCTTTTTGATGTTTTTTGAGTCATTCAATTTCTCTTTTGGTGTTGTTGTCCCAGTGATTGGAGGTTGATTAGTAGCTACTTTCTGCATCACTGCATGGAGCGTTTTTTCCAGTATGACTTTTGTTGTATTGGTGCACATTTATGGTGTTGAGATTGATATGACATAGCGTTTGGATTTGATTGTTATTGTTGATCATACTGCTCTCTATAGATATGTGTCAATTAAAAATCCCTAAGAATAATGACTGTAAAAGTTTTGTCTCTAATAAGATGTGTTGTTCAAGAGCATTTACATTTTTGAAATGCATACATATTTTCCAGAGCTTATATTTTCACATGTTTTACTCTTTCATTCCAGTAATAGTGTCTTTTGCTTAGAATGACCATACAATTCTAGGTTTCTGATTATGTTACAGATCTTTTAAGGAAATGCCATCTGTTAACTGGAGGGATGTTGCTGACAATTGGTTTGGGAATTGTTGTTGCTCATTTGGAGGTGTAAGTGAGAAGCTGGTTGCAGAATATGCAAAATCCTATACTTGTGTTCCAGGTGTATGCCTCTTGAATATAGCATCTGTTCTTTTGTGCAAGAACGATATTCTGGGATGCGAATTTCTGATGTGCAGATCAGACAAAATCTTAAGCCTGATCTGAATTCGCCTAGAGATAAGTTTATTAGAAGAGTTTCACCAGACGAGGTATGTACACAAGTACGAGCTGACTGTTGTGGAAATCATGGTGACGAAGTGCTGGGCGTTGATAAAACCGTAAAAACTTCCTACTCCGAAGATGGCATTATGGCAAATGCAGGAACATCAAAACATTTAGTTGATGCCGATAGTTTATCGTGCACCTTTTCTGTGTTGCAGATTAAAGAAAACAAAGCATTGATGAATGAAGAAAGTCAAAACAATGATATTAGACTTTGTTGTCCAGATGTGTTGGTAACCCCTGCAAAGGTGCAAATGAATGAAGTTAATGGTGAACTTCTTGAAAAACGGAAAATGTTTCTGGATGGTTATCTCGGGAATGGTTTTATGGTTAGGTCTTCCGGCTTTCAAAGATATTCGTGGATCAAGTTTTTATGCCCACAATGCTCATGTATTGTTGGAGCATATCCTTGCATTGATGATAATGTGCCATTAGATGGTGGAGTTCGCCTATTCAAATGCTGCATTTCAACTTGTTTGCCTTTGGATAGATCTGATGATGCATTTGGGTGAGTTCCCTAAGATTGGAATTTCTTCATCATGTGATTTTTTGTCGCCTTTATTCATTATTATTGTCATCGTAGCTCCATGTCTTATAACTGTAACTTGTGCTTAAAAATCGGCCTTGGTTTTGATCTAGTACATAGAGGCATGTTGGGTTAATCCATGAAACTTGTGGCTCTAGGTTCTTTTGTTTTTCATTTGATAAGTTTTTGTCGTACTTTCTTTGTTTAGGTCTGATAATTTCTCCACTAGTATGGAATTTACAGAGTAGTTTCTTCCACATGTATAAACTTATTGCTTATGACCTTGAAATGAAGACACGGAAAACTAAGGTCTTGTATGGTTATGTTTTCAAGTCACAATTTCCATTTTCCAACTATTCATAAAAATGGAATCATGTTTGTTTATAAAATTCTTCATTGAAAATCATGATGTATGGATGTGTTTCCAAGTCCAATTTCCAATTTCTAATGTTGGAAAATGAATTTTCAAACTTTATTGGTTTTTGTTAAAAAATGAAAATATGTTTGGTTAGTTGTCCTGGATTTCAATTTCCATATAGGTTTAGAAATGAAATTATGTTTGGTTGCAAGATATTATTTTCAATTTTGGCATTGATATTCATGATAAAATTGAAAATGTGTTTGTTTGTGTTTCCAAAATGCAATTTCTAGAACTTTTTCAATTAAAAGTTGTTTCTTTTTTGTACAAATCACCCTGTTCCACTTACGGATTAGACATGGCAAACATTTTTTTATTTTTATTCCCTTATTACTTTAGGTGCTTTGACATCAGACATAAATGAGAGCAATAACTGAGTATTGTCAGCCTATTCTTTGAAAAGTAGGCTTAAATTGGCTACACGACCATTTTTCAGGCGTTTTGAAAACACAAACACCACCAATTTTCACTGGGGATGGACATGGTTGAACATGATCCCAATTTTCAAAACAGTGTAAAACTGGAAAGAGTGGGTTGAAAACACAACCATACATAATCATTTTCACTTTCCATTTTACAATCACAAATAAAGCAATATCTCACACCTATAATTTTAATTCCGAACCCTATTCACGTGGGACACACCATTACCAACTCAATCTACTTAAAATATTATTTTGAAATTATATCTATTTAATGGAACCCACAACCTACAATCTTACAAATATAATATTATATATTCATTTAAATTATTTAAAGTGTACCCACCACTATCAACTTTTCAAATTATTATATAAATAAAAATCTATTTCAAAACTACTCAACCAAACATATTTTTATTACCTGCATAAAATCTAATTTCATTCATTCATCCAAATATAATTCCAGTTTTCACTCGAAAACCAATAAAATTTCAAAACTCATTTTTCAACATTAGAAAATGGAAATGGACCCTAAAACATAACCATACAAGGCCTAAGGGACACTGCCAGGTCTGGAGGATTAGTGTTGATACTGATTGATTCAGAGTCCTCGGTTATGTAGAGATATGCTTGTGTATTTTACTATTTTGTTTTTTTTTTCAATATAGCGTTATCGACTGTTCAAGACTCAGTGGGCAAAAGTGCACACTAAGGATGCACAGGGACAAGCTCAAGGATCTTTTCCTAATGAAAATGTATTAAAAATCGTGCGGGCAACTGATAATATCTACCTTTAAGTTGAGAAGGGAACAAGATTAGGGAATAATAACTTGATGAAAACAAAGAGAGTAGGTGTGGTCATTGGAGACTTACATATATCACTGATGACATTCATTATGCTTTGTTGAATTCCGTTAACAGTTGTTATTTGATTACGTATATGTAATTCAAAACCATTAACCTATTTTTATTACAATTTCACTTTAACCTGTCTAATGGTGGTTTGAGTTTTTTAAGTTATTCTTAGTAAACAACAGAAAAGAAAATTTGATATAACTTTCCGGTCATATCAGTTAACACCAATAAATAGATTACTTTTGGGCAAATGTCGTAAACTTTTGTATATGTCATGTTTTCTAGTATATTCTTAGTAACATTAAATTAGAGAGTTATGATATTGCGTACAAGTACTAAGCATATGAGCACTTGAAACTATGTAATTTGCATGAATTCTTTAGCATCATGATTGTTAAGATGTACCATCTAAGTGCAAAATTAACGTTAATTACTTCAGTTTTTCTTTAATTCTTTTTTTCTTTATTCTTAAATTTCACCTCCAATAGGAATTACACCCTAGAGAGGATGTTTGCTAGTCAGTTGCTGGAAAGTGCAGAAGATGAATTGTCTTTCAGGACTATAGTTAGAGACATGGAAACTAAATCTCCAGGATTGCAAATTGTTCTCCTGAATCCAAATTCATGGGGCTGTGCTGGAAGTTTGCACCCTGAAGAACCAGCTGCTAAATTAGTTATGTATCCCAGTATCAAAGTGCTATTTTCTGCGTCAAGTTATGGCATTGAATTTGATTCAAGGTAAGTTAACACTTTTCCTTTTGGGGGTGCTATCTGTTTATATTTTTGATTTCCCAACTGAAATTGTGATTAATTTTTAGCGATAATAAAAATCTGGAAATAATCAACAGTCAATCCTTCTAAAAATTTTGTTGCTTTCTTCCTTGAGGAATCAGTGCTCTTGATATACTTTTTGGCTTTGTTCGGTTGGGGTTAATGGGTGGGATATGACCACCTTCTATTCTATATCTCATGTGTTGCATTGTTTGATTCACTTACATTAGGCCCAAGATATAGGCCAAGCTCGACATATAATCTACTTGGATATGGATTCTGCATCCCACCTCCTAAGTGGGATCCATAATCCAATTCAAGAAACTATATTAATTTGTGCAAAGACTAAAATGACCTCAGATATATAATCTTGCGTGGGTTTAATTTTGGAGTTTAAAGACAAAATAGGGTATAAATGTAAAAGTCTAATTATGGGTTTGATATGGTACATCTCAGTCAAACAATATAATTCCAAAGCCTAGTGATATCGCATTTTCAAAATTAAGAATCAAGCAAGTTAATGGCTTTGATTGGAATCATGCCCAATTTGTGATTTGAAAGCAAACGGACCTTTGGTTGTAGCCTGTGACTGATTGAAATGATAATAATCTACTACGAATTTGATGGTATAATCATTATCTTTGCTGTGTTGACTTGAAGATCCCAAGTTCTGATAAGTTCTTTGCAAATTGGATGTGTTTTCACTTTGAATACTTGGTTGATAGTTGACTCATTCTTACTGCCTATTTTGCATTATAATCATGAACATCCACATTAAAATTTGTACAATCTTGCTTTTTCCATAACCATCCTTGAAAGAATTCAAGGGCTGACAATGATAAGTGTTATGTTAAATGCTGGCAACACTTGGTGTTTTACACAGTGGAAGACAAAAGTAATAAATGGACAGTAGAATGAATTGTAAAAACATAAATAACAAACAAGTGATTCAAAAATTGTGCACAAGTAAAATACTTGTGCGGTGCCCATAAGGCAAATATACATGGATGAAATTTAATGAAAATTACAACAATAGAACAAGATAGAAACTACTCTTTATAGGGTGTTTGGTAGAGTTTATAATAAGTTGTTTAAATTTGTTTGATAAACTTTTTAAAAAAGATCTTATAAGCTCCTAAAATAAGATGTTAGGAGGTTATAAGTTGTTTCTAAAAAGGTGGGGAATTCCAATTTTTTCAAAATAAGATCTTATTTCAACAACATCCTTTAATTTTGACTATTTTATTTACAAAATTGTTATTGCTAACATTTTAAAAGCTACATCGTCTTATTTTATCCAAATACTTCAATAAATTATTCTTAAAATAAGATCTAACATCTTATAAGCTCTTTAAATAAGCTTAGTCGAACACCCTCTTAGTCTTGTTCTGTAAAAATTCATTCCTTGCTACAGTGAGAATTCTTCGATCTATTCACTCTTGCACTCCAGATATATACAAAGAATCTCAAAAATACAAAAGAAAAAATCTCTAAGAAAGGTGTCGTAAAAAGTTTTGGCAACACTTATGCTCTTGGGCAACAAACTTAAACACATTTCAATAAAACTTGTTCAACACTTGTACAAAGGCAGAGTCTATTTTCTTCAAAAACCTGTGATGTTTTTCAATGTCTAGCTGCCTTAAAATAGAAGAAGTCAAAATAACTTCTAAAACCTGTCATAAGACACAGAAAATAACTTGCTAGAAGATAGAGATTAGTTTCTTTCCAAAGTGGCTGGATAAACCTGTCCAAAAAAAAAACTGTCATAAAACTAATCTAAATAATAAGAAACTGATTTGTTCAAATATGCAACAGTTATGTTTTAAAACTAACTTCCAGACGAGGCAAAAGTAATTAAAGATGACATGGCAAACATGTCAACATCAACAATCCTGATGCAGTATAGATTTATGTTTGTTTGTTCAATTAATTTGCATAAAGAAAAAGAAAACAATGGAAATTTGCTTGGTCTTCACAGGGAACTTGAGTAAGGAATATGCATCTTTTTTGTTTTGGGTGTTTTCTAGAATTTGAAAGTGAAAACCATCCGGAGATTGTCATATTTTCTTCTGATGGCTTTTGGAATGTGTACCTGACATATTTTTTTTTTTTTTTCTGTGGATCTTGGCTTGATTTATGAACTGATATGTTTCTATGGCATGAATATTATATAGGACTCTGGATGACTGGGTGAGAAAGAATCAAGCTGATGAAATATACATGTTCTCATCTCAAATACTCGAATTAATTCGAGTTTTAGAGCTGGCCAAAAGTCTATCTCCACCATCATGTACGTCACTACAGGGTTTATTTTTGTCATCCATGAGGAGATAAATGGTATACTCTTTTATATTATTTTCTGAAGAGACCAAAGCAGTAAAATTTTGTGGCAGTTACCTGCCCCCATTATTGTAGAGGTAGTCTCGTTCTATCTAACATAAAATATAGGGATAATTACAAAAACACCCCTAAGGTTTGGGCTAATTATTTGATTCAGTCTTACGTTTTTCCCAGGTGGTTTTCGAAAGTATTTCAAAAAAAAACCTGACATCTACAAAAATATTACAATTACCCCCCTTAAATTTAAGACAAAACGAAACCTGAAGAGGTTTTGTTGTAATTTTGAAACATGTTTGGGTTTTTTTTGTAATTAACCCAAACCTTAGTGATATTTTTGTAATTATCCCTAAAATATATGGATAATTACAAAACCTACCCATGAAGTTTAACCTAATTACGAAAAACTCCAATTATTATTTAAAATTACAAATGCTCCCTTAAAGTGTTTCAAACACTCCCTTGGGGTTTTATTTACCTAACTAGTTCAACCGCAAATCTTCACTCCCAATCTCCGCCGAGCTCGGCCACCAGCGCCACCTACACAGAGAGTTAGAAAGAGGACCGGAGGTTTTCTCAATATTGCATGTATGTAAAGTATGTAATGTTTTTCATATCTGTTGGGTGAATATTTATAGGACAATTGTAGCTAGGCTTTTTGTGATTTCCGGAATTAGTTACAGAGAATTTAGGTTTGTTACGCAGGTTTTGCAATGGAATTCTGTTAAAGAATTCTATCCATTGAAATATCCCGAACTATTCTTATATCACATACTAAGCTCACCCCTTAAAGTGTTCCCGACCTACAGCTATAAAGCTTTTATCTCACCATGCTTTTCAACTTATTTATTCCCGATGACCCATGTTGTTGTCCATCAGTTCGGGCTTTTCATGGAAAATCAGGTCGGCTTATATTATGTCGAATCACTAACAAATATCCCCTTTTGAGTCGCGAGGTTCAATTTGTAAAAGAGAAACAAGCATAAAGGGGATATCTGTAATGTTTGAAAGATAACCGAGTTTTTTTGTAATTAAGCTAAACTTGAGGGTTAGTTTTTGTAACCATAAAATATATCCTAGATTTGTTTTTATCCATAAAAGAAACTTGTGCGTCATTTCCATTTTATATAATTTGCAATATATCAAATGTGGTTTTGAATATAGCTTGTAATTTGGAAATTCCACCATATACCCTCTTTTTTGAAAAAAATACAAAAATACGCTCTTATCACTTTTATACCTATTTTTTTTTCCTTTTTACGCTCCAACTTATTTTTTGATTATTTTTACGTTTTTTCTTGTTCCTGTATTCTTTTATATGTTATATATGTTGTTTCGATGTTGTTTAAATTTGTTTCATTTTTGTTTCTTAGTTGTTTCTTTTGTTGTTTCGATGTTTCAAAACAACTTTTACCTATTTTTTATGCTACTTTTTGTTCATGTATTGGTTTGTACGTTGTTTCTATTGTTTCTGTGTTGTTTTATAATATTTTCAATGTTGTTCGAATAATTCTTTTGTTGTTTTCATGTAGTTTTCAATGTGTAGATACAATTTTTACCTACTTTTAAGCTCTTTTTATTCATGCGGTAGTTTTAATATTTTTTACGTTGTTTCTAGGTTGTTTCCATACCGTTTTTAATGTTGTTCTTATGTTTATTTGTCGTTTCCACGTAGTTTTCGATGTTTAAATACAATTTGTACCTATTTTTAAGCTCTTTTTGCTCATATGATGTTTTCTATATTGTTTCTAGTTTGTTTCATATTGTTTCTGGTTGTTTCTATATGTTTTATGTTTTCATGCATTGGATCGAAATTGAATTTTGTTTTTTTTTACTCATGTTGTTTCTATATTATTTTTTCAAATTCGTTTGGTTTTAATATGTGTTGTTTTATGTGTATATTTCTTGCTTTTTATAAGATTTCAAGTATAAAATGGATTATTTAAAGGGTTAAAATTTATTTTTTCACCGAAATTTGATTAGAAGAAACATGTTTGAAAAATGAATGTTAAAAACAACAAACATGTTTTGAAAGTTGAAACAACAACGAAAAACCAACGAAAAAAAGTCCAGGATTTTGGCAGGAGATATTTTTGTCTAAAAAAAAGGAGAAAAGCGTATTTTTATCAAAAAATCACCGGAAAACGTATTTTGCTATATTTTGTTCAGAAAAATTGGGTAATTGTGTCCTTATCCCCTGTAATTTTGGGGTGCTCACTTGCATGTGTGATATAGCAATTTGTTTGTTGAAAGTGAATAAAAACAATCGAGTGGTATGAAGAGCAGCAGCAGGCGTTTGCTTATGCCTTATGGATTCTTTGAGGATAGTGACAAATTTTGGATATGGAAATAATTTCGTTAGCTTTTAAAATTCGCATCCCCATGGGAATCATTCAATAAAATCGTGGTTATGCGACAAAACTTTAAAATCGTGGTTATGCAACAAAACTTGTACTTTGGATAACGTGCGATAATTCTGGAATATATTTATACAAGTATTTAATTATTCTACAGAAAATAATATAATTATTTCTGATAAATTGTTCATTAATTATATTATCTAATGAAATTATATTTACATTGAGAATTTAGTATAATAAATTAATATAAAATATTAAAAATGGAAAAAATTAAAGATTAAATCATTTTATTAGCAAAAACAATTGGGAGGTTTTGTCACATTATTATTTATGGATGATATATACTAGAATTCAACGTTATATGAATATATTTTATTCGAATTATTTTGAAAAGCTCGGAGAATAAACTCAAAAACATGTGCATGCTTAAATTGTGCTACAAGTTTAACTTTGTGATTTTGGTTGAATTTGTTGTGATGACTTGATGTTGGAAATTGGTTTGAGAAGTAATAGTTTGATACTTAACTTTGACCAATTTTTTAGTGACTAATTATTTAATTTCGGAGGAATTAAATATTAAAATAATATTCTACGTTTCGAGTAGATGAGAGTGGTATATTTAACTTCTCAACCATTTTGTGGTGAGTGAGAAATAAAATCCATAAGCTAGTCACATGGAAATGGGATAATGGATGATGGGAAGGTGAAAAGACACTATCCCACATGGGAATAAAATGTTAAGTTTATTCAATATATAAGTAAGTGGATGTGTAAGAGTGTGCAAGATGAAATAAACTATACACATGTGAGGTGTGGTGGGCAAGGATACCCGCACGCGCCGCCAAGACGCCGCCGTGGGGGGGCGAGCCCGTGCCCGTGGAGCTTTTAAAATGAAACAGCACCACTCTGCCCACTACTTGGAAGTTACAGCATTGTGGCCATTGAAGGAGTGCCCACTGCCCATTATCTTGAAGTTACTGCCCTGCAGTAAAGAGACCCCAAAGCCTGGTTTGAAGTCCTATAAATAGGAGCGTTGTTGTTGTTCAGATTACATTTTTCATACACATTTTTACATTCTTGTACTTGCATAAGTTTACTCAGTTTTTCATATTCTAGTTCGAAAGGTGCCTTGAAATTTGTAGTGCTGCTATTTCAAAGACGGTTACGTTGTATCTTTGGGGATAACACGTCTGTTCCGTCAGCACTATATGGGACATGTTTATCTTGCGGATAGAGTTTTTATTCGCCTCAACCATTCTGCAATTTTTGATTTTCTCTGTAATAGATATTTACAGTTTCCTTGTAATCCAGTTTACACCAGAAATTTCAACAACGCAAGATAAACATTTTTTTTTTCTGTAAACGATGGCGTCTATTTCAAGGATGAATGTTCCTACTGCTCCTGTTGCTGCTGAGAAGCCAGAAAAATTTTCTGGTACTGATTTCAAGAGATGTCAATCCAAGATGTTCTTCTATCTGACTACGCTGAGCCTCGCTAAGTTCCTGAAGGAGGATCCACCAGTGGTGGAAGAAAATGAAACCAACAATGAAAAACGTGCTACTTTCGATGCTTGGGGCCAGGGTGACTTCTTGTGCCGCAACTACGTCCTAAATGGACTGTCTGATTCGCTATACAATGTGTATAGTGAAAAGAAATACCGAACTGAGGACGTTGGTTCCAAGAAGTTCATGGTTGGCAGGTTTCTAGATTTCAAGATGGTGGATTCTAGAAATGTCATGGATCAAGTTCAAGAATTGCAGTTAATTATGCACGATATTCGTGCAGAAGGAATGCAATTGGATGAAGCTTTCCAAGTGGCGTGCATGATTGAAAAATTGTCACCTGGATGGAAGGACTTCAAAAATTATTTGAAGCACAAGCGAAAAGAAATAAATCTTGAAGAGCTAATTATGCGTTTACGAATTGAGGAAGGTAATCGCAAATTAGATTCAAGGTTCGAAAAGGGTGCTGTTGATGCAAAGGCGAATTTGCTAGAACATGGCAGTTCTAGTAACAACAACAAAAGGAAACGTGACAATAACAATAACTACAAGGGAAAGAAGCCTGTAAACAAAAAGCCATTTACAGGAAATTGTCACAATTGTGGTAAGCCCAACCACATGGCTAAGGACTGTCGGCTTCCTAAAAAACCAAAATATAGACAGCATAATGCTAATGTGGTTGAGCACAGTGGTGTGATCCAAGAGCTGACTGGTATGGATCTATCTGCACTGGTTTTTGAGGCAAACCTTGTGGATAATCCAAGAGAGTGGTATGTTGACATGGGGGCCACTCACATGTTTGTTCTTACAAGGATGTGTTCTCTACCTACAGCCCGTGTACATGTAGAAAACTTAATATGGGTAATTCTTCCTCTTCTGATGTTGCAGGTTTTGGCAATGTGGGTCTGAAGCTCACTTCTAGAAAAGAGCTGCTTCTGAAGGATGTTCTTCATGTCCCAGAAATTCGGAAGAATCTAGTGTCAGGATCTCTTGTTGTAAACCATGGTTTCAGACTGATGTTTGAGTCTGAAAAGTTTATTTTAACTAAGTTGGGACAGTTCCTAGGAAAAAGTTATCTGTATAATGGACTGTTCAAAATGAATGTAATGGCAGTTCGTCGTGTAACCGATTCAAGCAGCAATAAAATTGAACCCACTTCTGTTTATATGCTTGAGTATTCTGATTTGTGGCATGTTAGATTAGGGCATGTTAATCTAAATGCTATAAAAAGATTAATGAACTTGGAATTACTTCCAACTTCAAAAATTGATTCTCAAAAGAGATGTGAAATCTGTATCGAAGCTAAAATGGCTAAATTACCTTTTCATTATGTGGAAAGAAATACAGTACCTCTAGAATTGATACACACTGATATATGTGATCTGAAATTTGTGCAAACTAGATGTGGTAAAAAATATTTCATCACTTTTATTGATGATTGCACAAGATTTTGCTACTTATATTTATTAAGAAGCAAAAATGAAGCGTTGGAAGCCTTAAAAAATTATGAAAATGAGGTTGAAAATCGACTTGGTAGCCGATTAAAATAATTCGGAGTGATAGAGGTGGAGAATATGCACCTTTTGAAGAATTATGTAACCAGTGGAGAATAATTCATCAAACTACTGCACCATATTTACCACAATCTAATGGCATTGCTGAACGTAAAAATTGAACTTTAAAAGAAATGATGAATGACATGTTGATTAGTTCTGGGCTACCTCAGAATATGTGGGGGGAAGTTGTTTTAACAGCAAACCACATTTTAAATAAAATCCCACTTAAAGAAAAAATTAAGACACCTTATGAATTGTGGAAAAATCATAAGCCATCTTATAAATACCTTAAAGTGTGGGAGTGTTTGGCTAACTTAGCAATACCTGAACCCAAACAAGTCAAAATTGGCCCAAAGACGGTTGATTGTATTTTTATAGGATATGCATACAACAGATAATTTTTATATAATCCTTGTGAATCAGATAATTTTTTGATTAAACTTATGGGTTACACGCCTTAGATATTAAGACTTATATCCTATATAGAATTACTAAGAAGATTTATTTTATGATTTTAGATGGCACCAAAGCGTGTTAACCGGAATTGCAAACTGCATCGAATCGATGACGAGACACTCGCTAGAAATGCCTCGCCCAAGGCAATACGGGAGATTTGGCAACCATAGTAGCCAACCTCATCACTGTAGTGCAAGGCTTGACTCAACACAATGTGGATAATGCTCAGAATGACCAAAACCATCATGCTCCTTTAAAACACTACCTCACAAGTGGTGGAGCAGTTTCGGCGCTACAAGCCACCAGTGCTTATGGGACGTGAGGACCCAAAGTGGGTCAAAGAATGGATTGATGAATTAGAGTCGATGTTTGACTTGATAGCTTGCTCAAAAGCACATAAGGTTTCGTGTGCAATCTTCCAACTGAAGCAGCATGCAAAACATTAGTGGGACCTACATCGGCGCACAATCACTGATGAAGAGAGAAATGCGCTAACATGGGGGATTTCAAGGAGCTGGTCGCACGCCAATTTTTCCTACAAGCTCATAGGAACAAAAAGGCGAGAGAGTTCATGAGCCTCATATAAGGGAATATGTCGGTGCTTGATTATGAGCGAAAATTCAACCAGTTGTTGCGTTACGCAACGCATTTGGTCAACACTGATCAAATGAAGGCCGAGAGGTTTGTGGAAGGACTATGCCCGGAGTTAAGTGGTATAGTTAGTGTCCTTGGAGATGTTACATATCCACAGGCAGTAGATCGAGCTCGAATGGTTGTGGTAAATATGAACCTAGAAGGAAACCCACGCAAAGCAAATGAGGCACCCAAGAGAAAGTGGGATTGACCAACTCACAATAGTGGTGAGAATAAAAATAAGTTGGCTAAGGCTGGAGGAGGTCCTGCTCAACCACAACCACAAGAGAAACCCCAATGCCCAATGTGTGGTAAGAGCCACTATGGAGAATGCCTCTATAGGAAAGGAGTTTGCTACTGGTGTAAGACACCAGGGCATGCCACAAGAGACTGCAGGAAGTACAATGGTGCAGGATCGGGTCAGAAGGCAACTGGGGGAAATGCGAGGATGTATGCTATGACCCAACGAGAGGATGAGAATGAAGCAAGTATGATGTCTGGTATGCTATCAGTGTGTAATGTATCAGCTTTTGTTCTTTTTGACACTGGTGCCACATACTCTTTTATGTCTGTTAAATTTCATACTATGATTGGGCAAATAAAAGAACATGTAGATGAACCTCCTGAGATTAGCTTATCGTCTGGAAAGACGATGATTACAAACTCGAATGTTAAGAATGTAGATGTGAACATAGGAGGAAGAGATTTTAGTGATGATTTGTATATACTGGACATGAAGGACTTCGATGTAATTTTGGGTATGGACTGGCTTAGCCGGCATCAGGCAAGCATTAAGTGTAATAAGAGGGAGATAACTCTCAAGTTACCAGGGGATGGGGAAATAAAGTACTACAGGGTAAGTACTAGAAATGTACCTCGGACAATATCAGCGATGAAGGCAATGAAATTGTTGAACAAGTATAATTGTCAAGGGTATTTGGTAAACATAGTCGGAACCTCGATATCCGAATTAACACCAAGATGTGCCGCTCGAAGAGAATTCCTGGATGTGTTTCCGGAGGATCTATCAGAATTCCACCGATCATCAAGTAGAGTTTATGATAGACTTGGAACCCAGGGTGGCAACAATCTCCAAGGCACCATACAGAATGGTACCGAAGGAGTTGCAAGAACTAAAAATGCAAATACAAGACTTCTTGGATTTAAAGTTCATCCGACCAAGTGTATCACCTTGGGGAGCTCCAGTACTATTCGTGAAGAAGAAGGATGAGACTTTAAGAATGTGTATCGATTACATGGAGCTGAATCGACTCACGATAAATAATAAGTACCCATTACCTTGGATCGAAGACTTATTCAATCATTTAAGGGGTGCATGCACATTTTCTAAGATCGATCTTAGATCCGAATATCACTAGTTGAAAATTAAGGAGAGTGATATCCCCAAAACATCGCATTTAGAACTCGTTATGGACACTACGAGTTTTTAGTGATGCCTTTTAGGTTAGGCAATGCACCAACAGTGTTCATGGACTTGATGAATAGGGTGTTTCACCCGTACTTGTATAAATTCATCATTGTCTTTATTGACGACATACTTATATATTCGAAAAATGAGAAGGAACACGAAGAGCATCTGAGAACAGCACTCGAAGTACTTCACAAAGAGAAGTTGTATGCAAAGTTTAGTAAGTGCAAATTCTGGATAGACCGAGTAATTTTCCTTAGACATGTGGTAACTGCGCATGGAATTGAGGTTGACCCAGGTAAGGTTGAAGTTGTCAATGAGTGGAAAGCACCCACGAATGCGAGTGAAGTTCGTAGTTTTCTTGGTTTGGCAGGATATTATCAAAGATTCATTGAGGGATTTTCTAAAATAGCTGGACCCATGACCCAATTGACAAGAAAAGGGGATACATTTATTTAGAGCGAGAAATGCGATTATAGTTTTCAGGAATTGAAACAAAGACTAACTTCTGCACCTTTATTGACAATACCCGACCCTACAGATGGATTTGTTATTTACATTGATCGTCAAAATTAGGTCTTGGGTGTGTTTTGATACAACATGTCAAAGTAGTTGCTTATGCCTCGAGGCAATTGAAGCCACATGAACTGAATTACCCTACCCATGACTTGGAGCTAGCCACAGTAGTACACGCACTAAAGATTTGGCGACACTACTAGTATGGAAGTAAGTGTGAGATATACACGGACCATAAAAGTCTAAAGTAGTTGAATATGAGGCAAAGAAGGTGGTTGGAGTTAGTGAAAGATTATGATTGCACTATCAATTACCATCCGGGTAAAGCTAACGTGGTAGCGGATGCTCTAAGTCAAAAACTAAGAGTGAATTATCCTATTTTCTAACAGAGCAAGAGGGATTGGTGAAAGAGTTCACCAAGATGAAAATTGAGATCGTGACTCCACCGAGAAGTACAGAGGTGATGTTAGCAACACTGATAGTGCGACCCCCCATGTTGCTAGATAGAATCAAAGAGACTCAACCGCGAGATATATTTCTGAATAAAATGAAGAAACAAATTCAAGAAGGAAGTATTAAGGATTTTGAGATGACAGCCGACGGCGTATTGACATACGAAGGGAGATTATGGTGCCTAAGAATGAAGAACTTAGAAGAGAAATTCTTGAGGAAGCTCATAGTACGCCATATACGGCTTACCCTGGTAGTACGAAGATGTACAGAGACTTGAAAGGAGCCTTTTGGTGGAGGAGCATGAAACGAGACATCAGATCATTTACAGCAAGATGTTTGACGTATCAGCAAGTCAAAGTTGAACATCAAAGACCACATGTTTACTAAACCCTTGAGATCCCAGAATGGAAATGGGACATATAACAATTGATTTTGTAGTCGGGTTGCCTCTATTGGTCAAGAAGAATAATGATGTATGGGTTATAGTTGACCGAGTGACCAAATCAGCACATTTTCTACCAGTGAAAATGACGTTAAAAATGGACCAATATGCAAGGATATATATTAGAGAAATTATAAGGCTGCACGGGGTCCCTGTGACGATAGTGTCAGACAGAGACCCACGTTTCACTTCAAAATTTTGGAAAAGTCTACAAACAACATTTGGAGCAAAGTTAAGCTTTAGTATACCTTATCACCCACAGACAGATGGACAGTCGGAAAGAACAATACAAACACTAGAAGACATGCTGAGGGCGTGCGTGCTCGATTCTGGTGAAAACTGGGAGTCAATATTGCCTTTGGTGGAGTGCGCTTACAATAATTAGTTATCAAGCGACCATTAAAATGGCTCTGTACGAGGCATTGTACGGAAGAAAGTGTAAATCACCCTTGTATTGGAGCGAAGTGGGTGAGAAAAAAATTTTGGGACCAGAGTTAATTGAGTAGACAATTGAGAAAATTGAGAAAGTTGGGGATCGAATGAAGGTAGCACAAAGCAGACAGAAATATTACGCGGACTGACGAAGGAAGGATCTACAGTTTGATGTAGGAGAAAAATATTCTTGAAAGTGGCACCTATGAAGGGTGTTTTTCGTTTCGGTGAAAAGGAAAAATTAAAGCCCAGATAGATTGGCCCGTTCGAAATTCTACGACAAATCGGTGAACTAGCATACCAATTGGCATTACCTCCGAAGTTGTCATCCGTTCACAATGTATTCCTGATGTGTGTAAAATATACGTACATTTTGGGGCTTAAAATGATATATAATTGATGCATTTGCACGCATATTTACTATGTTTTTACTTGGTTTCCTTAAAAGGGCATGATACTGCTTTTTCTTGTAATTCTTATAGGAAATGGAGCTTAAAACGAAGAAATAATAGTTGGAATGCCCAGCTAAGATTGACGATTGTGAAGAGAAGATCAAAACGACGAAGAAAGTGGACAAAACACTTCACAGGTCGGACCGTGTGGTGTCACACGGCCGTGTGAAAATTTTGGTGTGAAACCACACAACCGTGTGAAGAAAGGCAAAAACAGAGGACGGAGTCAAGCCCACACGACCGGACCGTGTGAAGGCACACGGTCATGTGGGAAAAGGGTTGCATCGCACCACCAGCCCGTGTGATCTCACACGGGCATGAGAAGGAGGTTCAAAAACCAACACCACACGATCGTGGTGCCACACGGCCAGGCCGTGTGGGACTGTTTCGACGCGCGTTTTTGAGTTTGCTTCCCATTCCAACTCTACAACCGATCTATCCAAGCATCTATAAAAGGAACTCAAGGCTTGCAAAAATATACAAGTTCATACAGAGAAAACACATCAAAGAACACAGAACGAAGGAATCAAGATCTTCTCGAGAAAGGAAGGCTAGGTCGCGAAAAACACCACAAGGCTTTCGATCTACTAAGCACAAGAGCTTTTGGACTTATGAGGGAATCCATCCCGACAAGAAGGAGTTTTCTTTCAATGTATAAGAACTCTTGTCTCAGGCTTAAACGGTGTCATAATGTTGATTCGAATTTGTCTATGAGTTTGTAATCAATGTTTAGCATATCTTTCTGATATTATGGGCATAATCGAAACTGTGGATTCATGTTAAATATGATTATTTGTTTTCTTAATTAATTTGTTTTCTATTTTATGAATTATAGTCCTTATTTATAATTGTTTTTATTTGCCGAATAAATTGCATGTCATATTTGTTAGTGCGAAATTCGGAGATGAGTTCTAACGAAGACTAAATCGAATTCAGACATAAACGAATGTAATGAGTCGGGAGACCTACAGTGGGGAGACATTCAATTCATAAATATTTTGGGAGTTAGTAATAATTGTAACGTATCAGGAGATCTACATTTGTTATTAACCAACCTGCTTATTTATCGCCCGGAGGGGGAATAGACTAACTTAGAATTGAACCCATATAATTGCATGAATTGGTTTTAAAACTTTGTTTGCATTTAATATTGAAGAAACATGTTGAGATTATGTGCCTAAGGTTGCTCCTATATATGTTGAAAATACTTGTGGGGTTTGCAAATTTATTTCTTTTTTCTGTTATTTTCGATTTTTAGATTAAAAAACTTTGATTTTTGGTCGCTTCAATAAAATTGGAATACGATATTATTATAGCATAAGTGTATCGAATATCAATTCTTGAGGAGTATGACCTTGCTTGCTATTATTTTATAAACTACACTGTACACTTGCAGTTGTATGAATCAAAATATTTTTGGCGAACAATTTCATGTATCAATGCTCATGAAGTATGTTTATGACCCAAGTCATATTGTCAATTATTCAGAATTAGAAATCAGGGACGATTTGACTTGCGAAGAAGCACCCGAGGTTATCTTAGAATGAAAATACACAAATTAAGAAATAAAGACGTGGCCCTAATCAAAGTCCATTGGAAATGAAACGATAAGAACGAAGCCATATGGGAATGAGAAGAAGATGTTCGAGCTAGGTACCCGGATTTCCTTAATTTTGGTAAGTATTCAAATTTCGGGACGAAACTAATTTTTAAAGGAGTAAGATGTAATACCCGAGAAATTGAGGAAAAATAGAAATTAGGGCGTGATTGTTTAATAATTAGGGATTTTAAAATTTTGGGGGAAAGCTGAAAATTCTTATTATATTTGGGCATAATAGATTAGTTTTATACTTTATATATTGGCCAACTAGTGATAATCTTAAACCCATTACCAAGCCCAAGCCCAAGCCCATATCATCTATCCAAATATGGTAACACCAATAAAATATTAATTATCCTAATAATCTCTAATTAATAATTTTATAACAGTCAAATTAATATAATAAATTCCAACAAATCAGTTTTTATATCCCTATTAATTAACATTTTTTTTAGTCAACTAATCTAATATTATAATTAGGTACTAATTGACAGCAATTACCATACAAAGAGTTTTTAAATATGTCAGTTTTGTTAAATGTAAAACAAAAAGATTAATAATCTATTAAATCCTAATAAAAGAAAAGTTCAACTTAATTAAAATTCTAACTGAAAACGGAAATGGGGGAGGCTTCAATTAGCAAGTTGACATTTTAAGAATTTAATCTTAGCATGATTTCAGCATAATCATACCAATAAGCAATTTCAATTAAAATTTCAGATTCTAAACGTCAAAAAGATAAAATAAAATAAAATCCTTCGTTTGATTTGTCAAAAAATTTAGCAAATTGAATATCTAATACCCTAAAATCCTCCTCCTACCAAAACATTTCACACATAATCACACTATATAAATTCATAGCTTTCATAATAATCAACAACCCATCAAATTCTGAAATTTATTCTAAGGCAACAAGAATTTTTGGGCATAGAAATTTGCACTATTCGTCACTCTACTCTACGCTACTTTTCGAGGTAGGGGTTTTTCTAAATTCCACTTTTAGTTGTCCATCTTAAATGCACTCTATATGTTGCTTGATAATGTTGCTTCTACGTGCTACGTGTCTATAGTAGTGTGGGACCATACAAGGGTCAGGGATATAAAAGTTCCCTCCCAGTAAAATTCCTCGGCAAAGGCGAGCCATGTTTCAATGTCATTTCTACAGTTACATTTTCAATTTTAAGCATGTTATTTTGTGGTGTGTTTTGTGTATTTAGCCTGGACAAATATGCCCCTACTGAGCCGTTGAATGCTCACCCCAACATATACTTCTATTTCAGATGAATGATGGAGTTGGCGGGACACGTGGAGACGGTCACCCAAACAATAAAAATTAGAATAATAAACTTTATTTTTTTATATTTCTTTTTTTTTTATGGATATTTCTAAGGTTTAGTATTAAAAATTTGTTTATGGAATAATTCTTGGAATTATTATCTAACAGTTTTTATATTATCTTTTTAAATGGTAAATGATATTTGGAAAATTCACGTTTTATTATAAATCGCTCACTTTCACTTTATAAATCGTGTTTTATTTTAAAATTGTGAAAACGGGATGTTACATGGACACAAACAAAAGGACTCGTCGGGATGCCCCGAGAACAAGTGAAAACAATCCGCTAGCTAACTTGGTCATGAGGAAGGTTTGTCCGAGTTGGACTTGTCTCACGTTGTTTTTGAAGCTAACCTAGTTGATAACCTAAGGAATGGTTCGTTGATACCGGTGCGACTCGTCATGTGTGCTCGGATCGTGATGCCTTTTGTGCGTATACCCCAATTTCCGGAGGAGCCTCTAAATGGGAAACTCTTCAACTTCCGACATTGCTTTGGAATTGGGATGGTGTTCCAAGATGACGCCTGGAAGGGGCTAACACCGAAAGAAGTAGTCGATGTCCCAGGACATTAGGAAAAATCTTGTATCGTGGTCATTACTTGTACAACATGAATTTAGACTAGTGTTTCAAACGATAGCTTTGTACTTACTAAGAATGGGCAATTCCTTGAAAGGGACACCTTGAAAAGGGATTGTTCAAGATGAATGTAGTGGTTGTGCGCCACACCAATGATGCTAACAAAACTATTGTTTCTTCCTCTTATATGATTGAGTCTTGTGACTTATGGAATATTAGACTTGGGCATGTTAACATGAATTCCATAAAGAAATTGATAGATATGAAATTATATTAAATATTGAATTAGACTCACAATATAAATGTGAGATCTGTGTTGAGGTTAAAATGCCAAAGACACATTTTCATTCAGTGAAAGGAGCACGGTGCCTCTAGAATTTATTCACACTGATGTGTGTGTTAGCCTTATTTTTTAGCTTCACCGCAAGTGTACGGTGCAGTTTATGGAATAGAGTTAGCAAGGTCAAATCTACAGGGACTAATAAATTAATATACTAAGTACTGGATTATAATAGCCTTATTTTTATCTAGACTATCGAAATTGAGATGGATTGGTTTAATCAACCCTATATACTTAAAGAAAAAACAAATTGCCACATGTCTTCACCTAAGCAATTCGGTACACGTGTCAACACCTTATTCTTTTAAATCCATGTGTCACCTTCATATTTAGCCACGTGGCAAACCATGCCGCCACCTTATTCTTCCAATTATAATTGATTTACTATATCAATTTACTATCAATTTATTATCAACTTAATAATTAAATTTCATATTTCCATATATAACTATTAAAATACAATCAAACATTTAATCATCAAAGTTATCAATTTGGCAAAATCAATGTTACGACAAAATCATATATTTATTATATTTATATATGTATATGTATGTATATCCAACACGTTTTTTGAGGAATTTTCCATATAATGTATTAATTAATTTAAGATATTTAATATATTATATATGTATATCAACCTTATATATTAAAAGAGAAAACAAAGTTGACACATGTCATCACCTCATTAATTTTGACATGTGTCAGCTCCTCATTCGCCCAATTCTACATGTCTACTTTATAATTATCCATATGGCATTCCTATCTGCAAATTAAAGGTGAATTAATAATATATTTTTAAATTTTTGAATTAAAAAAACTACAAATTTGAAAGATAATAACAACTTTAAGAGATATGTAAGTAATCTAAATATCAATGATTTATATACGCTATCATTTAAAATTATTATCTTTCAAAAATATATGTGGATTATATGCACCTTTTAATTTCCGATTTATGCTAACTCTAACGTATATTTCAAATTACTATTATTAGATCAAGGTTTGACCTACTAACTAATTATATTTATAATTAAATAAATACTTCAAACCAATATGTAATCAAATTAAATAGGCTCATCATAGATGTAAATGAGTCTATCCTAACAATTAAAATTAAAATAAACCAATTTATTCAATTATCGATTCGAAGCCGGATAGTGATTATACTACAGGATCCTATAATTATCTTTAATTTTCTCAACAAATTCAAGAAACATATCAAGGAATCTAACAACCAACAGAAATTGGGGTTAGACATACCATTACAAGAAAACAAGGGAATTCCAATGAAAAACATCTGTTGGTATTTGGCCAATTTCCATTGGAATTATCGATTCCAACATAAATTCCAATGGAAAAGCACCATTGGTATAATGGCCGTTGAATGACAAAATTCCTATGGAAAAATATTTTTCATCAAGACCAAATGGTTTTGCTTATCGTTCGACTTTCTGTTGGAATTTTCCAATGGTATGCTGTAGCATTGGAATTTCCATTGGAATTTTGAAAATTCCAATAGTTTTTTATTCCGTTGGAATTATTTCGTTGGAATTTGATTGTTTTCTTGTAGTGTACATTTAAAAATATTATCTTTAAAAAATAATTCAAACCAATATGTAATCAAATTAAATAAGCTCATCATAGATATAAATGAGCCTATCCCAACTGTTTTTATTGAATAAATGCAAAATTAATTAAAAAGGAGAATGAAGTGCATCCGCTTACAAGTCTATCACAACAATTAAAATTAAAATAAACCAATTTATTTGATTATCGATCCGCTTCGGATAGCGATTATACTACAGGTTTCTATCAAATTATCTTCAATTTTGTCGATAAATTCGAGAAACACATCAAGGAATTTAACAACCAATAGAAATTGGGGTTTGACATACATTTAAAAATATTATCTTTAAAAAATATTTAGTTTATATGCACCTTTTAGTTTCTGATTTTTTGTTACTACAGGATTCAAATCTCAACTCTAAAAGATCAAATATAAATACCAAAATAAAGAAATTTCTCACAATCTCAATTATAAAAGATTTAATTATAATCCCAAATATAAAGGATTTTCTCACAATCTCTCGGTCAACTTTATGTGGCCATATCGAGAGTTAATAAAGAGCAGAAGGGGTCTGAAAATTCTTTGTTATGACAAAGACGACACACTTGGAAATAGAACAAATAATGTAGTTTACAAAGAAGTTTTTCAGAATATAGAGTAAACTATTTATATGATACTTTTCTAATTTTTTAATATTTTTAATTAGTATTTTGGATCCCCTATAATTATTACATATAAATTTGTGACACTTAAACTTTAATTTTGGACAAATCCCGTGTAATACACGGGTGTTATTCTAGTTAAAATTAAAGCAGAAATTATCCTAGAATAGCAAAGAAAAGAGTGGATTAAAATATCAAGTATGAATGAATGGATTCCTGGGTTGTGGTTTCAGTTAATATCCCCTTTTATTATCGATTAATCAAACCGGTTAAATGTATTCTTCTCTATAGACCAATCACAAAAGTAATTTACCCTCTCTCTCGAGATGCATGTAAAAGCGTTGATTGGAATATCTATGCTAAAGATCTCTACTCAACATGAGATATCCAACTCCCAAAAGATAAAAAGATTAAAAGGCCTTACGAATATTCATAGACTTCTCAATCATGCAAGCTATTCATGTCAAGTACTCATAGATCTAATATTGAAACTCATCTCCTGTCAATTATGAATCAATATATCAAAACAAGATAAACCAATAGCTTTCTGATAAAACAAGAATTAATGCAAAGTACTTGAATAGGGTTGGAAAACATTAACTTTGATTGCAATGAATCATCAAATAAAAGTATCCATTAACCTACTCCCAAACCCGGGAATCACAAAGTGTTTAGCCAGACATAGAAAAGAAATAATCCATAGACAAATTATTAACGTTCATGTCTAACTAATTGAAAATAACGATACTATGGAATGAGTGAACTCGGGGATGATGACGATATCTCGATCTATCTTCAATCCTCGAAGGTGTGGTTGCAGTTTTGATCGATCTCTCCAAATCTCTGGTGGAATATTGCTCTTTTCTCTCATTTCTAGGGCAAAAATCAGCGAGTTCTTATTTGTGGCCGCCCCGTGTCTATTTGTACTTCGTTTGGGTCGAAACCTAGTTGAAAATGAGTCAAACACTATTTTTCCTGCAAAGGAGCACGGTCCATGCTGTATGGCACGCCCAGCCCGTGCTGGTAGCCGCAAGATTTGTCCAGCTCACAGAAAGGAGCACGGGCCGTGTTGTATGGCACGACCATGTTGTGCTCTATGTCGAACCTTGATCCTTCAGTAATAGGTTGAGCACGGGGCTGCCCGTGCTCACCTGTAAAACTCGTACTCGGTTGTTTTCTTCCATTTTTCGCACGGTTCATCTGACTTCTTCTCGACTCGACTCCAAACTTCGTACTTTACATCAAATATTGGCGATTGCAATGCTCCGAATTGTTGCCAAAATGCTACAATTATCGATAAATTCCTACAAAACGAGCAAAACGTAATCCTTTTCCACAAAACAGGAATAAAACCCTATTTACTCATATAATGCATGCATATCAACACATTCTAGCCAAGATTAAGCCCAAAATACATGCAAAATACATGTCAATCAAACCCCCAAACTTAAACTGTTGATAGTCCCGGTCAACACTTTATAAACAAGACAACACAAATGGGGTAAAGAAGAGCAACTCAAGAACTCCGCATCACAATTCATGTCATCAATCCATAGACATCACGCACAAACCAACCAAGTTTCAAATAGCTAACACGGAGCATAAGTCTATTAAAATCATGGTAAAATACTTCAAATCACGCCTCTCAGGGATAAAGTGTACACTCTACTCACTAGAATAATAAGAGACATGTATTCACTCAAGTCATATCAATGTTGAAGAATTACCATATGCTTGCAAATCGTCTCACATCTCCGCCACTCGTTTGTATGCAATTCACAAATCAGAAAGGACTTTGTTTATGGCTGTAATGAAGGCTCTTTGGTTAAGGTAGGGAAATATGGATAAAGTGACTCAACTCAAGCGTATAGATTGGTAAGCACATCGTTTTTCTCAAACAGTTATTCTTATACGAATTAACTATGTACTCCCAATCGCCTTTTATCCTATCACCTCTCAATTTCTCCCTTCTTTTTCATACAAATCATTCTCCTTCGCCTTACATCACAATTTCCAGCCTATTTTTCGTACTGCCGACTCACTTTTTCAGTCATTTTTTTTTTATTTTTTTTCGACTCTTTTGTGAGTATCCTTCCTTTTTCTCCTTTTCGCCTTTTATTCCCAAACACCCAACATATACACTATTTTCTAACTTCTCGATACCCTTTCATTCAACCCTTTATTCAATCCCCTTACTCAATGCTATACGCTCAAGCTTCGGGTAACAGATATATCAAATTAAGTTCTAAGGCTTGAAATGTGGCTATCAAAAAATCAGGCAATAGGCTCGAATTGGATACTAGGGAAATCAAATATCATAAGGTAGGCAAAAAGGTTTGAAAGGCTTAACAAAAATGGCCTAAAATCATTTTCATGAATGCATACAACATGTGACTTTGACAGAGATACCAGAGCAAGTTCTAGAATTCAAAACAACATGAATGACACACTAATCAACCAACAAGACGCATAATATGAAAGCGAAAAAAGGCTCAAAAGCTCACAGGCTTGTAAGTGCACAATTCAAAGTATTTTAACCATGATCCCAATAATCACATGCTCCATATTAATTATTCTCAACCCGGTCAACTCACGCCCAACACCCAATTCAAAACAACACAAACTGCTCAACACATTCTCCCAAGATCAACAAACACACAATAGCAGTCAACTCACTCCCTAAACAACTAAGAAGGCAATAAACGTACTAAAGCAATAAATGTGCTAAAAATAAAAAACAACTAATGCAATGCATACTACAGGATCTAAATGCAACTACATGAATGCAAAACGCCACACCCTTCAAAACAAATACTACCTCTCCCCCCAAACTTGAATGAAATTATAGCATATAGAAGAGAAGGTAGAATTTCCAAGAAAAGTGTGGATAGGACCTGGATTACTGTGGGGGTGGCGGCGGAAAGTGGCCATGGGAGATATGCCAATTTTGAATCTGATGCAACGTCTGCAATATCTCCAACTCCCGCTGCTCCTGGGCTTGGTACCACAAGTCCTGGGCTTGGTACCTTTGATCCTGGGCCTGATGCCTTTGTTCCTGCTCTGCTCGGAAAGCACGGAACTTATCCTGGTGAATCCGGAAGTTGTCCCTATGTTGTCGCATGCTCTCCTCAAGAGCATAGAATTTATCCTGATCAAACTGTCCCCCACGCTCCTCACCTTGGTGGGAGCTCTCTGGAATGTTGGTCCGCCCCTGTGGGAAGCCCTGCTCAAAACCCCCCTCTCTTGTCGATCATACTCCCTCGCCTCCATCGGGTAACCCTGCTACCCTCCTCCTTTTTCGTGCAGTCAGGCCATCCATGACCCTGATATGAGGCTCAGAGTACAGGAGCCAATTATTTTGATTGTCCACTACAGCAGTGAGCTGTGGGTTAGGGAGGGGGAAACCGACCCGACTTTTTGTTGAAAACAGAGGATATTCTCCTCTTCAGTGATTATCTTCATGGTGCGGAGGGCGCTTGATAAGGGTCTTTTTATGCATGTTTTATGTGTATATTTAAGTATGATTTGAGTTATTTTATTGTTAGTTTCATAAATTTTTGATTGTACATGGTTCACATTACTGGAGGTGCTTTTATTGGTGTAGATTGATGATTTGGAGTCGTTTTTGGTGAATTTTGGGCCATGGTTTCATGTCAAAACATACCCGGGGTTTTTGGATGCAAAAACACTCAAAATCCTAAGCTAAACGCGTCATTTTGGGGCCTTTTCACCAAACACGGGCGGGGTGTGTTTTTAAGCACGGCCGTGCTTTTTAAAAGTCAAAAACGAGCAATTTTTCGACCCGACGTACCAAACACGGCCAGGCCGTGCTTTTCAAGACGACCGTGTTCGAAAAAATCCGAAAACACGGGCTGCTCGTGCTTTTAAAGCAAGGGCGTGCTTGTCGTCCCAGGCTTGGTTTTTCTTTGGCGGAAATTATGGAGACTTTCCCTTCTTGCTTTTTGACAACCTTTGAGCAACTTTTACACCTCATTTTGATGCGCACCAAACTCTATTATTCCCTCAATTGTCATGTGGACACAATGATTCAACCAACTCAACCATGAATGTGCACACAATGATTCAACCAACTCAACCATGAATGTGCACACAATGATTCAACCAACAACCATGGAAGTGGAGCATTTGTTAGCATTATTGATGTGTTCTTTTACAAAGATAATGCCTATAAAAACCAAGAGTTTGAGTTGGGAAAAATATATAAATTCATGTAGTATTCATTGATAGAGAGATTCATTGTATATTCATTGTATATTCTAAGTTTCAAAGCAAAATACATTGAGAGGATAAAAGAGAGGTAGAGTTGGAAGTTGAAGAGCAATAGAGGAGAAGACTTGGAGCTCAACATCATTGCAATCAACCAAGGAGGAAGTCTTATATTGGTCTTGAATAAGAGCTAAGTACACCATGTTCATTTTATTCATATCTTCTTGTGTAGTATACTCTTTTGACAAAGCCATGTGTAGCTAAATTTCTAGTGTTTGAATGTAATGAACTCTAGAATGAATTTGTGATTAAGGTTTGTATGTTTTTAATAAAATCTTCATGTTTTGTGTGATTCACTTATATTATGCTTTATTCATTCAAATTGGTATATGCGCAATATTGATTTGAAGTTTATTTTTCATCCGGGAAATCGAGAGATTCATGGTGAAATAGAACCTATATAAGTGAAAAGAGTTGCATGCAATCCTAGATATAGGACGACATAAATCTTCTGGATTAGGGTCAAACCTAATATGGGAATTCACAAATCGTTATAATCTTTGTCTTGGGGGTTTTAACTAGAAAGAGATTTCATTAATCAACTTGAGATTAGAAGTTATTCGCTACCGATAGAGGGTTTAACTTAAATCGGGAATTTCTACGATCGATGAAACATGAGATTTTACTAAAAGAGGTTGGTTTTTGCTTAAGGGATTATGGTTGTATTTTTATCTTGTTAAATCGCAAAAACATTCTAGAGGGATTTACATTCAAACATATTTATAGCTCTTGATTTCTTAATTCTACAATCTATTTTTATTTGATCTTTTGTAAGTTGCAATTATTTTAAAATTCTCTATTTTTCATTTTCATTAAACAAACAAAACTCTGAAAATTGCTAGATTAAATAACAAAAAGACGGTAATTATTAGTACTTACAATCCTCGTGGGAATAACACTCGGTACTCAACAATCTATACTATAAAACGATAGGTGCACTTGCCTAAGGTTTTAAAGGTAGCTTTTGAGCCATCAAGTTTTTGGCGCCGTTGCCGGGGATTGTAATATTAAGAACGCTTTATTTTTGTTAATTTAATCATTTTTTTTATTATTTTGCCATTATCTTTCTTTTTATCTATCTTTATAAGTCTTGGTTTATACTTATCCTCTTTGTTTACCGCAGTGTATGCCTACTCGTCGCCGAATTTGGAAGCGACACCGCCGGTAGCAACACGAGGAAAGTACTAATACGTAGACCATGAAGAAGATATTAACGAAAGCAAAGATTTCAAAGATGGCGGATGAACAAAGAACTATGTACGATTATGCCAAACCATCCATGGACGGCACATCGTCTAGTATCGTGAGGCCCGCTGTTGCAGCCAATAATTTCGAAATCAAACCGAATGTCATTCAAATGGTGCAACAATTTGTTCAATTTGATGGCCTACCAGATGAAGATCCGAACAATCATATCGCAAATTTCCTCGAAATTTGTGATACCTTCAAAATAAATGGAGTCTCTGACGATGCCATCCGTTTGCGCCTATTCCCATTTACTCTTCGGGGACGGGCTAAACAATGGCTAAATACTTTACCAAAGGGAACAATCACAACATGGAGCATCATGGCTGAAAAGTTTCTTTTGAAATATTTTCCACCGGCCAAAACTGCACGATTGAGGAATGAAATCTCTTCATTCACTCAAGAAGACGACGAGACCTTGTACGACACTTGGGAGAGATTCAAAGAATTGCTGCGAAAATGCCCACATCATGGCCTCCCTATTTGGATGCAAGTCCAAACATTTTACAACGGACTACTCTCATCGACGAGGCAAATGATTGATGCGGCGGCGGGGAACATTGAATAATAAAACACCCGGCCGCCCAAGATCTCATAGAAGGGATGGCCATGAATGGCTATCAATGGCAATCCGTTTAGGTAAACCTAACAGAACAGTGGGTGTTTATAATGCAGATGCAGTGGTTACACTAGCTGCACAAGTCGAAGCTTTGACCCAAAAGATCGACGATCTAGCGACTCCTAAACCACCACCACCGCATGTTTTATCTTGTGAAACTTGCGGAGGATTGCATAATCATCAGGACTGCCCACACACAATACCTCACGCTGAACAAGCCTAATTACGTTGGGAATCAAGGCGAAATTACCCAAGTAATCCTTACAACAACACATACAATCCTGGGTGGCGACAACATCCTAATTTCGGTTGGGGAAACCAAGGCCAACCACGACCTAATCCCAATCCTGATCTACACACGTCTCCCAGATTTCAGCCAAATCAAGGTAAGCCTAACTTGGAAGATCTTATAACAAAATTTGTGCAATCAACAGATACCCGATTCCAGCGGTGGAAACATCCTTAAGAAATCAAGAGGCATCTATCCATAATCTGAAAACCAAATAGGCGATTGCGAAGATGATTTCGAAAGGCCACAAAGTAGTTTACCGGGTATCTTGAGCCAAACCCAAGGGAGCACGTAAAGGCAATCACCATCGCTTTTCCACATGATCATGATTATGCCAATACCGCCATGCGAAATACGTGGAGGATGACATACCCAAAGAAAAGCTCATGAAAAAGGAGGTCGCCGAATACAAGCCCAAGATCCCTTACCGAGTCTAACCGAAGAAGATAGAAGGGAGGACAAATTTGGTAAGTACCTTGAGTCATTCAAGCAACTACATACTAATATTCCATTTGTTCAACCTCTTTCAAAGCATGCTAAGGATCTAAATGACATCATTTCTAATGAAAATAAGCTTAACGAACTATCAAATGTGCAATTGAATGATAAATGTTCTTCCAATAATCTACCACAAAAATGTAATGATCCGGAAGTTTTATTATCCCTTGTACAATTGATGGTTTACCTGTTGATAGAGCACTAGCTGACTTAGGAGCTAGTATCAATGTGATGTCTTATGAAACATTCAAGCATATGGGATTAAGTGAACTGAAACCTACTAGGATGGACATACACTTAGCCGATAAATCGATTAAACATCCTAGAGGTATTATTAATGATGTGTTAGTCAAGATCGATAAATTCACATTCCCAGTTGATTTTGTTATTCTTGACATGCATGATGATATTGAGGTTCCTCTAATTCTTGGGCGTTCTTTCTTGGCTACGGCAAAATCAATCATTGATGTGCATGAGGGAAAATTAACTTTGAGAGTGGGGGATGAACAAGTAATTTTTAAAATTCATATTGATATTGAAAAGGATACTACTTGTTCTTTTGCCGATTCAATTTCGTTGCACGATGAGAAATCTAAAAATCTCTTGGAGAAAAGTATTGTTCAAAGTCCATGTTGGAAGCTTATACCCGAAAAGGGGACCGGAAAGTTCAAAGAGCACATTTTGAAGCATAAAGTTGGAGGTAATACTACTAAATACCCAAGGGGTTTTCATAAGTCAAAAGCTCCACCCGACTAATCTCCACATTTGGGTAAATGGTCCAAATGCTATACGACTTTAAAGAAGCGCTAACCGGAGGCAACCTGGCATTTTGTGTGCATTTTCTCTTACTTAATTTTTTTTTTTTTTTTATTGCTTGGGGATTAAAAAAATAATAATAAAAAAAAAAAAAAAAAAACACGGTCTGGCCGTGCTTAAAAAGACGGCCATGTTCGTCACCCACCCGCGAACACACCCTGGCCGTGTTCAAAAATCTAAAGTTTTGTAGGAAAATTGCATCGAACACGCCCGAGGCCGTGCTTTTCAAGCACGGCCGTGTTTTTCAAAAAAAAAAATTAAAAAAAAAAAAATAAAAAAAAATTTTTTTATCGAAAAATTGCATCGAACACGCCCGGCCGTGCTTTTTAAGCACGGCCGTGTTTTAATTATTAAAAAAATTCAAAAAAAAAAAAAAAACTCAAAAAAAAAAAAAATTATATTTGATGATTTCACGGTATTCGAGTTGTGTATCCTTGATTAGGTATGAAGATGCCGATGAAGATCCCGTCTAAACAACTCAATGGTCGCTCAATACCGATTTCACTCTTCTAGTAAGGTCGTATTTTTCTTTTCTACCTCTTTTATTTTCTTCTAGTGTGGTTGATTTTTGAGTGTTTTGTTTGTGTTCATTCATCTCTTTCTTTCACATTGAGGACAATGTGAACCTTTAAAGTTGGAGGTGGGTGCAATTACATTCTTAGTTTGTGTGTGCTTGCTTTTATTTTTAGTTTGTCGAAAAGAGGTAATTTTTTTTTAACAAATTGAGTGTTTGCTAGTCAATAACTTAGCCCAATTACACCAAAAATTAACTTTTTGATTTATGTTTTTAATGTGAAGCAATTGATTGTCTAGAATAGATTGATATAGATGTGTGCTAAATTTTGACGAGATTTCCAACTCCATAATACTTGATTTGTTAAGGCATTTACGACAAAGCTTAGTGTTATGAACGTTTGAGAATTCATGATTTAGTGGTGGTTAACTAGTTGTTACACCAAGCTTGTGAAAAAAACAAATGAAAAAAAAAAAAAAAAAAAAGGGAATCCAATCGAGGTTATACTCCTCTATTTGTTGTTGCTTAGTAACTAGGAGCATTCATGAGCCCCATGTTTGTCTTTTTACGTAAAATGGCGACACAAATATGAGTATGGGAAACCACCCTAGGAGTGTTTGAATGAAAATTCAAAATATAAACCTAGTGGAAGAATGCCTCGAAAGGACTTACCAAAAAAAAAAAAAAAAAATCGAAAGGGAGAATGTATAGTCCTTGAATTCTCATTCCAATAAAAGTTCAAGAAGCTTGGTTATATGACTAGTAGGCTAACTACAATGATCCATTGAATTCTTGTATTTTCATGACATTATTGAATTGAAGTTATTCATAACTATCAATATTTGTGGAGTGATGATTTCAAGTTTGAATAATGCCTCACGATGTTACGATCTTTCTTGACAATGATCGTTTTGCAAAATTGTGTTTTTACTTGAATGGTTAATTCGGGTTGAGAAGGCTAAGAACTTGACTTTGCTTGTGTTCAATGTGTTGAAAAAAAAATCCTTGTGTGTTGTAATTTATTGAACCATTCTTATTGATTTAATGTTTTGCTTGAGGACAAGCAAAGTTCAAAGTTGGAGGTGGTTTGATAAGGGTCTTTTTATGCATGTTTTATGTGTATATTTAAGTATGATTTGAGTTATTTTATTGTTAGTTTCATAAATTTTTGATTGTACATGGTTCACATTACTCGAGGTGCTTTTATTGGTGTAGATTGATGATTTGGAGCTGTTTTTGGTGAATTTTGGGCCATGGTTTCATGTCAAAACATACCCGGGGTTTCGGATGCAAAAACACTCAAAATCCCAAGCTAAACGCTGCGTCATTTCGGGGCCTTTTCAGTCAAACACGGGCAGGGTGTGTTTTTAAGCACGGCCGTGCTTTTTAAAAGTCAAAAACGAGCAATTTTTCGACCCCGACGTACCAAACACGGCCAGGCCGTGCTTTTCAAGCACGGCCGTGTTCGAAAAAATCCGAAAACACGGCCTGCCCGTGCTTTTAAAGCACGGGCGTGCTTGTCGTCCAGCTTGGTTTTTCTTTGGCGAAATTATGGAGACTTTCCCTTCTTGCTTTTTGACAACCTTTGAGCAACTTTTACACCTCATTTTGATGCACCAAACTCTATTATTCCCTCAATTGTCATGTGGACACAATGATTCAACCAACTCAACCATGAATGTGCACACAATGATTCAACCAACTCAACCATGAATGTGCACACAATGATTCAACCAACAACCATGGAAGTGGAGCATTTGTTAGCATTATTGATGTGTTCTTTTACAAAGATAGTGCCTATAAAAACCAAGAGTTTGAATGGGAAAAATATATAAATTCATGTAGTATTCATTGATAGAGAGATTCATTGTATATTCATTGTATATTCTAAGTTTCAAAGCAAAATACATTGAGAGGATAAAAGAGAGGTAGAGTTGGAAGTTGAAGAGCAATAGAGGAGAAGACTTGGAGCTCAACATCATTGCAATCAACCAAGGAGGAAGTCTTATATTGGTCTTGAATAAGAGCTAAGTACACCATGTTCATTTTATTCATATCTTCTTGTGTAGTATACTCTTTTGACAAAGCCATGTGTAGCTAAATTTCTAGTGTTTGAATGTAATGAACTCTAGAATGAATTTGTGATTAAGGTTTGTATGTTTTTAATAAAATCTTCATGTTTTGTGTGATTCACTTATATTATGCTTTATTCATTCAAATTGGTATATGCGCAATATTGATTTAAAGTTTATTTTTCATCCGGAAATCGAGAGATTCATGGTGAAATAGAACCTATATAAGTGAAAAGAGTTGCATGCAATCCTAGATATAGGACGACATAAATCTTCTGGATTAGGGTCAAACCTAATATGGGAATTCACAAATCGTTATAATGCTGTCTTGGGGGTTTTAACTAGAAAGAGATTTCAGTTAATCAACTTGAGATTAGAAGTTATTCGCTCGATAGAGGGTTTAACTTAAATTGGGAATTTCTACGGTCGATGAAACATGAGATTTTACTAAAAGAGGTTGGTTTTTGCTTAAGGGATTATGGTTGTATTTTTATCTTGTTAAATCGCAAAAACATTCTAGAGGGATTTACATTCAAACATATTTATAGCTCTTGATTTCTTAATTCTACAATCTATTTTTATTTGATCTTTTGTAAGTTGCAATTATTTTAAAATTCTCTATTTTTCATTTTCATTAAACAAACAAAACTCTGAAAATTGCTAGATTAAATAACAAAAAGACGGTAATTATTAGTACTTACAATCCTCGTGGGAATGACACTCGGTACTCAACAATCTATACTATAAAACGATAGGTGCACTTGCCTAAGGTTTTAAAGGTAGCTTTTGAGCCATCAACGCTCATGTTGATGGTTCGGCTGCCCTCTATCGGATCCATGCGGCGCAGATCAACCCCGAAATGTTGAGCAATGGGGGTTATCATTCCCCCAATTAATATTATCCCCGCTTCCTGCTGAGAAATATAAACGGTATGTTCCACAAAGTATGTCGCCATATTATAAGGGGTGCGGGTGAGCATACACCAGAGTAGGTATAGCTCCCTCGCTTGCATATCCCCGTTGTTGTACCGAGCGAAAACGGAATGAGTCATCACCTTTTGGATGTAGCAGAATACGGGATTGCGGAGTGACGAGGCCTTGGATGTGTGCGCTACATACTGAATTAGGCCGAGTTCTGGGGTTTCAGTCAACAACCGCCAGAATTCATGTGAGTTATAGTTTGCAGCGGTCCGGTATGGGGCGTCTGATGGTACCCCAAAAATCTGGTTCAGTTCGGCAATAGTGACGTTTCTCCATACGTTGCCGAATCTGAAATGGATTTTCTGAGGTTCATTTCTTACTCGCGTCTCCGTAACCTGCACGGTGCTTAAGAACTCAAGTGCGAGTGTCTTATATGTTGGCCACCGCCCTTGCATGAAGGCGGTCCATCCCACTCGTTCGAACATGTGCCACACATCCTCATGTATCCCGAGAGCTCGGGTACACTCATTGTTGGCATAGCGTGTGGGCACGAAAGAACAAGTGATGAGCCGGTTCCACTTATCCAGTATCTCGTTCTCTGTGATAGTGAGCCTGTAAGCCTCGAGGTTGTCTGGGTGTGGTGGTGCATGTGCGGCGGCAGCCCCCCATCCGCGTCTACCTCGGTTTGGTCTGTTCCTTGGCTCAAACATTGATTCGAATGAGTACCTGGCAAAACAATAGTGAGAATTCGTACATGCCAAGTAAAACAAACGATGAATTACATACATCAATTAACGTACGGCAAAGTGTCTCATCTCAACAATTCAATTCACAATTAAGCTTCCAAGCCCAAACAACAATATAATTGCAGAGAATCCTATTCACTAACACCCTAAACAATCGTGCTCATGTATAATTCATAAAGCAATCAACCAAAATCATCCTAATTCAACAACCCACAAGGTGTTCGATAAAATGCCCAATAGAAAATTTCAATCAAATTCATGGCAAAAGTATCAAACAAGCATCATATAGCAACCCTATGTTAGATAAATGTTTTTATCATGATTTTGATAATTTTGTTCAAATGAGTTTTTAAACCAAAAAAATGTCCCTAAATGTTGTATAAATACTTCCGATAGATTTAAAATATTTTTACTATTTTTCGGAGTATTTCTTGGAGTTTATTTTCGATAAAAAATTGGACAACACTTTTGTTTCAAGCCAAGACCTCTCCTATAAATACAGGCTTCATTCAAGCAACAAGACACAACACATTACACAAGCAAAAGAGCATACAAGCAAACACTTTCATAAATTTTGTTGTATTAGCCTAAGCACTTGACTTGCACTTCTTTTTGAGGTCTAGGCTTTCGTTCTTGATTACACTTGTACTCATATTGTATTATTCATTATTGAGTTGTAATCTTGTTTTTGGTTATCATTCAACACAAGACATCCTTGTGAGTATTCTTGTGGTAAGAATACACTTGGGTGATATAGGTGATAGGTGTTTGGAGAGTGTGGTACTCTTCAAATGTGGTGAAGGAATATTGTGGTAATCTCTTTGAAGGTGTTGTAAGAGGGTTGTGGTAATCCTCAAGGTGTTGTTGTATTAATTTTGGTAATTAATAAAATCTATTTTTCTTTTTGAAATTCATCCTGGATATACTGGGGTGGTAGAGGATTAGGCCCTAGGTGGGTTGAACCTCTATAAATCGACGAGTGTTGTTTAATTTCCGTATTTATATTCTCGTCTTTGCTTGATTATTCGAAAAAGAGGGTAAAATCTGAAAAACCAAGATAATTTATTCACCCCCCCTCTAGATTATCGTAGCCACTTGGACTAACAAGTGGTATCAGAGCCAAACTCTTTGGTTAGCTCGTTTTGAGTAAAGAGGAAAGATCCATGGCTACGAATGATGCTTATCTCACCACCGGCGCCTCCACCAACAAGCCACCACTATTCGATGCCAACAACTACGCATTTTGGAAAGACCGTATGGAGTGCTTCCTACAAGGGTGCGGGTTCGACATTTGGAATGTGGTTGTTGAAGGAGTTGATCAACCAACCAAGAAATTGGAGGATGGCACCTCGGCTCCTAAACCTTTCAAGGAGTTCGATGAAAACGACAAAAAAGCTTCTCTCTAAATGGCAAGGCCTTAAATATTTTGCATTGTTCTCTTACCGCCACCGAGTACAATCGCATAAGAGGCATAAGGTCGGCGCATGAGGTTTGGGAAAAATTGGAGACAATTTATGAAGGGACTAAGAAGGTCAAGCAAGCAAGAAAGACCATGCTTGTTAAAGACTTTGAAAACTTTAACATGCATGATGGTGAAAGCATCTATAAGATGGTAGAAAGGCTTGACAACATTGTCAATCCTCTTGTGTCCCTCGGTAAAGTCATCTCCGAAGAAGACAAGGTGACTAAGGTATTGAATGCTCTTCCCAGCTCGTGGTCCGAAAAGGTGCGGCAATCACGGAGGCACAAAATCTTGAGACACTCAAATTTGATGAGCTCATCGGGAACCTCCTCATCTATGAAGTCTATCTCAAGGAGAGGAAAAATTCCAAACCAACCATCAATCAATCGGGTATGCAAAATATTCCTAAAGGTCTTGCTTCTTCTTCTAATAATGCATACTATGATAATGATGATGACGAGGAGGAGACGGCCGCACTTGTTCAAAAATTTGCAAAATTTGTGAATAAAAATAAGGCAAGAAAACCGAGAGATAATGATTGCTTTAAATGCGGAAAACCCGGGCACTTCATTGCCGATTGCCCAAAACTCGATGAGGAGGAACAAAAGAAAAAGAAGCATTTTTTGAAAAAGAAGGCTCTAAATGCGGAGGTCAAAACTTGGGATGTATTACTAGAAACAACCGATGAGGATGGAGAAACCAAACATGGCCTTTTGTCCATAGACGATGAAAATAATGAGGTACGCTCTAACTCTTCTACCTCCTCCTTAGTTGATGAATTGCAATGTGATTTTGATGAATTGCAAATTGAGTTTCAAAATTTGATTGTTAAATACAAGACTTTGAAAAAGAAGCATAAAGAGCTTAAAATTGAAAAGGATAAAATATTTACTTCTTATGAATCTCTTGATAAAGCTCATGCTATTACTCTTACTCAAGTTCATGCTCTTGAAACCGAAAAAAAATCACTCACCAAAGATCTTGAATGTTTGAAAAAGGATGTGCATCGTTTTAACATAAGCACGGATAAAGTTACAAAAATTTAGATGCACAAAGAGGTGAGCATTCCAAATTAGGACTTGGTTATAAACCATTTCAAAATGTTTTTAAGAAAATAATCAAGATCCGACTTTCATACATGCTAGTAGCTCTTATACTCCTACTTGTTTTTATTGTGGCAAAGTTGGACATTATGCTAACAATTGCAAATTCAGAAATAGCTCTAGTCATATTTGGAGACCCAAAGGTCTCAAGACTACCCCCCATGGACCCCAAAACTATAGGGTACCTAAAAATAATTCCTTTGTAGGTCATAGGGGCTATAACAACAATAGAGGATTCAAAATGGCTCGTGGACAGCGGATGTTCACGCCATATGACCGGAAAGGGAGAACTTTTTACCAACATCAAGCTCCAAGAAGAGGGTATGGTCATGTTCGACAATGGCAAAGGAAAAATCATTGGCAATGGAGATATTGGTAACTCTTTTTTTCTCTTAGTAGTGTTTTACTAGTAGATGGGCTTAAGTTTAATTTGATAAGTGTTAGCCAACTTTGTGATTAAAATTATAATGTTGTTTTCAATAAAGAAAAATGCCTTATTCTTAAAAATGATGAAATTATTTGCGAAGCAAGTAGAAAAGACAATCTTTTCAAAATTTGTACAAGTGATTTGGTTAGTCAAAATGTTTCTTGTCTTGTCGCCAATAATGATTTAACGAGTTTATGGCATAGGCGACTTGGACATGTTGGATACAAGAATTTAAAAAATATTTACAAAAACCAACATGTAAAAGGACTACCCAAATTGAATTTTGAAAATCTTGGCTTATGTGACACTTGTCAAAAGAACAAATTAGTTAATAGTAGTTTCAAGCCCAAAAATGAAATTTCCACAACCAAACCCCTACAATTGCTTCACCTTGATTTGTATGGGGATATTGGTACGGCTAGTCTAAGTGGAAAACATTACACTTTCGTTATTGTCGATGATTTTTCTAGATATACTTGGGCTCTTTTTCTTACCAATAAAAGTGATGCCGTTAATGAGTTTGTTAAGTTGTGTAGACTTATTGAGAATGAAAAAGAAGATACTATTAAGTCTATTCGAAGTGATCGAGGTGGATAATTTGATGGTGAATTTAGAGTCTTTTGTGAAACCAAGGGATATGCACATAATTTTTCGGCTCCAAGGACACCTCAACAAAATGGAGTAGCCGAAAGGAAGAATCGGACATTACAAGAAATGAGTCGGTCCATGCTCAATGAATTCTCTCTTCCAAAATATTTTTGGGCCGAAGTCGTAAGTACCGCTTGTTATGTCATTAATCGGGTTTATATTCGTCCTAAAATGAATAAAACTCCATATGAGCTTTGGAAAGGATGAACTCCAAATATTAGTTATTTCAAAATATTTGGATGTAAGTGTTTTATTTTGAATACTAAGGATCAATTAGACAAACTTGATCCTAAGGCCGATGAAGGAATATTTATGGGGTATTCAACAAAAAGCAAAGCATATCGGGTTTACAACAAAACGAGTGGGGTTGTTGAAGAATCTATTCATGTAAAATTCAATGAAGCCTCGGGTGTTGAAAGGATACCCAACGATGAAAGTGATGAAGAGGATATTATTGAACCCATTGTTCAAAATGATGCTCAAAATGATCAACCATCTAGATCAAATGATCAACCATCCACTTCAAGTGTTCCTCAAGAAGACAAAGGTGATACTTCGGATCTTCCCGTGGCATTGAAATTTAAAGGAGATCACCCAAAAGATCTTATTATTGGTGATCCCCTTGATAAAGTGATGACCCAAAGAAAATTTGCCAAAAAAAGCTCTTATATCGCAAAAAGAGCCTAAAAATGCTAAGGAGGCCATTGAGGATGAGGATTGGTTTTTGGAGATGCAAGAGGAGTTGAATCAATTTGAAAGAAATGATGTATAGGAATTGGTACCTTGTCCTCCTTCTCAAACTATTATTAGTACAAAATGGGTATTCCGGAACAAGCGTGATGATCAAGGCAACATTGTTCGAAACAAGACAAGGTTAGTAGCTCAAGGGTATTGTCAAGAAGAAGGTATTGATTATGATGAAACTTTTGCACCCGTAGCACGTTTAGAAGCTATTCGTATTTTACTTGCCTATTCTTGTTATAAAAGTTTCAAACTTTACCAAATGGATGTTAAATTCGCTTTCTTAAATGGTTTTATCCAAGAAGAAATCTATGTAAAACAACCTTCGGGGTTTGAAAATTTTTCTAGGCCTAATGATGTTTATAAACTTAAAAAGGTCTTGTATGGTTTAAACCAAGCACCCCGTGCATGGTATGATAGACTTAGCTCGTTTCTTTTGCAAAATGGTTTTACAAGAGGTAAAGTTGATACTACTCTCTTTGTTTTTGAAAAAGGGCAAGATCGTTTACTTGTGCAAATTTATGTTGATGATATCATCTTTGGTGCTACTAATGAATCTTTGTGCAAGAAATTTTCTAAGTTAATGCAAGGAGAATTTGAGATGAGTATGATGGGGGAGCCCAACTTCTTCTTTGGGCTTCAAACTAAACAATGCCAAGAAGGTATATACATTTCGCAATCAAAATATACAAAGGAACTTTTGAAAAAGTTCGGTATTGAAGAAGGAAGAACCGTGTCTACCCCTATGGCAACTAATGTCAAAAATTGACAAAGATGAAAAAGGCAAGTCCGTGGATGAATCAAAGTATCGAGGTATGATTGGTAGTTTACTTTATTTAACCGCTAGTAAACCAGGACATTCTTCATGTCGTATGCCTATGTGCTCCTTTTTCAAAGCAATCCCAAAGAATCTCATATGAGTGTCGTTAAAAGGATTTTTGATATTTGAAAGGCACTATTCAATATGGTTTATTCTATCCAAAGAATGAAAATTTTTCTCTTAAAGGTTATAGTGATTCAGATTATGCGGGAAATATTGATGATCGGAAAAGTACTTCCGGATCATGTCAATTTTAGGCGATTGCCTAGTTTCTTGGTTTTCAAAGAAGCAAAATTGTGTTTCACTTTCAACGGTCGAAGCCAAATATATTTCCGCAGCTTTTTGTTGTATTCAACTTCTTTGGATGAAACAAACTTTAGCGGATTACAAATGCTCTTTTGAAAATGTTCCTATCTTTTGTGATAATATATCCGCTATAAATATTGCTCAAAATCCGGTTCATCATAACCGTACTAAACATATTGAGATTCGACATCATTTTCTAAGGGATTGCGTTTCTAAACGGAAAATTGAGATATCTTTCGTACCTTCTCAAGATCAATTAGCGGACATTTTTACAAAACCGCTATCTTCCGAGACTTTTGCGTCGATACGAGCTCGATTAGGCATAATTCATATTGAGTGAGGTTTACGTTTGCATTTTGCATGTTTTTAAAACTTAGGGGCGAAAAAATCGGATTTTTGGTTGAAAATTCGGATTTTGGAAAATTAGACAAGATAGTGGGCGATCGGGAAGAGGGCAACCGTCGCCCTCGACGTTGACCGGTCGCCCTCAACAATGATCGGTCGCCCATAGCAATTTTATGGATTAAAACCGTTCGCTCTTCATACTTAGTCATATTACCTCATTTTTGCCATTTTTCGTCCCCTTTCCCAAATACACACTATTTTCACTCAAAATTTGTTTTCATGCATACATTTCATGTCTTGGACTTAATATAGCTCAATTATCATCATCATTGCTCATCTTTACCGATTGAATGGTAAGAATTTTACTCTCTTTGCTCAATTGGGTTGAACCCTCGAGTTCTCGCTTTCTTAAAAATTTCTTGATGTAATTGTCATATGATCATGATGAGCTTATTTATTATGATGTATTGTATTGTGTTTGGTATGATTTGGTGATGAAAATTTTTGGCTTGATTCATTTATAGGGGCTTTATACAACTTCTTTTATTTTTCACGCCCACAACGTGTTCGATGAAATGTCACAATGAAAATTTCAACCTCTACATGATTCTCTTGCTTTCAAATGTCTTAAATACTTATTGAGATCTTGTCTTGGCAATCAAAACGAGCTTATGGATTCTCCATGATACATTTCTCCCATTTCTTCGGTCTCTAAGCCTAATTTTTTTTCATGGGGTGATAAATCGTATCTCTGGCGCACTTTGATATACTTGTACAATGTTTTTATCATCCTAACATTCTTTTTGATGATTCCAAATGGGGAGAAACAGAAATTGGCTCGTTAGCTCAAAGAAGCTAATAAAAGCTCGATATAAAAGCTATAAGCTATGGCTTCTTAAAACCAAGTATACCTAGTCCATGGCTTGTATTATGGACTTAATTGCAATGGATTGTGAGTATTTGACAGGGGGAGCTTCTTATCTCATGATGTTTATGTGTATCTTGTAGTAGCTTGAAATAACTTGTGCTTCCAGCTTATGTAATACTTCATATTGATGTGCTTATTGATAGGGGGAGCTATTTATAAAATGTTTTTAAACGGATAGTTTTTTTCATAAAACCGGAAAATTGGTTTGTTTTCAAAATCGTCCTCGTGAAAATTGTTTTGGTTTGTAATCATCAAAAAGAGGGAGTTTGTTAGATAAATGTTTTTATCATGATATTGATGATATTGTTCAAATGAGTTTTTAAACCAAAACAATGTCCCTAAATGTCGTCTAAATACTTCCGATCGATTTAATATGTTTTTACTATTTTTCGTAGTATTTCTTGGAGTTTATTTTCGATAAAAAATTGGACAACACTTTTGTTTCAGGCTCGACCAGTCGCCCTATAGGGCCCTGTACCTGAGTTGAGTTTTGAAACAGAAAAAGGGACGTGGGAGAAATCAGGGAGGGCGACCGGTCGACCCAGAGATCGACCGGTAGGAGCGACCAGTACCTGGGAATGCCCTCTCAAGTGCAGACTTCTCCGTTTCATTTTTTAAACACCCCCAACCGGTCAAGATCAAGTGCAAACTTTTCTGTTGATAGATTAACTCACCGCTTGATATGTTTTCAATGAATACTTAACACCCTTGAATTTGGTTTAAGTTGTTTTAACACTTGGTTTTCGCACTTTGTTAAATATCAATTGGATAGAAAATTTATCAGCAGATATAGAATAATATGCAAAATTGAAGTGCTGAAATGTAAATGACACAATAAATTTTATAGAGGTTCGAAGATGGGGTAATTCTTCTAATCCTCTCTTCTCCAAATTCCCGGAGGAATCCACTAAGTATTGATCGAGTACAAAGTGATTATCACCCGTATGCAAGTCTTGATCACACAAAATGACTTGATCCTTTGGGACTCGATGCCGAGATGCCTTGGTCACACAGCTGGCTTCTAGTCCGACTCAGCTTCTTCACAGGGCAGCTGCCTTGCTACTACAGCTCACTTGCTCAAGTTTCTTGGATTTGATCACGAAGCCCTCCAAGAACTTTAAGACTGGTTCGACCTTGAACCTTTCTACAATCCTCTGTGGAATGTAGACCCTTTGATTCTTCAAATATTTCCTCTTCAACTGATTGAAGTCGTCTTTCCTTCACGGGTAAGTGTTGGATTGATTTCCTTCAAATTTTTGGTCCGAGGATTAAGCTTGAATGATTTGAGAATATTTTGTAGGTTACAGCTCAATTGATAGCTTGAATGTTTGTAGTACTGGTAGTCAAGGTAACCTCTGTCTCCTTTTTTTTCTCAAATTGATTTCCTCAGCCTTTCATAGTGTTCTTTTGAAAATCTGCCCGTTGAAGAGATAGGCTAATTTTCAAAAGACACTTGTGGTCGTTGGCTTGTCTTGTTGCGATCCTTGAAATTGACATTTCCTCGTATTGAATGAACCTTCAACTTTTCGTAGTTCGACACACAGTGCAGTGCTTCCCATTGGTTTATTCCTTTTGCACGCTTCGGGACTCGAGCACTTTAAGAAAGGCAAGATGGAAGTATTACTTGTTTAAGTAACTTTCTTGACTTCTATGCAACGGATCCTTTTCGCTTCTCTTGACTTGATCAGCTTCTTTATCTTCCCGGATGACTTCGAGTCGCTTCCAATCATTGGATGACTCATCCGTCACTTCAACTTGAGACTTGGCTATCTTGGGTTGACTTGACCGACACTTCTCACAACAGTGCATCTCACCGATACTTCTCGGTCGAGTTCTTGTCTTCTCTTCCTTGCCATACTCACCGCCTCTCGGAGTCTTCATTCTAGTCTCCGGTTGTCTTCTTGCATATTTAGGCATAGTGACTTAACTCACTGAGCACCCTATCTATTACGATGCAGATTACAAATAAAATGAGGTGCCAACTTTCTAGTCTAAGTTTTACATGGCATTCATCAAAATCTAAAAATAAATTTCCCAACACCCTCCAATCGGTCCCCCCGTGTAAAAATTGCAGAAACTCATTTCAATATTATCTCTGCACACTCGAACCCCTGTTTTATCAAAGAAACTATATATTGCATTTTCGCATGCTTTTCCCTAATTTGTGGGATTGATTTCTAACAGCTATAATCTTGATTTTAAATGGTTTCTTTTGCAGAAATCACTCCCCAATGAGGAGCCTATGTCCGAAATCAAGCCAATACCTCTCCTATAAATAGAGGCTTCATTCAAGCAACAAGACACAACACATTACACAAGCAAAAGAGCATACAAGCAAACACTTTCATAAATCTTGTTGTATTAGCCTAAGCACTTGCACTTCTTTGAGGTCTAGGCTTTCAATTCTTGATTACACTTGTACTCATATTGTATTATTCATTATTGAGTTGTAATCTTGTTTTTGGCCATCATTCAACACAAGATATCCTTGTGAGTATTCTTGTGGTAAGAATACACTTGTGTGATCTAGGTGATAGGTGTTTGGAGAGTGTGGTACTCTTCAAAGGTGGTGAAGGAAGATTGTGGTAATCTCCTTGAAGGTGTTGTAAGAGGGTTGTGGTAATCCTCAAGGAGGTGTTGTATTAATTTTGGTAATTAATAAAATCTTTTTTTCTTTTTGAAATCCATCCCGGATATACTGGGGTGGTAGAGGATTAGGCCCTAGGTGGGTTGAACCTCTATAAATCGACGAGTGTTGTTTAATTTCCGCATTTACATTCTCGTTTTGCTTGATTATTCGAAAAAGAGGGCAAAATCTGAAAAACCAAGATAATCTATTCACCCCCCCTCTAGATTATCGTAGCCACTTGGACTAACACCCTAATCCATAATCCTCAAGAAATTCGAAATAAAAAGTGCAATTCATACCTTAAATCCCGAGAATTTGAAAAGAGTTGAAACTTGAAACCCTAGGTGCTTTTCTACTCAAATCTTCTCTTCAAAGCAATTTCACAAGTGTAATTCGTGTTAGAGTAGTGTGGGAAGTGATTTGGGGTGCTAATCTAGGAGAAAGTTTCGATAAATATTGAGTAGGGCTCGATCTTGGTAGGTCTGTGCGAGAGAGTGATGATTTTTGTGAGAAAATTGGCCCTCTACCCGTCTTTAGTATGTTTCAGCGGAAGGGAGCACGGGCCGTGCCCTATGGCACGGGCGGCCCGTGCTAGGGGCCGAACTTGCAACCCCAAAATCTGGGCACCGCATGGGCCGTGCTCTATGGCACGGGCTGCCCGTGCTAGGTGCCGAAAGAAATATCCCCAAGTCTTTGCCGTACCGGTACCAAAGACGGACGCCCGTCTTGGCCGGGTACCGCACCTTGTCTTCGTTTTTTATTTTTTTTAGGGAAAGCAAAAAAAATCCTAACTTATGAAAGCAATAAGAAATCCTAACCTAGAAAAGGGAAAAACAAACCAAGAAAACATGGGAAGAAATAAAACAACAAAACCATTGGGTTGTCTCCCAACAAGCGCTAAATTTAACGTCTATAGCTTGACGCTGCTTTATTCGATCACGATTTCAAATGGAGTGATACGAGTCACTTCTTCATGTTCTTCTCCTTGCCAATTCAACTCGCGTAGATTCGAACCTCCTTTGAATGTCTCTAGCGTAGAAGTCACTCGTCCGGTCAAATGCCATGTTCTTCTCGTTTGCATCATGTGAATGGCAAGACACACGCGCTTCCCGAGCTATTGGTCCTTATCGTGTGCTTTGTTTTCTAACAATTTAGACGCCCCGCACATGATCTATAGCACACACACAATGACTCGGATTAAAAGTATTAGCACTTAAATCGACGATGATATTGATTTACAATACTCCATGTTATCATGATGGTTCCCACCTTATAGATGGAGAAAAGACTTGCTCATCATTAACTCGAAATGTGAGCTCTCCTTTTTGTACATCTATCAATGCGCGTGCGATGGCTAGAATGGACGCCCGGGTAGGAACATCTCGATCTTCCTCCATGTCAAGCACTAAAAAGTCCATAGGGAATATAAACTTGTCTACCTTCATGAGCACATCCTCCACAATTCCCTTAGGATATGTGAGTGATCTATCCGCTAGTTGTAAGGTGACCGTAGATGACTTCACCTCTCCTAATCCAAGTTTCCTGAAAATGGATAAGGGCATTAAATTAATACTTGCTCCTAGATCACAAAGTGCTTTATTAAATACAACACCACCAATAGTACAAGGGATATTGAAACTCCCCTGATCTTTGAGCTTCGTGGGTAGTTTCCTGTGAATGATCACGTTGCACTCCTCGGTCAAGTTGACTGTCTCGACCGCTAACTTTTCTTCTTGGACATCACTCCTTCAAAAACTTTGCATAATTGGGCGTCTGCTCTAATGCATCTACAAACGGTATGTTAATATGTAGTTTCTTAAGGATGTCTAAGAATTTATTGGGATTCTAACTTTTCTTTTTTTAAATGTTGAGGGAAAGGAAGTGGTATAGAAAAATTTGAAAGATCGAGTTAGAGAAAGATTTAAGCTTCTCAAATTTTTTTGTTCAAGAACATGGTCATCAACTCCTCTCTCGGCCTCAACATCGCCCTTTTGCTTCGCCAGATCTCCGCTTCTTGAACGATGCCCGTGCGGTGGCGCACGGGTGTGCCCCCTGCGACTGTTCAGTAATTTCTTGTATTTTTTGCCCTTCGTATTCCGTACCACTCCTCAGACGAATGGCGTTACACTGTTCCTTTGGGTTAACCTCAGTGTTACTCGGAAATTGACCTTTCTTATGCTGCCCACCAATAATTGTAGCTAATTGGCCAATTTGGGTTTCAAGATTTTTCATTTGGGACCCCATAGTGTTGTCCAATTGTGTGACATGGTTTTCGATTTTATCCATCTTCGCCTCGTCCTTGGTAAATCTGTTCCTCGTCTCACTCATGAATGAGGCGAGAATGTCCTCTAAAGATGGCTTTGGTTCCGCATTAACGACGCCGTTTGCCACATTAAACCCCGATGGTGGTTATATCACATTCTTCGTGTTCGCGTAGGAGAAGTTCTCGTGGTTCCTCAAACCCAGATGGTAATGGGTGGGAGTTTGATTGTTCCGGAAATTGTTGAAATTCCGGTTATTCACATAATTTGCTTCCTCTATCAGATCTAGAGGAACTCCCCCATTACTTGCACTGGTGTTTCCCTCATTTGCCTTTGTCAAAGAACTCGATTGGTTTGTCAATACGGCCATCTGGGCTGTCAACTCTTTGATTGGGCCCGAATCAGAAACTTCGGCTACCCTTTTCACATTAGTCCTTTCGGAGGGCCACTGATAGCTATTCATGGCCATCTCCTCCAGTAAGTTGAATGCGTCTTCCAGAAACCTCGCGAGTAGCGCGCCCCCTGCTGCAGCATCCACAAATGATCTAGTCTGCCCCATCAACCCATTGTAAAAGAAGCGAGTTGTTGATCTTTAGAAATCCGTCTTTGCGGGCACCTCCTCAACAAATCCCCGAATCTCTCCTGGCCTCATTCAAAGGCTCGAGTCAAACCGCCTGAACGAGTGATCTCACTTTTAAAATGTAGTGTATTGCTTGGTGGGAAGTATTTAAACAAAAACCTCGACTCACCATCCCAATTGTTCACACTCCCCGAGTTAGGGTGCCTAGCCGCCTAGCCTTATCCCTTAAAGAGAAAGGGAATAGACGAAGACGTATACCATAATCAGTCCACCCCATTCATCTTGATAGTATTGCAAATCTGTATGAAATTCGCAAGATGAGAGTTGGGATCCTCGACGGAAACCCCAAACTGATTCTGCTGCACCATCGAGATTAATGCTGGCTTCAACTCAAAGTTATTCGCATTGATTGGGACATTGGCAATTCCACCATAGTTGCGATTGATTGGGCGAAAGTAATCGCGAATCACCTGTTGTTGGACTATCGGAGCCACTGGAACCTCTGGTATTGGTAACTCGACATTGACCCTTCTGGCCCGGTTGTTACCTTCGTTTTTCGACCCGTTATTGCCTCCGTTGTTACCTTCTATGTCCGCCATAGTCCGTCTTTGTCTTTTCCCGCTTTGGTAGCCGCACTATTCCACCTAGCAAAAGCCTCAACCTCCCGTATGAACGGTGCTAATTCTCCTTGCTTCGAGCGTGTGTTCATGCACTACCCGAACCAACTAAAGAAAACAAGTCAAACACAGTAGAAGTAAAATTAAACAACAAACTAAAGAAAGAAAAAAATGTCTAAATTAAAAATAATTCTATTTATCGCAATATTAGTACTAAAAATTTGATTAGTCCCCGGCAATGGCGCCAAAAACTTGTTCGCCTTATTTTTTAGCTTCACCGCAAGTGTACGGTGCAGTTTATGGAATATGGTTAGCAAGGTCGAATCCACAGGGACTAATAAATTAATGTACTAAGTACTGGATTATAATAGCCTTATTTTTATCTGTATCTATCGAAATTGAGATGTATTGGTTTAATTAAAACTAAAGCAGAAATTATCCTAGAATAACAAAGCAAAGAGTGGATTAAAAGATCAAATATGAATGAATGGATTCCTGGGTTGTGGTTTCAGTTAATATCCCCTTTTATTATCAGATTAATCAAACTAAAGTTAAATGTATTCTTCACTATAGACCAATTACAAAAGTAATTTACCCTCTCTCTCGAGATGCATGTAACAGCGTTGATTGGAATATATATGCTAGCATCTCTACTCAACATGAGATATCCAACTCCCAAAAGATCAAAAGATTAAAAGGCCTCACGAATATTCACGGACTTCTCAATCATGCAAGCTAATCATGTCAAGTACTCATAGATCTAATATTGAAACTCATTTGTTCGAATTATGAATCAATATATCAAAACAAGATAAACCAATAGCTTTTTGATAAAACAAGAATTAAAGCAAAGTACTTGAATAGGGTTGGAAAACATTAACTTTGATTGTAATGAATCATCAAATAAAAGTATCCATTAACCTACTCCCGAACCCGGGAATCACAAAGTGTTTACCTAGACATAGAAAAGAAATAATCCATAGACAAATTATTAACGCTCATGTCTAACTAATTGAAAATAATGATACTATGGAATGAGTGAACTCGGGGATGATGATGATCTCTCAATCTATCTTCAATCCTCGAAGGTGTGGTTGCGGTCTTGATCGATCTCTCCAAATCTCCGGTGGAAGATTGCTTTTTCTCTCATTTCTAGGGCAAAAATCAGCGTGTTCTTGTTTGTGGTCGCCCGTGTCTATTTGTACTTCGTTTGGATCGAAACCTAGTCGAAAAACGAGTCAAACTGCTTTTTTCCCAGAGAGCACGGCCGTGGCCGTATGGCATGTCTAGCCCATCTTGTAGCCGCAAGATTTGTCCAACTCACGAGAAAGAGCACGGTCGTCTTTGTGTGGCACGACCAGGCCATGCTCTATGTCAAACCTTGATCCTTCAGTTATAGGTTGAGAACGGGTCTTTAGGAGCACGCCCTGCCCGTGCTCACCTGTAACAACTCGTGCTCGGTTGTTTTCTTCCATTTTTTGCACAGTTCGTCTGACTTCTTCTCGACTCGACTCAAAACTTCGTACTTTACATCAAATATTGGCGATTGCAATGCTCCGAATTGTTGCCAAAATGCTACAATTATTGATAAATTCTTACAAAACGAGCAAAACGTAATCTTTTTCCACAAAACAGGAATAAAACCCTATTTACTCATATAATGCATTCATATCAACACATTCTGGCCAAGATTAAGCCCAAAATACATGTCAATCAGTGTGTGATATGAAACTTGTGCAGACTAGAGGAGGCAAATAATATTTCATCACATTTATTGATGACTACACAAGGTTCTGTTATGTTTACTTGCTGAAAAGTAAAGACGAAGCTACAGATGCCTTTAAGAACTTCAAAAGTGAAGTAGAGAATCAACTCATCACCTGGATTAAGTCAATCCAGAGTGATAGAGGTGGAGTGTATGTGGCTCCGTTTGAGGAATTTTTCAATGAACATGGCATAATTCACCAAACCACGTCACTTTACTCACCTCAATCAAAAAGTGTTGTTGAGCGCAAGAATAGAACCATGGATGTTGATTAGCTCAGTGTTGGACCGAAAGTGCTTACCGGATTTGATGACTGTCCCCACAAACCAACATGAGCCTTTTCTAGTGCGATTTGTCCTTACTCACGCGCTCCCTGAAAATTTCTTCCCAGGGGGTCACCATCCCATGTCTGCTCCAAGCCAAGCATGCTTAACCTCATAGTTTCTATGTAATGGGCACCAGAAAAGAAGATGCACCTTGTTGGTATGGGTAATATATATCTAATCCTTTAAGCTCTACTTTAACTGTGCATCCCAAGGTTGTTTCCTGTAGGGCACCCCCTACAATTCACAATGTCAGCACAGAGCCCCACACTAAGCGGTGGACGGACATGAGAGGCTTCACAAGAGTCCATATGGATCCTCGGCAAGTTGGGCCGCCATAACCTTGATGTAGCAGTAAGCGTACATCAAATCCTAAAGGTGATCGCTGGGACCCCATAATCCCAACAACTCCCCCCCAGCTGCACCCAGTCGGATTTGAACCTGCGACCTCGCTCTGATACCAGTTGTTGGACCGAAAGTGCTTACCGGATTTGACGATTGTCCCACAAACCAACATGAGCCTTTTCTAGCACGTTTTGTCCTCACTCACGCGCTCCTTGAAAATTGCTTCCCAGGGGGTCACTCATCCCATGTCTAATCGAGGTTAAGCACAATAAATCTCAGAGTTTCTATGTAATGGGCACCAGAAAAGAAGATGCACCTTGTTGGTATGGGTAGTACATATCTAATCTTTTAAGCTCTACTTTAACTGTGCAACCGAAGGTTGATTCTTGTAAGCCACCCCCTATAGTTCACAAGAGTAGCGCAGAGCCCCACACTGAGCGGTGGACGGACATGAGAGGCTTCACAAGAATCCATATGGATCCTCGGCAAGTTGGGCCGCCACAACCTCGATGTAGCAGTAAGCGTACATCAAATCCTAAGGGTGATCGCTGGGACCCCATAATACCAACACTCAGGATTACCACAGAACTTGTGGGGGGGAAGTAATTCTCTTTGCTAACCATATTCTAAATAGGGTTCCGCATAAAGGAAAACATAGAACCCCATATAAGTTATGGAAAGGTTGGGAGCCGGCCTACAATTACCTAAAGGTATGGGGGTGTTTGGCTAAGGTAAAAGTACCAGAACCAAAGCAAGTGAAGATAGGACCCATGACGGTCGACTGTATCTTCATATGATATGCACTGAATAGTGTTGCATATCGGTTTCTAGTACACAAGTCAGATATACTTGATGTGATGGAATGAACCACTATTGAGTCAAAGAATGTTGTGTTTTTCGAGCACATCTATCCCTGTGAAGAAAACAAAGAGGAGAGTCGATAAAAAGAACTCATGAAGCTGCAAGTGATACATCACAAGGTGGTGATAAGCCAAGATGTAGCAAACGGGAAAAGACATGTAAGTCATTCGGTCCAGACTTCATGATCTACTTGTTGGATAATGAACCTAGGACCATCCAAGAAGCATTGTTTAGTCCTGTAGCCCCAATATGGAAGGAGGCTATTAATGCTTAGATAGACTCTATCATGCAAAACCATACATGGAAAATTGGTTGATCTCCCATCTGGAAGTAAACCTCTAGGATGCAAATGGGTCCTAAGGAGGAAATACAAGGCAGATGGATCAATTGATAAATATAAAACCAGACATCGGCTAAGGGCTTCAAACAAAAGAAAGGACATGATTTCTTCGACACCTACTCACCAGAATTTAGGATTACCTCCATTATGGTGCTCTTGGCGACATCGCTTTGCACAATCTTAAAGTTCACCAAATGGATGTAAAGACTGTGTTTTTGAATGGGGAGTTAGAAGAAAAAATCTATATGGAACAACTCGAAGGGTTCGCGGTTCCTGGACAAGAGAAAAAGGTATGAAGGCTAATTAAGTACTTGTATGGGCTAAAACAAGCACCAAGGCAATGACACATTAAATTTCACAATGTGATGATGTTAAATGGATTTCGCATTAACGAATGCGATAAGTGTGTATATGTAAAGGGCACACCTAACTCGTTTATCATTGTCTGTCTATATGTTGACGACATGTTGATAATGGGAAGCACTCATGAAATGATCATGAGGACGAAGAACATGTTGAAAGATAACTTCAACATGAAGGATTTGGTCTAGCCGATATGATCCTAAGGATCAAAATTGAGAGGACTTCAGAAGGCATCCTACTATCTCAGTCTCACTATATCGAAAGTGTATTGAGAAAGTTCAATGCCATTGATGATCCACCGACAAGGACACCCATAGACGATAGCCTGTATTTAATCAAGAACACAGGGGCACTAGTGGCTCAACTTGAGTATTCTAGGATCATTGGGAGCCTGATGTACATCATGAATTGTACAAGGCCTGGTCTGGCTTACTCGGTGAATAAGTTGAGCAGATTCACGAGCAATCCAAGCAGTGAGCACTGGAAAGCACTGACAATGGTGTTGCGATACCTAAAGTACACCTTGAAGTTTGGGTTGCACTACACGAGCTATCCAGCAGTACTAGAAGGCTACACTGATGCAAACTGGATATCAGTCTGAAAAGACTCACATTCCACCAGTGGGTATGTATTTACCATAGGTGGAGGTGCAATGTCTTGGAAGTCCACTAAGCAAACGTGCATATCCCGGTCCACCATGGAATCGGAATTCATAGCTTTGGATAAAGCTAGTGAAGAAGTTGAATGGCTCGAAACTTCCTCAAGGACATTCCATGTTGGGACAAGCATGTGTCATCAATATTGATACACTGTGATAGCCAAGCAACTATAGGCAAGGCACAAAGTGCCATGTACTATGGTAAGTCTCGGCACATTCGACAGAGACACAATACCATGAGGGAATTAATCTCAAGAGGAATTATATCCATTGACTATGTAAAGTCAAAAGAGAATATAGAGGATCCACTCACTAAAGGTCTAAACAGAGATCAATTCCATAAATTGCTAAAAGGAATGGGTGTAAAATCCACAAATTGAAGAAAAGTTTTTAGTGGAAACCCAACCATGATGACTGGAGATCCCAAGAACTTGATTCAATGGGAAAACTAAACTTTAAATTGTTCAGTCATAGCACTTGGTACATAGCTTCAAGCTAACCATTCATTAAAGAGCACAACCAAGTGATTGAACCTACTGACTGTGGTGAGGTTAATTCCTATGGACTTTTAATGACGTCCTATACCTTATAAGGTGGGGGTATTGCAGGGTACCTATGATAGGCAAGGTCACCTATGTAAGTGTGAGGACGGGCCGCCTCAATGAAACACTTATGAATCCCATGTGTGATCCTTGCCAAAACGGACACAACCAGAGAACTTCGAGATGAGCAGAGATGTTGTGTAAATATTGTTGTCTTGGTATATTTGTAAGTGGAGTAGTTCAAGGCATCGTGTCCACTAAGCCGCAGATATATCCGATAGTATCTTACTAAGGACGGTTCAAAGCCACAATATACCTATCATGATGCAACAATGTCTCATGGGGTCTGAGTGACTGAGTCTGCATGCATTCATGCATTGTTTCCACTCATGTGAGGGATTATTGGAAATCAATGCACAAATGGTACACTTGGAAAGATATATTTATGGGAAAGGTATCCAACATATATGGAATGTTGGTAGATTGGTCAAAATCCGGTGTTTGGTAAGTTGCTTGATTTTCTCTTTTAAATAGGCAACTTTGACTCAAATCATCAATTTTATGGAATCTTGATAAAGAAGGCCACAAGTGGAAGGATTGACTTGGCACAAATCAATCAAGATAAAGAAGGATTTGATCAATAATTATGGACATAATTGAGTCCAAATTATTAGGGCTTTCCATTGTAGGATCTCTTGTGTTTTCTCTATAAATAATCAGGGTGTGACGTCACTTAGGGCCTCACTCATCTCAATTCGTCGGGCCAGCCTCCCCAGATGCGGGTCTGGATTTCAACCTTTCTGATCGTGACTTTGTTAACCCAGTTCGTCCTCTACAAAAGCGAAGACTACATCCGGGGGAGGGAGTAGGTTCCTCCCCCCTAGGGCCGCAGTGGGCACATCTCCCCCAACGGCGACAACACCCAAGACCCGATGAGAGATCTCTCTCTCTCTCTCTCCCTCCCTTTTTGGGCATAGGTCACCGTCGATCCTCCTTCCAATGGAGACTCCGCTTCCTAAAGAAGGATTTATGGTGCTCCTATCCTTTATCAAAGCCGTTGTATCTTGGGAGACTCGTTGCCTGCAACTGTGAGCATCGTGATGGGGTAACAAGAGTCTTAAAAAAAGAGGTTGCTCGCCTCGACTTGCTTTTTAGTGCTTTCTTTTTTGTTTTGTTTGTAATAGACGTTTGTTAGTTCGAATTATCTTCCGTTGTATCCCTTTGATTTTTGTCGTAATCCCAACAGTCACCACATGAGGAGCCTTTGACTTTATTTTTGGATCACCGAGACATGTACAAAATCTTATTGTCTACTTAATGCAAACATATATCTTAGACTTGTGAGCCTGGTCCATTTCAGGAGTGTTTGCTATCACTAAAAAAAATGTTTCTCAGCTTTTGGCTAGTAAAATCATTTTTAGTGTTTGCAAATGTTAGCTTTAATTTGATTCTCGATTCGCTCGTTAACCAAAATCTAAGAGTAGAGAGATTGGTGCTTTATTGGTTTGACTTTTGCAAACAAATAAGATTTTTATAAACTTTTCACCAAACAATCTCAACATCCGATTCTCAACTTCGATTCTATTTGCAAATTCTCATTATTTTTACTTGTTACTATAAATCACTTCTTCTAAAAGAAAAATTTTTGCAAACAATCCTTATATATAGTGGTAATCAATCCTTTGAAAAATCTAAATCTGTTTTGGTCAATTCGAAATCTGTTTTTGTTTAATTGACCAGATAAGCAAAGACAGAAATTCCACCTAGCTCCGATCCCTTATGTGGTGTCGACAAATTGATAATGGGAACATATTCGTGCCGATAAGTGCATCCATATTTTGTGGTGAAAATGGTAAAAGGAAATCTGAGAGGCACATTGATAAAGGTCAACAGAATCTGGTTTGATTCCCTGATTGGCTCCTATAAATTGAAATCAGAAAAATGGATAAGTCTGCATGTCTTAAAGAGTGGGAAGATAGGTCTTACATGAATGCAAAAGCCCATGTTTGATAGCCAAGGATGACTTGCCTGCAGCTCCATTACATGGGGTTTTTTAGTCTTTTTACTTCAAGTTTTGAAACCACTTTTCTATTTTTTTTAATAAGTTGAGAGTACTTGTTGGAGGAGAGGAGATAAATTTCAAATAAACTAAAAGGTAACGGGTTCGAACCCCGGTCAATACCCTTACAGAGGGTGAGTGATACTACTTGAACTATAAAACTACTTTTCTATTGCGATTCTTCTATTTAATGGAGTCACATTTTCTTACATGAACAAAACATACCACAAAAAAAAATAGTTGATCATGAAGTAGATAAAATAAAATGTCTAGTTTGGACATCAGGCAGTCTGTTTGGCTAACCTGACCGACTTTTGCTTCTCATGCTAGCCCTTATCTTTTCTTGAAATCGTTACTTATTATGAGTAACTTTATGGAATCGCGTTTTTTAAGGAAATAGAGAGCTTGGCTTTAAAGCCTTTGGCAAGGTATGTAGTTAATTGAGTTTCAATCGTAAATTGCATTTTAATGCATATGCATGCATATTGGCTGACTATGCTAAATTACATATAAAAACATACGACATCACTGAAATAAGATTATTTATGTTTTACTGGTAAGAAAAATGATTTTGAAGTGGGTTGATCTCATGATCTATGCCTCTATTGAAAGTAGATATGAAAAGTTAATGTTACTTTGACAGGGCCCAATTCATTGAGGTTGCATTTAGATGGAAGCATTTGAAGTTTGAGGAACTATTTGGGGAAATTAATCCATATGAGATGGATTTCAAATGTAGTGATTCATGAGATAAGTCAAACAAGCTCGGTGATTTGTTATTATGCATTTGAAGTCTTTCCAAATGAAACATATATACGATATAAGATGTATTTCAAATCGGTCACAATAAGACCAAAGGTAGCTCAGAATTGAACTGCAATATTTGAAATTTGTTGTGTGATGAAATAATCCAAACAAGTTCAATGAATTGTTATTGTAGATTTGAACTTCTTAGCTTCAAATTCATCAATGCAAATTAATAAAGTCTGACATGATTTGAATATAAAGATCTTTCAGTAAAATTTACGTACTCTAAGTTACTATTCATTTGACCCGATCTGAAATCGTTGACAAGAATCGAAACATTGCAAGTTTTCATTATTGTCAATAAAAATATTGTTGTCATATCATTTTTCTTAAGATTTTGCTTTAAAATAAGATACTATATATATATATATGTGTGTGTGTGTGTGTGTAAATTATTGTTATTAAATTTATGATTCGTCAGTTGATACAACCTTTTATTGGAAATATGTAGATATATCTGGGTGAATGAGAAATTAATGCCAGAAAATGTGACTGTACGTTAAAAATTATTCGGATTGAAAACGTTTATCCGAGTAGTTGTGTTGTTTCATTTAAACCCAATGGATGTGTATGCTCGTATAAATAGACATGTTTGTTCAAATCAAAACCATTCAACTTGAAAGGGTTTGTTTGAACAGTTATATTGCTTCATTTGACTTCCCTTCTTGTCCTCAACTTCTTCACTTGATGTATGGATACTAAAGTTTTGGATATCAAATCAAGTGAAACCTTTGGCAATCTATAAATATCTCCCCTATTTTGCAGGAAATTAGATTCAACCTTAGCATAGTTTATGTCAAAAAAATTTGGTAAAAAAAGAGTACAAGACATTCAAGTTGACCGTCTCTTATTGTTTCGAGTGTTATTATATCAAAACCATTATATATTGAGAGATGTTTGCTATTCAACGATGGGCACCGTAGCGGGACAATTCATTTTAAAGATATATAGTTGAATTCTAGCCTCAGGAAGGCAATTTGTTTTATAGATATATTGTATTTTCCACAATGTTAGGTATCGACCCCGCTGTCAAGCCCGTACGCCATAGCCGCGTATTGATTCAAATAATTTAACTAATAAATTATTACAATAGACAGCCTATGGGATTAGGGATTAGGGATTACAATTTTTCTAAATAATAGAGATAAATTACAAGTCACTTTTTTGCAACAAGAAGGCAACCGGAAGGCACTTTCCCCATTCGAGCCAAAGCAAAGCACAAAGTAACAGAACGGAAAACAATCAGATTATACCAAATACCCTCGCACTTTAATGAATCGCCGCGAGACCCGGACCGAGGCCGACTTCTTCGATCCGGGACCGCCATAAAAAAAAAACACGAGACAGAAATAAGTAAAGATGTAGAAAGGAAACTTAAAGTCAAGGCGAAAAACAAGAAAGATATCACCGATCTTTTGAGCTTCGTTTCAACACGCCGAATCGAGCTCCTACGGACAAAGAACGTGCACCTCCGAAACCCCTGGACAGAGACGAAAAAGGAGTCTCCGATTCGGCTCGGGAACCTGCATTTAATGTCCCCAAAAGATCCTTCAATAAACCAGGGCAAAGGCCAAGGTAGGCCAACAAAAATGCACCACACAAGCTACTACCAAAAGCCCACAAAAGTTCGGTCACCGCGAAAGAAACCACAAAGGAATCGACGCCGGAGAAGAACTACGGATGACCGAACCTCAATACCCCCAAACCCCGTCTAAACCCTTCGAAAATGACCAGCGAAAACCGACCCAACAAATGGAGAAGATGATCGAACTCTCAATCGAAAAACCTCACTAAATCTCGCTCGGATTCACCAAGAATCGAATAGAGATGCACAGATAATTTTTGAGAGAGAGAGCAACACAGACGGAATGAGAGTAATGAATGTGAGGGACAGCCACACCGCCTAGGGTTTCTGGGTTTGGGAATATATCAATTAATTGGAGGTCGATTTCAACCCTAAAACCAACGGTCGCAAAGAACAATAGTCGAACAATTTGTGGGTGGCAATGCAAGTGGTGTCATTTGGGCCCAAGGACAAAATGCTGCAAATTGGGCCAAAAGACAACTAATGTAATTGGGCCAAAAATACAACATTTCTCCACCTTGCCCAATACCTAGGTTATCGTGGATCATGGGGTAAAAATAACAGCTATCATCATCGCCGATTTTTCTCACTACACACACAGGTCGCGAAGAATACATTATAGAGAGCACAAAGCAAACTATAAATACGTAGGACAGGGTAAAGTAACCATATTGCACACACAAAGACAATAATACTTTGAAATAACAAGCACACAAAGAAGTCATTTCAAAAAACCAGAACAGAATGTTAACTTCAATCACCTCGTATCAAAATTTAGAATTATTAGACATGTCAAAAATTTACTAACAAAAGCATTTAGTTCCCATATCAAAGGATTAAATTCGAGAAGATATTTTTTCCGTTAACTAAGCCTTTAGCAACAATATCACGAATGTAATGAAACCTAACATCAATATGCTTAGTTCTATCATGAAAAAGTAAATTTTACACGCTTGAATACCGTTTGACAGAAAATACAACAACATTACCATCAAGAAAACCAATTTAAAATCAAGCCTTTAAGCCAAATTGCTTCTTTAAACGCTTCACATTCTGAATATACTCGTATTCATGCGTAGACAATGCAACAACATGTCAGAATTGCGATTTCCAACTAACACATGAATCACATAAAGTGAACACATAAGATGTTGTTGATTTTCTCATTATCCCTATCATTTGCATAATTAGAATCCACATAACCTTTCAATTTAACCCCATCTTTGCACTTAGCAAATTTCGGACTATAATTCAAAGAATGTTTCAAATATCGCAAAAGCCATTTAACAAAGATTCCAATGTATAATTCCGTGATTAGACATGTATCTACTCAAGCAACTCACGAATAAGCAATATCGGGTCTAGTGCTAACCATAAGATACATCACGTAACCTATAGCATTGGAATATGGCACATTCTTCATAGAATTTAAATCATGGTCGCTTTTAGGACATTGTTCTTTACTCAAAAGAAAATGACCAGCCAAAGGAACATTCACAAAGGTTTAGAATCCAACATAGAAAATTTACTCAAAATCTTTTCAACATAAGAAATCTGATTTAGAAAAATCACGAGTTTTTTCTATCTCTAAAAATATTCATTCCTAAAATCCTTTTTGCATCTCCCAAGTATTTCATGTCAAACTTAGCACTTAGACAGTTTTAACATGCTCAACAGTTTTAACACAAGGGCTAATTAACAAAGATGTCATCAACATAAATCAACAAGAAAAGAGGACTTTAGCATCTTCTTTAAAATACAAACAATGATCATAAGAACTTCGTTTAAATTTCAAAGACAAAGATGCAATCATCAAATTTCTTGTTCCAACATCTAGAGATCTGTTTCAAGCCATACAAAGATTTTTTAAGTAAACAAACAAAATCGTGGATTCTTTTTATCAACAAAACCAATAGGTCAGCCGTGCATATAGATTTTTTCATCCAAATCACCATGCAAAAACGCAGCTTTGACATCCATTTGTTTTAATTCCCAATTAAATCGAGCACATAATGCAAGCATATTTCTGACAAAGGTAAACTTCACAACAGAGCAAAGATTTCGTATAATCTATCCCCTCTTTTTGAGTAAATCCCTTTAGCCACTAACCTAGCTTTAAATCTAACAGATTCACATTCGATCTTCACCTTAAACAACCATTTACAATCCACAACAGAACAATTTGCGTGTTTAGGCACAAGAATCCAAATATTGTTAACATGCAAAGAATTCATTTCCTCATTCATAGCATTTAACCATTCAAAGAGAATTTTTAGATTTTAAAGCTTCTTCATAAGATTTGGGCTCGGAATTATCAATCAAGTCAAACACACTAAAAACAAATGAAGTCATATGAAAATCATCAAACCTAGCAGTCGCTTAATGTTTCGTCTTGCCTCTCTAACAAGTTGGTAATCATGCAAATTTTCATTTTCCGGTTTATTTTCATCAAGTATTTCATCATGCACAAGATCATCATCATAATTTTCAGTGCAAAACAGTTCAAAATCATGCAAAACTGGTTCGATTTCGGCCAGCATAACAGTTCGATTTGCATATTTTCATGATTTTCATGCACAACAACATCGGAAAAATATCCACACTAGAACATGCTCCACCTTATTAGGTGTATCATTTTCGAATCGACAAAGGCATAGACAAGCAAGGCATTTCGATTCATTAAATGTCACATCCCTACCGATTAAAACTTTAAAACCAGGTTGAGATTTTAACCACACCTTATAACCTTTAACACCTTCAGGATAACCAAGAAAAACACATTTCACAAACTAGTTCAAGTTTATCAAGTTTTTGATGTGCAAACGCAGAACATCCAAACACTTTCAAGTTAGAAAAATCGATTTCTTTACCCGTAAACACAAATTCGGGTATTTTACCACTTAAAGGCACGAGATGAGATCGATTAATCACATAGCAAAGCAGCTTAAAACAAGTTTTTCACCCCAAAACTTTTTGAAAGTCCGAAACAAGCAAGCATACTTCTCACCCTTTCAAGTAAAGTTCTATTCATACGCTCCGCTACACCGCTTTTGCTACGGTGTATACGGATCGTTTTATGTCGTTTTTATACCGTAATCAACACAAGTTATCAAACAAATTATTACAAAATTCAAGTCCATTATCGATTCTTAGTATTTTAATTTTCTTTCCTGTTGATTTTCTATTAAAGTTTTCCACTGTTTAAACACATCAAACACATCGATTTGTTTTTCAACAAAAACACCCAAACTTTTCTTGAAAAATCATCAATAACAAAAGAAAATACCTAGAACCACCATGCGTAGTAACACTCGCAGACCCCACACATCGGCATGCAAATACTCAAGAATTTCCCGAAGAGGTCGATTTATTTGGGGAGGGGAAATAGGAAATTTCACTCTAGAATGTTTGCCAATAACACATGAATCACAAAATGGCATACAAGACAATTTATCTTTTCCAAAATAGCCATTTTTCTCGCAAAATTTCAAGACCTTTAGCACTCATATGACCCAAACGTTTATGCCACAAATCGCTTTTGTCATTTTCGAGCCACACACAAAGATTCACAATTTTGCAGGCTAGATTCAAGTTCAAGAAAGGCAAACATACGATTTTTCTTTTTAACATGACTTTGAAAATTACCAAGTTACCCTTCAAAATTTTCATTAAGCCTTTTCCCCATTTTCCCTCTAAACCATCATCCACAAGAGAAGCACACGAAATCGATTACACATAAATCGTGCACATGCCTTACATTTTTCAAAGTCAACACATAGCCGAATCAAATTTTAAAACAGACATCACCAATTCCAACAATATTACACTGTTTTTGATTAGCCAATGACACGTAACCATGCAACACTTCTTTATAATTAGAAAACAGCCTTTTAAATGGTGTCATATGAAAAGTGCAACCCGAATCAACAAGCCATTCGATTTCACACACACGAATTTGAACGCATACGGAAATTCACATCAAAGACAATTTTCATAAACCATAAATACATCGTGCACATTTTCACTCGTAGAAGCCATATTAGCATGCTCATTTTGTTTAAAATTCGATTTCCTCTTTATTATTAGGCATTCCCTAACATAATGACCACTTTGACCACATTCATAGCACTTCCGATTTTTAGGCCGAGACTTAGACATAGACTTACTCTTTCCTTTCTTCTTAGCAAATTTCTCGGTTGTTATTATTACCGGGTTTATTAAACCTATTTTGAGAACGCCCCTCTCACATGCATAACCTCACCGAATTTTGCTTAGAGCTTCTATTGACTTTTAAATCCAATTCTTTGCTTTTAAGGCCATTCACAACAAAGCCATGTCAAGTGTGATCGTGTCCCTACCATACTTAATAGCGCATTTAACATCACTATAAGACTCAGAATAGCATTCAAAAGCACAATCGGAGTATAATCATCAATATTCTTATCACCGTCAACTTAATATCTTGAATTAATTTGGTAAACACATCCAAATTTTCATCAATCTCTTTGTTTAAGTCAAGTTTAAATCAAAAAATTTCAAGCAAAAACAACTTACTAGGCAAAGAAGTTTCCGTGATACAATTCTTCTAATTTTTCCCACAAAGCTTTTGCGAAGCAAGTTTACCAACTTTTCTAAGCACGAGTCGAAAGGTTTAAAATGATAGAAGAATATGCATACTCATCAATTTCACTTTTCTTTTTCAAATGATCTTTTTCACCATAAACACCACTAATAAATTTTTATAAACTTTTTTGTTGAATTAAAATACCTTTCATTTTCTCGTTGCCAAATCGAAAAATCAGTTTTTCCATTAAATAGTTCAAGATTATAACTAGGCACAGCCATTTTCACAAAAACACAACAGTTTTCGAAAACACAAGGCACACAAAGCAAGTTATAATCACGAACAAGCAACAAACACACAGAAAAATTCAGAATACAAACAGGTTCAAATAAGGGCCACAGATAGAAACCCCTCGCACCACAGATTCCACTACACTCGCGGTGTAGGTCAAGCGCTTTTATGCTCGGAGTTCCTTTAATACTAAATAAAAAACCGAAAAGACGATCAACCACGTAAAGACGATCAACCACGTAAGAGCAAATATGGGGATCACACGAATCCCAAAAATGAAGACTAAAGAAATAAACCGCGGCAAGCGGTATTTACACTACTGAAAGCGATAAATCTGCGGAAGCGGCTACACTACTAAAAGCAAAGAAAGGTGAGTTTAAGCGTCTTTACTGAGCGAAACCCTAGGGTAAGGGTTTTCAGACGCCACAAATGGGGGATGCTCGATACCACCGTTAGGTATCGACCCCGCACTGCCAAGCCCGGCCAGACGCCATAGCCACGATTGATTCAAATAATTTAACTAATAAATTATTACAATAGACATACTTTATGGGATTAGGGATTAGGGATTACAATTTTTCTAAATAATAGAGATAAATTACAAGTCACATTTTGCAACAAAGAAGCAACCGGAAGGCACTTTCCCCATTCGAGCCAAAGCAAAGCACAAAGTAATGAAAGGAAACAAAGCAGTCGATTATACCAAATACCCCGCACTTTAATGAACCGCGAAGCAAGACCCTGACCGAGGCCGACTTCTTCGATCCTGGACCACAAAAAAAAACACGAGATGAAATAAGTAGAAGATGTAGAAAGGAAACTTAAAGTCAAGGCGAAAAACAAGAAAGATATCACCGATCTTTTGAGCTTCGTTTCAACATGCCGAATCGAGCTCCTACGACAAAGCAACGTGCACCTCCGAAAACCCCTGGACAGAGACGAAAAGGAGTCTCCGATTCGGCTCGAAACCAGATTTATGTCCCCAAAAGATCCTTCAATAAACCAGGGCAAAGGCCAGGTAGGCAACAAAAACGCACCACACAAGCTACTACCAAAAGCCCACAAAAGTTCGGCCACCGTGAAAGAAACCACAAAGGAATCGGCGCGGAGAAGAATCAAGCGGATGACCGAACCTCAATACCCCAAACCCCGCCTGAAACCCTCCGAAAATGACCAAGTGAAACCGACCCAACAAATGGAGAAGATGATCGAACTCTCAATCGAAAAACCTCACTAAATCTCGCTCGATTCACCAAGAATCGAATAGAGATGCACAGAGATAATTTTTGAGAGAGAGAGAGCAACACAGATTTTGAATGAGAGTAATGAACAGGGGACAACCACCGCCTAGGGTTTGCTGGGTTTGGGGAATATATCATTTAAATGGAGGGTCGGGGATTTCAACCCTAAAATCAACGGTCAGCAACAATAGTCGGAACAATTTGTGGGGGGCAAATTTGCAAGTGGTGTCATTTGGGCCCAAGGACAAAATGTTTGCAAATTGGGCCAAAAGACAACTAATGTAATTGGGCCAAAAATACAACACACAATTTTTTTTTCTGAAATATATTTAAGTAAATTTTCTAATTTAATTTTGAAATATAATATCGCACGTAATATATCTTACACTTTTGATGTAAGCCTACTTGAATTTGAAGGCAATAATGCATGAGAGTTGATGATCATGTGATGCATACCATCAGCCTAACCGTGAATGATGAATATAAGGATGTGTACCTCCTAATTAATTCTCTTACATTGATTTCCAGGAAATGCAATAATTCATTGTGTGATGAAGGGACACCTGTAAAACCCAAATTTCGATTGAACCATATCACGCCAACTGACTCAAAATCTTGAATATATCCATATATCATTATCTTTTTTGTCTACACATTCAAAAGCAATGTTACCAAAGCAATCTTGACTTCCCTTCTTGTCCTCAACTTCTTCTCTTACAACCGTCGCCTTTGCCTTTTCCCAACGCTACACTTTTATGACACCTATTATAACCTAACAACCATTCTTATCCCTTGGATCTTGCCTCGTAATAAAATTCGGGGATAATTACAAACACAACCCCTGCGTTTGGGTTAATTACCAAAAAACTTACAAATGTTTGCAAATTACAAAAAATCTCTTTGATTATATGTTAAATATAAAAGTTATTTGTAATATTTTTACAAATGTAAACAGATGTGTTTGAAATGTTTTTAGTTATGAAGTAGGTAAATTATAATGCAAAATCAAACATCACGGGATTTTTGCAATTTTAAAAAATCTGTAGATTTTTTTTAATTAACCCAAATATCAGAGATAGTTTTTGTAATTAACCCCTAAAACTTAATGTATTTATCTATGTTTTTAGAAAAAAAACTTCAAACACGAATTTCCATAGCTAACAACAGATGATTAAGCGAAATCCAAATAATTAAGCTCTTATATACTTTGAGCTTTTCTCATTCATTGAATATGAAATCCCCTAAAACAAAGTGGGTGAGCTTAATTTTCTTAAATAAATTATACAAGTATCCGTAATTTATTTTTATTTTGAGTGTCGGCCAAACGAGCGAACCCCTATGAAGTTCCCAAAATTATGTCGGCCATATGTCTGATGGCCATACAACAAAATTGTTAATAAAGGAACTTATAAGTCAGCTGGTATATAGTAAACTCCTGTAAAGAAAAAAAGGAACATTTTGGTTAAAGAATTTGTATTATAATTATGTCTTATAAGTTCTATAATATCTTTTTGTGTGACAACTTACTCTGAAATGAATTTAGTGTCTTATAAGTTCTATAATATCTTTTTGTCCAAACATGTGACAACTTATTCTGAAATGAATTTAGTATTTTATAATTAATTTCCAAACTAATTATGTAATTATTCAAAAAAATTGAAATAAATAGTCTAAAATATAATGACATTTAATTTTTCAATAATGAACTTACCATACTCTTGAAGAATTTTCTCAACTTGATGATGTTGAATTGAAATTTGATAACTTTTAAGGAGCTTATCCATGCTGCCGACGAGGGGACACATGTCTGAATCCAGTTTGTTGAAGCTAAAATCCCCAAAAACCCCTAACGTGTCCATTAATTCTTGTTTCATGCAAAGTACACTTGTAACTCTCTCCTATCAATCCACTTTCGAGTCACTGCGTCTTACTCTCTTCTATAAATAACACACCTATATGGGACTATCAATTCACCCTTAACTGATAAAATTATACATCACTCTAAATTATATTTCTTTCTGTGTTTGAAAAAGAAATCTGAAGCGTTAAAAGAGATGGCACACCACGGAGGAGATTACGGGAGACAGACCGACGAGTACGGCAATCCAATCCGCCAAACTGATGAGTATGGAAACCCCATTCAGCGTCCCGGCGGAGGGGCTACTGAGTACGGCGCCGCCACCGGCGGAGGAATTGGGACTGATCAGTATGGCGCCATCGGAGGAGGATATGGGGCTGAGAAGTACGGCACCACCGGCGGAGGGATTGCTCCTGGAACTACTGGCCATCGCCGCTCTGGAAGCTCCAGCAGCTCGGTATGCAATTAGTTAGACTACTAAATTTTTTTTTCTTTAATTTCCCTTTCATTTATTAAAAATAGGGTAAATTACAATTGTAATTATCCTTGAGGATTCACCTAGTTACATAATTAAGTTTCAAAATTACAAATAGGTATTACGGAAAAGTCGAAAATTCACAACTCACTCTCCTTGAGAATTAGGTGTTTAATTAATTAATTAACAAATATCTTCACATAGAGGGTCTAATTTGTAAAATAGAACATATTTCGTCAATAAAGAAAACTTATATGATAAGTTGTCACATTAGTTCAATGTACTTTTGTAACTACCCCTAAAGATAAGTGATGTGTATTGCAAATACTATCCTACAAGTTTAAAACTTAATTAACACTTAAAATCTATTTTTTTAAAAAATTTCTGAGTATTCTCGGATTTTTTATGATTAAACTAAATCTGTAAGATTATTCTAAAAATATAATCTATTGAGGGACGAAATACAAACCTCAAGGATTACGTACCTTTTTATGTTAAAAGATAGTTGGATTTTTTTTACTTATAATTGAATTAAGTTGAGAGGTAGTTTTTATAATTAATTATTTCAGATGTAATTCCAGTAGTGAATAATTGCGGCCCTTTTAAGGTTATGCAACAATTCTTGGGAATCTTATTATGTATTTTTTATCATATGATTTTCCAATGGTAAATTGAATTTGAATGGCAGTCTTCTGAGGACGACGGGCAAGGTGGGAGGAGAAAGAAGGGGCTGAAGGAGAAGATAAAGGAGAAGCTGCCCGGCGGTCAGTCAAGGCAGGAGGAACAGTACTCCACCGCCACTCAGGGTCAGGGCGGTGCTGGATATGGTTATGAACAACATCATGAGAAGAAGGGAATGATGGAGAAGATTAAGGAGAAGCTGCCTGGCGGACAGCATTAAATATATATTATATAAATAAGAGGACGTTAATTAATACATAATGTGTACTTACTTTTATGGAAATAGTGTGTGTAAAATAAAAGCCGTGTCCTGATCGATCATCAGCTTGTCTGAGGACTGAGATCGAAGGCGTTGTATGTGTGTGTGTGGTGTTTTTTCAATTTTAGTCCCTTGTTTTCGTTGGACATCTGTTTCTCTACAAAGAAGATGGGTTTATGATATCTTTGTCATATATATGATTATGTATTTATTGGTTTATTTTTCTTGTTACTGCCAGTGTTTACCCACAAAGAAGATGATATGACGGTCCTTTTCATTTTGGGAAATGGACTGGGTTTTTTGTTTTTTCATGTCGGTCAAAGAGAGGGGTGAAATATTTTCCGGACAGAATAATGAATTTTGAGATAACGTTACGAGTTTAATTTAATAGATAAATAATAATATAACGGTTGAGTTATAAATGGTATGTACCTAGAAATATATGCGCGTATTAGAAGTTATTGAGAAATATCAAATTTGTAACAATGATTAATGATTCCATGGTTATTTTTAAAATATTAGTAGAAGTGATTGATGACAGATAAATTATAAATTAGTGAAAAATGTTTTTTCATTGAGTAATCGTCTTAGCTTTTTTCATATGCAATATCAATTTTATTTAGAAAAATGAAGTAAAATTTCTTATAACCAATCACCACCTAAATTGTGAATATATATTACAAAATATTTAGTTTTTTTAATTTAATTACAGCCCTAAATTTTGCTTCAATCGGAGTTAGAATATTTTAAAAACATTTTTAGAATATTCTGAGTTTCGATCCAGGAATGCTCTTATGCTAACGAGTCGAGGTTGCAAAGTAAAATGAAAAATAAAGTTTAAGTTAGTCGTAAAAAAAAAAAAATTAATATAGCTGCGAAGGAAAAATAATATAGCTGCAAAGTGTAGAAATTTCTAAAATTTTGGTTGCAAAACATTGTTTTCCCTAGTAGAAAACCACCCTAGAATATTATGTAGAAAAAAAAAAGGAAAATATAGAAGTACTGAAAAATTAGAAAGGATATAGTATAATAGAGTAGTTGTATATGCTTTTGTTTACTTAAGCTCGTAGATATTTTCCCAAGACACAGCTACTTTCGTAATAAAAGAAATTATTTCACCTTTTTTTTTACTGAAATGTTAGCAAATATATTCAAAACTTAAAAATAAAATTACATTAATGTCCATTTAGCAAAAAGGTCACCTTGAACAGACATATATGTACAACTGGAACAATTCGGGCATGAGCTACATTACGCACTGCACGATATAACTACTGACCTACCTACGAGTTTCACAAATCAACGGAGCAACGGAGAAAACAAAGATACCAATAAAAACGAAAACAAAAAAAATTACAAAGAAACCAAACAAACTACAAAGAAAATTAAACCAATTTCTTTGTTTCATTTTAAGTAGTGTCTTGTGTTCCATTACATTAGACAGTGATAATGGGCTCCGTTGTGATTTTTCCAAATTCCATCCATGAGTTTTGGTCCTTCTGTCCAACCTGCAAATCTCATGTGATTTTGGTAGAGCTCTAAACCTTCTACCCCAAAATATGTGATAGTCACATTAAACGAGATAGTGCTAAGACCTAAAACTGTATTTATCATTAGGGATAATTACAAAAACTATGTTTGGTTGATGGTGCAATTTGTAAAACAGGCACAAATATCATGTGGTATTTGTAATTTTGAAAGACAACTCATTTTTTTCTTTTTTATTTAGACTAAATCTTAAGTGTAACTTTTGTAATTAACGCTCAGGGAAGTAAACATTATACTAAACCAAAAAGAAGTTCACTTCTAAATCTTCCCAACACAATGTATGTGACATGAAGAAAGTAAAAATCGAAGTGAGAAGCTAAAAATTTTAGCAAATTTTCCAGGACATTGCCCTGAGAAATAGCCCTGCTACCTAAGCTTCAATCACCATTAATTTGAATAGCAGGCTGGAAAACAAACATACTCTTATGTTCATCCATGGTATTGCCACTTCAATTACCAAAAGTTACAGCAGGAACACGACCCATCACGAAAGTGATGGAATCTCATATTATCCCTCACTATTATCTCCTTCCAGTAACTTGGGACGCACCGCACATAAATAAGTGGCAATCTTCACATATCCTAAGATTTTTCACAATTCTAATAGCAGAGCCATCGTCTGTCGTGAGCAACGCATACGCTAAAGCTAACCTCTCGCTGTGATTCATCAGCATTCGCCTCTTCTCTTCGTCACTCACATCATAAACCACGGAACTTAGGTTTGGCTGATATCCATTTATTTTTAATCTGTTTACAAGATTCTCTAGCGCCTCCGTAATTTCTCTAGACCTTGGATGGGTAATATCACCTGCATAGAATTCGTGAATCACCCCCTTTTCCCCTTCGACCCAACTAAACGCGGGACTCTTTCGTAAGGCCTTTTTCCTAATCATTTTCCTTACTTTCATTACGTCCTCCCACCTCTCTGCTTTTGCATAAACATCAGCAAGCAATATATAGTTTCCAATGTTAGCCGTTTCGAGCTTGAATAGATTTCTCGCTGCAATTTCAGCAATATCAGGGTTTGCATATTTACGACAAGCTCCAAGTAGAGCTCCCCAGATACCAGCATTAGGCTCCATAGGCATACTTTGAATGAGATCGAGTGCTTCATCTAACCGTCCTGTTCTGCCTAAAAGATCCACCATGCAATTATAGTGATCCACGTGTGGATTGACGCCATACGATGACTCCATTGTTTCAAAGAAATGTTTACCTTGCTCTACTAACCCAGCATGACTACATGCAGTAAGAACCCCAATAAAAGTCACTGAGTTGGGCCTCACGTCCGTTTTCACCATCTCTTCGAACAATTCTATAGCAGAACTTGCACGCCCGTGAATTGCAAGACCAATAATCATGGAACTGTAGGAATAAACATTATTTTCGCGCATACTCTAAAACGTTATACGCATCATCCACGCATCCACACTTCGAGTACATGTCAATCAATGCCGAACCCACGTGCACATCGTCGCAGGGCGAAAACCCGAATTCTCGGCCACATCCCTAACCCAATGGGCGTTTAGCCGCGCCTAGTTGTGCACAAGCGTTGATAACACCAACCAATGTCACCTCATCGGCCTGCACACCTGCATTCTGCATTCTCTCAAAATACTCCAATGCTTCTCTCGGCTTAGAATTCTGCACGAAACCAGTCACCATGGCAGTCCACGCCACCATATCCTTCTCTGGCAACTCACGGAACAACTCGCTTGCAGAACCCATTTCCCCAGCTTTCGCATAAGCATCAATGAGTGAAGTCCAAGAGATAATATCTCGTTCAGGCATTTCGTCGAACACCCTCCTCCCGCAATCCAAACACCCACATTTTATATACATATCAATCAAAACATTTCCAACAAACAAATCCACGCTAAATCCACCTAACTTCACACTCTCCCCATGAAGCTGCCGACCCAAATTTACATTCATTTCACTCGCAGACCCCTTCAACAAGGCAGTGTAAGTGAAAGACACGGGAGGAGTACCATCGTTTCTCATGGAATTATAAACAACCACCGACTCATTAAGCATCCCATCATTCAAATATCCCCTAATCAAAGCTGTATAAAGAAATGCATTGGGGTATCTCACCTGGGAGAAAACGGAAACTCCATAAGATCGCATGGGAACATTTATTTTCGCTAGCATTCGGATAAGCTTTGATATTATGTAGGATGATTGGTGAAGGCATTTCCGGATTATATAAGCGTGGGTTTGCTTGATTTGGGCGAGGTTTTTGCAGTCTTGGAGGGTGGAAATCAGTTGGGACTCCAAGTGTTTGATTTGTTGCAACTGAGAAAATGGGATGAATGTGGTTTGATTATCGGGGAACTTGGTGGGCTTGGGAATGAGAATTGAAGGTTTAATGATAGGTGTAATCAGCTTCTTAGCGAGTGAAACCATTACACATTACTCAGATTTAGTTAGAAGGGTTTTCAGTTTCAAAAGAAAATGGAGTGTATTTTCTTGGAGTTGAAGATTGCGAAACAAGTGTTTTGATATAGATGGACAACTCACAGTTCGTCGAGTACAAGCACTCAAGCAGCGGTGTTTTTATTGGGGGAAATGTGAATAATATATATCATCGCAAAATGTATAAAAATACTCTGGGCAAGCCCAGATAATTACAACACAATGGGACCAAATGTCCTAAAAAGGCTAGTACAGCTTGATGGCTAATACATGCCATTTACACACAACAAACAAACCGAAAATGCACTAGAACTAATGTCTCAAAGCAAGGTGTTCATATTGAACCAAAACATGAGGATACAAAGAAAACATGATCTTGTATACCGTTTTGATTTCACGAATAATGCCGCTCGGAAGTAACTACCGTCCCCTTCGAAAAGCCGCCTATTACGAAGCAAATAAATATGATATACAAAGGCATGCCATCGCATTTTTCTTGCACGAGATTGCCACGAAGTCCCACGAGCTTTCTTCTTCATGTATTTCAAATGCACTTTTAATTGTAGTCATGGCTCTTGTGATGCAAAGCCATTTCTTGATCTGTAGCCAAACTTGATTGGTCATGTTGCAAAAAAAAATAGGTGATCCAATGTTTCCTGCAATCCCACATAAAGCACAATTTTGATCAATGTCCATATAGTGGAGGCGATCCTTGGTTTGTAACCTTCCTTGATACCAAGCCAAAGAAATGTGTGAGTAGGTGAATAGTGAAATTTGTGGGAGAATGTGTAATAATAATTAGTTTTTTTGTGAAAAATGTGTAGATGTGATTGATAAGAGAAAAAATAAAAAAGTGAAAGTAAGAGAATATTATATTTTAAAGAAAATTTTCATAAACAATCGCATGTTTGGTCAAAAAAATTCTCCAAATGAATCGAAAATGGATTCTCATTGACATCCAATCGCGGCCTTAAAACTTGTAATCTCGTGTCTCGTAGTCGAACCTCCTTTGACTATTGTAGATAGTGATGTATAGTTAGTGTAAGTCCAATGGCTACGATAATCTAGAGTGGGGTGAATAGATTATCAACATCTTTTTCGATTTTACCAACTTTTTAGAACCGAATGCTCAAAGACAATAATAAAAGTGCGGAATGTAAACAACACACGTCGATTTATAGAGGTTCAACCCACCTGTGGCCTAATCCTATACCACCCAAGTATATCCGGGATGGATTTCAAAAAGAAAAAGATTTTATTAATTACCAAAATTAATACAACACCAACTTACAACACCTTGAAGAGCACCACCCTCTTCTTCAACACCACCTTTGAGATTACCACAATCTCTCTTGAGATTACCACAATCTCCAACGGCACCTTGTGAAGATTACCACATCTTCAACCTTGAAGAATACCAAATTCTTCAACACCTCAACAAGAAGATTACCACAATCTTCTCACACCTAACACCTAGATCACCCAAGTGTGTTCTTACCACAGAAACACTCACAGGATATCTTGTGTTGAATGATTACCCAAAAAATCCAAGATTACAACTCGATAATGAATTATACAATTGAGTGCAAGTGTAATCAAGAATAATAGCCTAGACCTCAAGGATGTGAAAGTGATAAGCTAGACAAATTACAACAAGAATAATAACAATGAAAGACCAAGTGTTTGCTTGAGTATATCTTGTTGTGTTGTGTTGTTCTCTCTTGTTGTTGTGCTTTAAATCTTCCTCTATTTATAGGAGATGATTGATACTTGATAGCTCCTCTTGGAATCGATATCTACAAAAAAATTGCAATTAAAATCAAGATTATAGTCATTAGAAATCAATCCCACAATTTAGGAAAAGATGTCACGCACAACTGGTTAGAATTTTGTTGTCAAACCATAGAGCACCTGGCCGCACGAAATAAAAGTTTGAAAAATAACACAAAGATTTTTACATAGGGGCGACCGGCGACGTAGGGTTCGATCGGTCCCCTATGTTCAACCGGTCCAAGCCTTAGGAAAATGAAGAACGGAAGTTTGTTTCAACCAAGAACTTGCAGTACCCGCCGCACTGGCGACCGGCCGACCGACGGCGACACCGAGCGACAGTGTCGACTGCTTCTAATATACTCCAGGTTCAATTTTAGTGTTTCAATGTACTCTTCAGTAGTGCGGGTTGCCCAATAGGGCGTGGTTGACTCGAGGCAAAAATGTTGTCCGATTTTTTGTCGAAAATAAAACTCAAGAAATACTCCGAAAATTTAGTAAAAATATTTTAAACCAATCGAGAGTATTTAGACAACATTTAGGAACCTTGTTTAGAGGAAAAAACTAATAAACATAAAATCGTTTAAAAGTGTTGTCCAATTTTATCTGAAATAAAACTTGAAGAAATACTCCGGAAAATATTGAAACCATTTGAAATCATTTGGGAGTATTTGGACAACAATTAAAAATATTATTTTGGTGTAAAAATAAAATCATCAAAAGATAAAAACATGTATCAAACAATCTCCCCCTTTTTGATGATTACAAACGAAAACATTTTTAGAAAAATAAGAAGGACAATTTTAAAAACGATTTTCCAGTAAAAACATCTAACCGTTTGGAAGCAACCAAAATTTCCAAAATACATAAGCAACCAAGAAAGGGAGTAAATATATTCAATAAAAAGCTCAAGCTCCCCCTATCAACAAGCACATCAAGAATTTTGTAAAAGCAATTATCCATAAGCTAAAAGCTTGGCTTTTACATTTTGTTCAAGAGCTTATAAGCTCCTCCTATCAACAAAACATCATTAGACAAGTATATAAGTCCATCAAGCAACAATTGGACTAAAATATTATACAACTTATGGCTTTTAAGAGCCGTAGCTTATAGCTTTTATAACGAGCTTTTATTAGCTTCTTTGAGCTAATGAGCCATTTTCCTGTTTCTCCCCCTTTGGAATCATCAAAAAGAATGTTAGGATGATAAAAACATCATACAATTATATCAAAGTGCGCAAAAGAGTCGGTTTATCAACCGTTGAGCAACTTAGGTTTAAAAACTCAAAGAAAATGGGAGAAATGAAACATGAAGAGTTCATGCGCTCGTTTATTTGCCAAAACATGATCTCAATAATAATATGAGACATTTGAAACCAAGAGAATCATGTAGATGATGAATCTTTCATTGAAGCATTTTATCAAACACTTGGTGGGCGTCAAAATATGAAGAAAAGTGTATATAGCCCTTGTAAAAGAAATTTAGCCAAGTTTTTCATATCATCACCAAAAGCAATTTTCAACATATATCCAATAATGAGCTGAACAAAGAAATTCTCAAGGGTTCAACCCAATTGAGATAAATTTAGCCAAAAAGAAGATCAAGGCATTACAAATGCCATCAAGCAAAAAACAAAGAGCCATCAAACAATGCATTTTAGACATTACAAATGTCCCAAAATATCCTCCTTAACAAAATAATCAAGACATGTCAAATGCATTAATGCAAAAGTTAAAAGAAGCACTTTTACCATCAAGTACTTCATACCAACAATCAATTAATGCCAACCTAGAGTATTTTTACCATCAAATACTCCATCAATATCATGATCATCCACAAGCCATTAACAACTCTAACCCTTTCAAGAAAACAAGTAAATCTCATTAGTACGAAAGAGTTTTACAAAATAGTTCATAGAAATACAAAACAACATGAATAAGAGAGAAAATGCTAGAATAGTAAAGGGGTGGGGACATCAATCCTCGTCAAAGAGAAGCAAGTTCCGAATAAAATCTTTGATGAATTTCTTCAACTTGCCGATTGATTTTTGCATTTTCGAGGTCTTTTGCTCCAAAGCCTCATACCTAGCTTCATGAAAAGATCTTAAATCATCAAATTCGGCTTGGTGTACCTCTAAAGGTTGAGCACCTAGATACCCTCGGATTACTCCGTTCGCCTTCTTCCGCCAATCTCGCGGCCTCGGCATCATCAAAGAAGTCGTTTGGATCAAGGAATCTTGACCTCTTCCCTCTAGCCATCTTAGTTGGTCGGATGTCCATATTTTTAAGCATAGTGACCATTTGGGAAATGTTATCAATGTCAAAGTCATTTTGAAATACCTCCGAATTACACTCCGACGAAGGTAGTCCCGATTGTATAAGAAGTTTACAAATCCAATTGCCCATAACAAACTTCTTATTTCCTTGAGTGATGGACTCGATTAGACATTGAATAAGTATGGCGCCAAAATTAAGCGGTTCCCTTCTAGCAATCTTATAAGTCAAGAAATAGTCCATGTTGCTGGCATTTTACCCGCTTTTCCACAAATACAAGATGGCGACAATAATGATATAATTCGATGCTCAAGAGTCATCGCCATGAGAAATATTTTGGCCATACGCCCAAATAAGTCTTAACTTCTCTCATAGACACTGATCTCATCATTCCAAATAGCACAAGAGAAATAGTCCCAACCACATTCTCTAACATGTAAAAGCCGACAAATTTCATTTGGAGTCCACCTAAAATGTCGACCCTTTACAAACGAATTTACCGCAATAGGCTTCTTATCATCATCATATTGCACCCACATATTTGCATAAAAATGTTGAATAATATCATCATCATACAAAACATAAGCATGCTCCCATAAAAACATCCACCTTGCTCTTCAAAGAATCCTCTAATAGTAGGATATTCATTTGTAAATGAATTGAATCGACAAATTTTAGTCCGGCAATCGATTTTCCACCATTCCCAAATCTTCATAGTACCATTCCGCATATTTATTGATGAATTCTAGAACCTTATTAGAATTGGGAGCTTGAGTAATAAAAGATTTCTTGCTTTTTGCCCAACGGCAATTTTTGAGCGAAATTGTTCGGAGCTCGGCAATTTGGGCCCCGAGAGAGTATGGGATTTTGAATGTCGTCACGTTCTTGAGCCACGTTCCTTTGGGCGCTCGAATATCCCTTTGTTCGGCTTCGTCTTGCCGATTTCTCGAAGAACCCTCTCCGCATTTTCTTCTCTTGGAAGTGGGATTTTGACCGGTGGAATTTCTTGGAGGAGCCATATATGTAAGATTCTTGCAAAAATAAGAGGATTAGCAACAAGAATCGTAAAGATTGATGAAGAATCAAGATTTTAAGAAAAAGGGGGTGATTTTATTGTTTAAGGGTTTGGGAGCGATTTGGTCTGTTTTGAAAATGAAGAATAGATTTTTGACATGAAAAATTGCCCTGGCGGCCACGGCCGAGGTAAGGTGCGACGGTCGACGTCTTTGGCGGCCACCGTCGGCCCCCGCTTGACCGCCCCGTCAGTCGCGATTTTTCATTCTTCGGAATTTTCCAAAATTTGATTTTTCACCCCAAAAGTTTTAAAACTTTGCAAAAAGATAATTATGGACCGAGTCCAACAACTACGGGTTTTTAGGGAACACATATATTCGAGAAAAACGAGATTTAACAAGTAGTGCCCTTTTTAAGAAAAATTTGCAAAATCATTTAGGGGCACTTAAGGGGTTGAAATGAAATATATAAAAAAAACATGTGCATAAACATAATATCGAGTTCTAAAATAATACGAGTGAACACACCTTGATGGTTTAAGAATTTCTAATAGACGATAGTCAATGAATAGGAGAAATATAACCTACAATTCTTTAAACAAATATAGCACAAATCATAATGATAAAAGTGTAGCTAAGAGATATCACAAGTAAGCTCATGTCATAAAAATTCATAAGAGATGATAACACACTTTAGTCTACAAAAATGCACAAGAGTTTTAAAAACATCATATAAGGTCTTTTTTTCAAAAATATTTTAAAAGCACAAATATATATTGAAGACCTTAATTAAAAAATAAATACTTGAAAACTCATTTTGCAATTAAGACACAAATAAAAGCATGCATAATAACAAAATAAAATGCATATTTAACTAGGGAGATACGGGTTACCAATTACGCCATTTCCATGGGTTGTGTCGTTTCCATTGTTGATGATATCTTCCTTTGAGAAGTCACTTTGTTGATGATGGCTCCTTTGATTACTCCATTTCAAGATTTTTGTCCTTCTCATTGTTGATAGTCTCTTCTTCTTTGAAAATCATCTTGTTGATGATGTCTTTGCCATTTCAAGGATTTTGTTCATCCCATTTTTGATTATTTCCTCTTCTTGGAAAATGACTTTGTTGAAAATGTTTTCTCCTTTGATCAAATGAATTGGTCATTTGATGTTTTCTTTGTGGTATGAATTTTCTTCGATTATTATTTATTTGGGTACCTAATATAACATTGTTTTGTGGTACCCTCAAGTGCTTGGGTCCTTTGAGATTAGTCTTGAGACTTTTAGGTCTCCAAAGATAATTTGAGCTATTTCTAGCCCGACAAGTATTTACCGTATGACCACTTTTTACCGCAATAAAAGCAAGTAATATTATTAACATGCATAGGAACTCGATTCTTTTTCATATGCTTGACAATATTAAAGGCTCATGATCAAGTTCACTTCTCAAACTATCACAACCATTAACATTCACAACATTGGGCAATTTATTGGTACTCAAGTTGGATTTTGATAAATCATTTGTCATGCAATTAATATCCTCAACAAGAGTACTATTTTGTTTTTCAAGGTTTCTAACCTTGTGATGGCTCAAAAGCTACCTTTAAAACCGTAGGCAAGTGCACCTATCGTTTTATAGTATAGATTATTGAGTACTTGAGTGTCATTCCCACGAGGATTGTAAGTACTAATAATTGCCGTCTTTTTTGTTATTTAATCTAACAATTTTCGAGTTTTGTGTTTGATGAAAAAGGAAAACAAATTATAAATTGTAAAAATGAAGTAAAATTTGTAGAATAAGAAATCAAGAGATAGAAGTGTGTTTGAATGTAAATCCTCTCAGAATGTTTTTGTGATTTGACAAGTTAAAAGATTCAACCATAAGCCCTTACAAAAAAACCAACCTCTTTTAATAAAATCTCATGCTATGTGGACCGTAGAAATTCCCGATTTAAGTTAATCCCTTTCTCAAGGTGAAAAACTCCTAATCTCAAGTTGATTAACTGAAATCTCTTTCTAGTTAAAACCCCAAGATTGCATTATAACTTTATGAATTCCCATATTAGGTTTGACCCTAATCCGAGGAAGATTTATGTCGTCCCATATCTAGGATTGCATGCAACTCTTTTCACTTATACAATTTCTTTTTCACCATAAATCTTTCGATTACCCGATGAAGAAAAGATATCAAATCAATATACCGGAAATATTAACTCGAATGAGATAAGCATGATATAAGTGAATCACACAAGACATGAGAATTTTATTAAAAACATACAAACCTTAATCACAAATCCATTCTAGAGTTCATTACACTCAAACACTAAGATTTTAGCTACTCATGATTTTGACAAAAGAGTAAATTACACAAGAAGATTTAAGCATTGTAGACATGGTGTACTTATCTTTCTCAAAACCTCAATGGACTTCTTCCTTGATTGATGATGTTGCTCCAAGCCTTCTTCTCCAATATTGCCCCAAGCTTTCTTCTCCAAGACCCCTTGATCCCAATTCTACTTAATGAAATGAATACAATGAATATTTCCTGAATATCTAATGAATGCCTCTCCCAACTTCAACCCTTGGCTTTTATAGGCAACCAATACATTGATAGTACTCTCTTTTTGTTAAACAATTGCCTCCATTTTCCTTGTTGGTTGGTGAATTCTTGTATTCAAGTGATGAGGAGGGGACATGGAGACATGTTTCAAAGAAAATAGGGTGTTAAAAGTGTACAAAAGTGGCCAAAATGGGTTGGTTGGTGAGTTTTCCCCAAATTCCGCAAAGAAAAGTTGCAAAAAGAGGTCCCGGACACGCCCGTGTCGCCCCGAACGGCCGGCCGTCTTTTCTATCACACAGGGGGACTCGGGGAAACATGGCCGTGCTCCCCAACACGGCCAGGCCGTGTCTCTCGACACACGGCCGTGTTAAGGGAACACGGCCTGGCCGTGTCGGAGGCTGTTTTGTGCGAAAAAATCGAGTTTTTAGCTCCCGTGGAACACGGCCGTGTTGCCCGACACCCCTGCCCGTGTTGGACCAAAAAGGCCCCCGAAATGACGCGTTTGGCTTGGAATTTCGGCGTTTTTGCATCCTTAAACTCCCGGTATGTTTTGACATGAATCCATGGTCCGAAATTCACCAAAATTAGCCCCAAATGGTCAATCTACATCAATAAAAGCACCTCGGAGTAATATGAACTATGTACAATCAAAAATTTATAAAACTAACAATAAAATAACTCTAATACTACTCAAATATACACATAAAACATGCATAAAAAGACCCTTATCACCTTGTCAAGTGTGGTGGTGTGAGCACATGATAGTGATTCATAGGAAGTAAATAAACTATCCTTTTCATTTTTCAAAACATTGAATTCCTTTTTCAAATATTTGTACTTAACTAATAAATTTTGGAATTCATTTTGAAGATCATCAAAATCATTTTGCAAATCACTATAATCATTTTGAATGAGAATATCATAGGAAGTAGAATGTTTAAGACATACCTCGTTTTCTTCTTCGATGCCCATAAAACATTGTTCGACTACTTCATAGTTGGAAGTTGTAAAAGGCTTGTTCCTTAGATTTGAACTTGTATCCCTTTGAGAAGTAGATGCTTTTGTTTGACTCCTTTCATTTGCAAATACTCCATAGATGGCTTCTAATTTTTGCCATACTTCATGTGCCGACCGAATTCCTACAATATGTTCATATTCCAAATTAGTAAGTGAACAATACAAAATATTGAGAGCTTTACCGTTTAAGGAGATGATTTTCTTCTCTTCATCATTGAGCTCTTTGAAAGCTTTGGAGGTGTATGGTGTGTCTATCATCGGAATGGATTCTCCATTTATGACGATGTTCCAAATATCAAACCCGCAACCTTGTAAATAACATTCCATTCTTTCTTTCCAAAATATAAAATTTTTTGAATCAAATCGAGGTGGCTTGGTGGTGGAGGTGCTGGAAAGATGAGCTTCATTCGTAGCCGACGATCGTTCCTCTTCACTCGCGATGTGAAATGAGCTTGCCAAAGAGTTTGGCTTTGATACCACTTGTAAGTCAAGCGGCTACGATAATCTAGAGGGGGTGAATAGATTATCTCCATCTTTTCGATTTTACCCTCTTTTTAGAACCGAATGCTCAAAGACAATAATAAAGGTGCGGAATGTAAACAACACACGTCGATTTATAGAGGTTCAACCCACCTAAGGCCTAATCCTCTACCACCCCAAGATATCCGGATGGATTTCAAAAAGAAAAAGATTTTATTAATTACCAAAATTAATACAACACCAACTTACAACACCTTGAAGAGCACCACACTCTTCTTCAACACCACCTTTGAGATTACCACAATCTCTCTTGAAGATTACCACAATCTCCAACGGCACCTTGTGAAGATTACCACATCTTTAACCATGAAGAATACCAAATTCTTCAACACCTCAACAAGAAGATTACCACAATCTTCTCACACCTAACACCTAGATCACCCAAGTGTGTTCTTACCACAAGAACACTCACAAGGATATCTTGTGTTGAATGATTACCAAAAATCCAAGATTACAACTCGATAATGAATTATACAATTGAGTGCAAGTGTAATCAAGAATAGCCTAGACCTCAAGGATGTGAAAGTGATAAGCTAGGCAAATTACAACAAGAATAATAACAATGAAAGACTAAGTGTTTGCTTGAGTATATCTTGTTGTGTTGTGTTGTTCTATCTTGTTGTCGTGCTTCAAATCTTCCTCTATTTATAGGAGATGATTGATACTTGATAGTCTCCTCTTGGAATCGATATCTACAAAAAAATTGCAATTAAAATCAAGATTATAGCTATTAGAAATCAATCCCACAATTTAGGGAAAAGTCATCACGCTGACAACGGTTAGAATTTTCTTTGTCAAACCATAGGACGACCGATCGCATGACGAAATAGAAGTTTGAAAAATAACACAAAGATTTTTACATAGGGCGGCCGGTCGATGTAGGGTTCGACCAGTCCCCTATGTTCAACCGGTCCAAGCCTTTGGAAAATGAAGAACGGGAGTTTCTGCTTTCAACTAAGAACTTGCAGTACGGCGCACTGGCGGCCGGCCGACCGACTGATCGGCGACGCCTGTGATTGATCGACCCGCTCTAATATACTCCAGGTTCAATTTTAGTGTTTCAACGTACTCTTGAGTGCGGGTTGCCCGATAGAGGGCGACCAGGTTGACTTCGAGGCAAAATGTTCTCCGATTTTGTCGAAAATAAAACTCAAGAAATACTTGAAAATTTAGTAAAAATATTTTAAACCAATCGGGAGTATTTAGACAACATTTAGGAACATTGTTTAGAGGAAAAACTAATAAACATAAAATCGTTTAAAAGTGTTGTCCATTTTTATCTAAAATAAAACTTGAAGAAATACTCCTAAAATATTGAAACCATTTGAAATCATTTGGGAGTATTTGGACAACAATTAAAAATATTGTTTTGGTGTAAAAATAAAATCATCAAAAATAAGATAAAAACATGTATCAAACAGTTAGGTCTTAGTCGAGTCTTCTTGGGTCCGAGACCCCCACTAGCCAAGAATATGAAAGAGACAACAAATCATCCACTCCAAATTGAAGGAGATCAATCTTGCTACACCCCTATAATTATCGACTAATTTTGTGGAATATCTTATATCTAAGAAATAATAATTTAAGATAGCACTTTGAATCATCCTTTAAAGTTAACATTACAAATTAATATTTATTTATAATAATAATTGAGAAAGTTGAGTTAAGTTGATTTAAGGATTTATAATTGGGTTTCATTTAGCAATTCTTCTTCTTGAGATGGATCAATATAATAAATAGAGGATCGATGAAGGAATTAGTTATCACTTTTCTAGTCCAAGATTTTAACCAACGTTACATATTTTAATCACTTTTAGTAATCGATCGTTAGTTGACCGTAAACTATGACCGAGTAACTTGTTATAACAGGTAAAGATGGGTAAGAAAGTGGTGAATACCTTGTTTCCTCATCGACTCGTGTTTTCATTTCTAATCCATCAAATCCGCAAGTAACTCTTGAAATCAGAAGCATTGGTCCTGAATAATTCTAAACTAGAACCACTCGACCTTGTTTTATTTTCACAATTTTTAACAACACAATTGATTATATTCAATAGAAGGTGTATGCCTCTTTTGTTCTTTAATGGAAGAATGATCTACTGGGATCTGAATTTTCTCATGTGCGGACCAAGCAGTGGTAATAAAGTCCGTTACTAGAGTAAGTATGTCTTGTTGGAGCATATCCTTGCTTTGATGATAAGGTGCCATTAGATGGTGGAGTTGGTTTATCCAAATGCTACATTTCAACCTGCTAATTGCCTTTGAATAGATCTGATGATGCACTTGGGTGAGTTCTTTAAGATACAACTTTTTCTTCGTTTTGATGTTTGTCGTCTTTATCATCATTATCATTATTGTCATTTTAGCTCTCCATGTCTTATAACTGAAAGTTGTGCTTAAAAATTGGCCTTGGTTTTTATTCAACAAGTTGGTTATTTTTCTTTACTTCTCTCCATTACCAATAGTTGAAACGGAATCGGGAGATTTACACGAGCCATCTCAAACTTGCTAATCATTGATTCTAGTTTATATTCTTTTTTTCTTTTGATCACTCTAATTTTTTCATTTAGGTCTGATCATTTCTCCGCTACTACAATTTAGATAATTTTTTCATTTAGATCAGATTGGGTTGCCTGATAATCTAAGTTGTGTCTTGGCTTTGTATGTGAAGCTTTTCTATGTATAATTGTTGAAAAGTGACAAAGGGGTCTAAATGGTATTGTGTAAACCCAAATTATCATCTGCCTATTTATGAATTTGACCTTACCTCAAGAAATTTCTCTGTGTTTCAATAATTAAATATTAGTAACAATATAGGACACCCTCATTGTATGTGTACTTGTATCTCAAAAATCGAACTAGAAACTGAGTGTATATGAAGGTCATAGGTTGGAGACTGACCTATATAATTTTTGGTTCATATTACTTCATAAACGACTTATTAGGGAACTGAAGAATTATTTATGATATTAAGAAACCCGTCCAAAGAAAATTTAGAAAAGAATAGAATGGCTTCTCAATGAGATAGTACCGCGCTTTCTTGAAGTAGATTGAAAATTAAATGTATGTAACAAGGAAGGTTTCAAAAGACCAACCAATGAGAAAAATGTCGATTTACAGTTTGGTTAACAAGCCAAGAATATAAATTATGTAAACTTCCTATGTTGAATGCTAAAACAAGGATAAATGAATTAAGCAAATAAATGGTCAAAACGTCCTATTGCAATCAATGGCAAAAAAACAGGGGTGGTGTTTTGTTGGAAACTAAACTTGGTCCAAATAATATGTACTTGAATAAGTATTTTTGAGTTAAAAGGTAAAATAAGAGTCCAATCCAAAAAGGCCCAAATTCTAGAATTTCTCTAGAAATGTCTTAAGAAAATATCTTAGATATATTTTAAGGAAAGTTTGTAGAAACTTCTAGTAAGCTAGATATTCTGGAAGATAATTATATTAAATAAATCCTAGTTATTGGTTATGAAGTTGTCTTAGTGTAAATAAGGGATGTCTTACTAATTTTGTACTAAGCCAAATTTTGACAAGAATCAATAGAAGCAAAAATATTCTTCCACCAAAAGCTCTTTTTTATTTCTTAGTATAATAGTCTCATCTTCCCACAAATAAAATAATATTTCTCTTCTAACTTCTAATTTCTAAATAATCCATGTTTCAGCACTCTAACTTACCCAAAGTTGTATACATCTCGAACACTTCCATCAATCATGTCCTAACAATTGACTCTCTGGCCTACAACAATCCACACTTTGTAGTTGTAGAGACATGGAAGAAGCGCATGTCCATCAACTTCACCTCTCCACATTATAGTGTTTTTGATTCAACTCAAACATTCTTCCGTTCTAAATCAATATATGTAGTTATTGCGCAAGACGCTCGAAAAACAAGAATATAGGATATCTTACCTCGAATGTATGTGTGAAGATTCCAACCGAGGAGACACTAATCTCACAAGTGTTGTTTTCTACGTCATAAACCACTATTTTTACCACTATTTTTAAGCGAGATGCTTCCCAATACCCATTTCCACCGGCAAAACATTTATTGCTTGTGAAATCAAACTCTTCCGAACACTTCGATTTAGTTTTGGAGAGACTCCAAGACCATTCGGGATGAGTATACTTCAAACTCAACAACGTTCCTCTCATTGTCGTGTTGTGCACTTATTAGCTTGTAGTGTGCGGGACCATTTATGAAAGTTTCAACATCCATTACAATGGATGTGACCGTAAAACTAGGATAGGAAGCTCGTTGAACTCATGTGTTGTGGGATACATATGTTGTACATGTCGTGGTTTTTTCGCATAGGAGCAATCCGTTGCAACAAGCCGCTATGTCAACAACGTGATTACATATCAAGCGTGGATTAGGGTCTCGTACTCCATAAGATATATGATCTAGAGACCGAAATTCGGGATTGTGTTTATCGAAATCAAAATAGAAACCCCGGATAGTTCTTTGAATTCGCGGCCATGCTCGCTGGCAAAAACAGGGTTGCTTATTCATTCATTCCATTCAGTGGCAATAATTTTGAATTTGGTTAAGGATTTTTCTGGAAGATATGGCAGATCGAGTTTCTAACTATTTCATTCTTCTCCCAACATTTTATAGGGGTTGTCTCCATATTTGGCCTGCACTTTGAAAAAACAAGAAAAATTTCATGTTATAGTGCTATTTATGTTTAACTAGTGAAGTGCACGTGTGTTGCACGTGAATCCTATAATTTTAGTTATTCAATAAAAAATAATTGATTAATAAAATATAAACTAAGTTGGTTTTATTATATATATCATTTATGTTGTACAAAGAGTCTTGCAAGATTAAAATTTATATTTAACGAAATAAATTTTAATAAGTTAAATAGTATGTTCATCATCATTTAAAACTTGAACTTCACTAACATATTGGTTCTTTTGCATTTGTTATTTTTTATCGTCTCATCCTATTTTATCTTGAACATAATTAGTAGACATATTTAATGTCATTCTCTTTTTGACCTTCTTGAGAGTTGTATTTTTTTATTGTCGTGCGTCGTACCATGTTCAATTTTTCTTCACCAATTTTACCTCACATTATGTATCTCGCTTGTATATGATTTCGTTGAGGGTCACTTTTTTACTGATGTTCATTCATTGAATTATTGATAATTCAATTGTTATAGTTTAAGACCATCTTAAATAAAAATAGAAAATCATTATGAACCAACAAAACATTAAAACATATTACCTAAGTGTTTCCTTGGGGTCACCTTAGTAACAATAATTGATTTAAATCAAAATATTATGCAATATATGTCCTTTGTTTTGGCCAGACATATTATTATGGGATGATATTGTATAATAAATAATAAATTAATCAACCTTTCAAGATATAGTTGGCTTTAATAATCAACATACTATGTAAGAGATTATTTTAGGTCTTAGTCGAGTCTTCTTGGGTTCGAGACCTGTTCGCCTTATTTTTAGCTTCACCGCAAGTGTACGGTGTAGTTTATAGAATATGGTTAGCAAGGTCGAATCCACATGGACTAATAAATTATCGTCTTGTAATCTTGAGATTGTAATAACCTTATTTTCATCCGGCGATCGAAATTTAGTGAATTGGTTTTATTAATGCAAAAACACGAATTTATCCTAAAATAAACAAAGTAAAGAGTGATTGAAGATCAAGAAGATGAATGGATTCCTGGGTTATGGTTTCAGTTAATATCTCATTTTATTATCAGATTAATCACAACCAAAGTTATTCGTATTCTTCCCTATAGAACAATCACAAAAGTATTTTACCCTCTCTCTCGAGATGCATGTAAAAACATTGATTGGAATATCTATCTAAAGCATCTACTCAACATGAGATATCCAACTCCCAAAAGCACAAAAGATTAAATATCCTCACAAATATTCGAGACTTCTCAATCTTGCAAATATTCATGTCAAGTACTCACGCATCTAGTATTGAAACTCATCTTTCGAATTATGAATCAATACATCATAGTAAGTTAAACCAAACGCGTTTTGATAAAACAAGAATTAAAACAAAGTACTCGAATAGGGTTGGAAAACAATAACTTCAATTGAAATTAATCATCCAATAAAAGTATCCATTAACCTAATCCCAAACCCGGGAATCACATGATGCTTAGCCAGACATAGAAAATAAATAATCCATAGACAAATTATTCAAGTTCATATCTAACTAATCAAAAGTAAATGATACGATGGAATGAGTAAACTCATGGATGTTGATGATCTCTCGATCTATCTTCAATTCTCAAGTGTGTGGTTGCAACCTTGATCAATCTCTCCAATCCTTATAGAAGGTTGCTCTTTTCTCTGCGTTCTAGGGCAAAAGTCAGTGTCTCTTTGTTTGGGGTTGCCTCGTGTCTATTTATACTCCCATTGGGTCAAAACCTAAGTTAAAAATCGTCCAAACCTGACTTTCCCGCACAGACGCACGGGCCGTGCGTCATCCAAAATTCCGAATGTGATTATGGGGTCTTCATAAGAGTTGTAGCCCTATCTCTTAGCTTTCCGTAGCCACTTGAATCACCTCAATAACAATTTTGTAGAGGGAGTTATGGCCAAAATACTAAACCCTGCCAGTGCTGGAAACTGTTAGCGCGTTTTGACGTTTTTGAAGGAAATTCCCTTTTCTTTGACCATCCATGCTTCTTTCCTTCATATTTTTGCTCGTACCTTGTATTTTTACGTATCATTCGAAACATGCTATCATCTTTTGTCTAATTTAGCTCCATTTTTTTGCAAAATTCACAAGAGTCGCAGATCACGCCCAACAAGGAAAACCAAGTAAAACACACTAAATATGCGTGCAAATGCATCAAATGTATATCATTTTAAGCCCTCAAATGCACGTATATTTTACACTCATCAAGACCCCACTAGCCAAGAATACAAAAGAGACAACAAATCATCCACTCCAATAGAAAATCAAATTGAAGAAGATCAATCTTGCTGCACCCCTATAATTATCAGACTAATTTTGTGGAATATCTTATATTTAAGAAATAATAATTTAAGATAGCACTTTGGATCATCTATTAAAGTTAACATTGCAAATTAATATTTATTTATATTAAGAATTGACAAAGTTGAGTTAAGTTGATTTAATGATTTATAATTGGGTTTCATTTAGCAATTATTCTTCTTGAGATGGATCAATATAATAAAGACGATCACTAAGGAATTAAGTTAGCACTTTTCCATCCAAGATTTTAATCAACGTTATACATTTTATTCACTTTTAGTACTGACAGACTGACAGTTAGTTGACCGTAAACTATGAACGAGTAACCAACTATAACAGGTAAAGATGGATAAAAAAGTTGGTGAGCCCTGTTTCCTCATCTGACTCGGGTTTTTATTTCTAAACCATCTCCTTAAGTAACTCTTGAAATCAGAAGCATTGGTCCCGAATAATACTAAACTAGAACCACCCGACCTTGTTTTATTTTCACAATTTTTAACAACATAATTAATTATATTCAATAGAAGGTGTATATGCCTCTTGAATACAACATCTGTTACTTTATGGAAGAATTATCTACTTGGATGTGAATTTCCTGATGTGAGGACCAGACAGTGATGATAAAGTCCTTTACTAGAGTAGGTGTGTCTTGTTGAAGCATATCATTGCTTTGATGATAATGTGCCATTGGATAGTGGATTTGGCTTATTCAAATGTTACATTTCAACTTGCTTAATTGTCTTTGAATAGATCTGATGATGAATGAGTTCTTTAAGATACAATTTTTTTCTTCGTTTTGATATTTGTCGTCTTTATCATTATTATTATCATTTTAGCTCCATGTCTTATAAGCGTAATTTGTCCAAATATTGGCCTTGGTTTCATTCAACAAGTTGGTAATTTTTCTTTACTTCTTCCCATTATCAATAGTTGAAACCAATCGGAGATATATACGGAGCCAAGTCAAGCTAACTAATCATCGACTCTAGTTCATATTCTTTTTTTTTTTGATCACTCTAATTTCTTCATTTAGGTCCGATCATTTCTCCACTACTACAATTTAGATAATTTCTTCATTTAGATCGTTAAGTTGCTAGATGATCTAAGTCAAACTCAATTAAAATCCATGAAAACCGACCATGGACACTATAATCCAAACAAATGGAAAATAAAAAAAGAAACCCACAAAAATTCTAGGGTTTGAAATCAGAACAACATCAAAATCTTACAAAAAAAACATAAACATTATACATTATCATAAAAGTTCTGAAAATATTCTAAAAAAAGTTCTTAAAAAATGAGGAAAAAACAAACCCTTATCCTCTTGTAAATAGGTGATGTTGTTCCAAATCTGGATGTTGTTGCCATCGAGTCGGAGACGAAGTGGGTGCTGTTGAGTCGGAGTCGATGTTGTTGCCGTCGAGTCCGGGTGATGTGGGCCAAGTCAGAGTCGATGTGAGTTTCTGTGTTTTTTCGAGAGGTGGACAGGGTTCTTTCGATTTCTAACAAATGCATGAGAGACTCGACAGAGAAGACTCAGAAGGAATAGATACACAATGAAACCGTCTGTAGTTGGGATCCCATAATTTTAGGAACCTGAAAAGGCACCACTAAAAATAACTCCTCCCCAATAACTGACATTAAGTTGGAATTACCAAAGTATCATTTTCATCAATAAATTTACTATAAAAAAACTTAAAAACCTGATAAATCTAAACCGTTTAAAAAATAACCCAATGCACCAAATTCGGTCTCACGCACTTATATAACTTATCTGGATTCACCAGATCTAAATCCTATATATATATATAATGTATAGTTATTTGAATTCGGGTTCAAAGTTTTAATCAATTTCCATTATAAAATTAAATATTAACGGACTTGACTCCAACCAAATTAAGAAAAGGGGAAATTACATGGAATACGTTGATTTTGGTCCCCATACCACACAATACGCCCATCTTACTTTTGTACCTAATTTTTTACTTTTGTACCTAATTTTTTTTACGCTCCTGCATATTTTTGATTATTTTTATTTTTTTTTGTTTTTTTGTTCTGCATTGTTTTATATTTTATATTAAGTTGTTTTTGATATTGTTTAAATTTGTTTCTTTGTTGTTCCTATGTTGTTTCTTTATTGTTTCTATGTTGTTTTTCTTTGTTGTTTCTATGTTGTTTCCATGTTGTTTTTTTGTTGTTTCTATTTATTGCCTCCTGGTTGTTTCCATATTTTTATGTTTTAATGCATTGCATCAAAAATTGAATTGTGTTTTTATTAATGTTGTTTCTATAATATTTTTAATTTGTTTGATTTTAATATGTATTGTTTTATGTGTATATTTCTTGATTTTTCATAAGACTAAGTATAAAATTCATCGGGGCAAAATTGTTTGATAAATGGTTTTATCATGATTTTGATGATTTTGTTTTTATACCAAAACAATGGTTTTAAAGGTTGTCCAAATACTCCTAAATGATTTAAAATGGTTTTAATATTTTCCTAGTATTTCTTCAAGTTTTATTTTCAACAAAAATTGGACAACACATTTAATGATGTTGTATCAATGGGTTTTTACATCCAAACTATGTTTCTAAATGTTGTCCTAATACTCCCGATTGGTCTAAAATATTTTTACTATTTTTCTGAGTATTTCTTGAAGGTTATTTTCGATAAAATGTTGGACAATATTTTTGTCTCGTGTTCAACCGAACATCCCGTGTTTGAAAGATTGGTTTTGAAACAAAAAACGAGACATTTTGGAAAACCCGGAGGTCGGCCCGTCGCACAAAAAGGACGACCGGTACGAAGAGATTACGAAACTCCCGTAACTCAAAAATCATGAAGGGTGACCGGTCCCTATGGGGGGCGACGGGTCAAACCCATGGTCGATCGTCGGACCCCTAGACCGGTCAACCAGTTATGTAAATTTTGCTCGTTCTTCAATTCTCTCAGTATTAGTGCGCGGCCAAGTCGCCCAAGTTTGACAACAAAATTCTAAACCGTTGTGCAGTGAGACATCTTTTCCTTAATTTATGGAATTGATTTCTATGACTATAATCTTGATTTTAATTGTAATTTTTTGTAGATATCGATTCCAAGAGGAGCCTATCAAGTAGGGGTGCACATTCGGTCGGAACCGAACCGAACCGACCGAACTTTCGGTTAACCGAAACCGAAATTGACCAAATTGCCAAACCGAAAACCGAACCGAAATGCTCGGTTCGGTTCGGTTTTCGACCGAAGTTTGTTCGGTCAGTTCGGTTCGGTTTCCAACAGACCGAAATTTAATGAAATTTCATTAAAAAAAAATACTTATCCCACCTATTTTTTTTTTTTTTTGAATAAGAAAACTTTCATTCCAGAACAAGATAGAAAATACATCACTTAACAGTGAAGAAAAGAAAATTGGCATAGAAGCCGTCCAATGAAAATCCTCAGAAGCTCTAACAGCAAACTGAGCAAGTCTATGGGAGAAAACAGCCCTGCCCCAGAATCAGCGGCCCCCACAACCCTAGGTGAGTTTTTTTTTTTAAATATATATATTAATTAATATATATATATATATATATATATATATATAAAGTTCGGTTTTTCGGTCGGTTCGGTCAACCGGTCCTCCTCATCCAAACCAAACCGAAAACCGAACTTGACCAAACTAAAAACCGAACACCGAACCAAACTTTTCGGTTCGGTTTTGGTCCAAACCGAACGTCGGTTTCGGTTCGGTGCGGTCGTTAACCCGACCGTGTGCACCCTACTATCAAGTATCAATCACCTCCTATAAATAGAGGGCGATTTGAAGCACAACAAGATGAGACAACAACACAACACAACAAGATATTCTCAAGCAAACACTTGGTCTTCCATTGTTATTATTCTTGTTGTAATTTGCCTAACTTATCACTTTCACATCCTCGGGTCTAGGCTATTCTTGATTACACTTGCACTCAATTGTATAATTCTTTATCGAGTTGTAATCTTGATTTTTGGGTTATCATTCAACACAAGATATCCTTGTGAGTGTTCTTGTGGTAAGAACACACTTGGGTGATCTAGGTGTTAGGTGTGAGAAGATTGTGGTAATCTTCTTGTTGAGGTGTTGAAGAATTTGGTATTCTTCAAGGTTGAAGATTGTGGTAATCTTCACAAGGTGCCGTTGGAGATTGTGGTAATCTTGAGAGAGATTGTGGTAATCTCAAAGGTGGTGTTGAAGAAGAGTGTGGTGCTCTTTCTTGAGTGTTGTTGTAAGTTGGTGTTGTATTAATTTTGGTAATTAATAAAATCTTTTTCTTTTTGAAATCCATCCCTGATATCTTTGGGGTGGTAGAGGATTAGGCCACAGGTGGGTTGAACCTCTTTAAATCGTCGTGTGTTGTTTACATTCCGCACCTTTATTTTTGTCTTTGAGCATTCGGTTCGAAAAAGAGGGGTAAAATTGAAAAGATGGAGATAATCTATTCACCCCTCTAGATTATCGTAGCGCTGGACTTACAAAAATTTCTTTTTCATTGAAATTTTATTGAAAGAAACATGTTTGAAACATGTTCAAAACAACATTTGAAACAACAAACGAAGAAAAATCAGAAAAATTTGGCATTTGGAAAATGATGTACGATAATCTAAAAAATTTTTTCGAATAAAATAAGCGTTGCGTTTTTAGGATAGAGTTGCTTGTGACCTTGTTTTTTCTCATTTTCTTCTTCTATTTGTTTTTTTTTGTCCCTTCTTCTTCTTCTTCTTCTTCTTCTTCTTCTTCTTCTTTTTTTGTCCCTTCTTCTTCTTCTTCTTGATCTGCGATTTGATTCTTATTCCTTTCGAACAAATGTTTTCTCCTTGTTCTTCTCCTTCGCATAGTGTTTGCGCACTGATTTTGGCTATTGCGTTTTGGATCTGTAGTTGATCTTTCCTGTTTTTTGGTGGTGGTTTTATCTATAGCGTATTGTGTGGGAACGAGAGAGGTTGGAGCGTATTTTTGGGAATGTGAGACCGACAACGTATTGTGTGGGAATATTTAGTATTTTGTAGGGTTTAATCCTAAATAGGTGGGTATTTTTGTCAATTTTCCTTAAGAAAAAGATCAAACTAATTTCAAGCCCAAGATCTTAACCAAATAAAAGCGTGGGCCGGCCTGCACTCCCCAAACACTGTCCGAAGCCCATACGTGTTGCTGCCTAAACTTCAGAATCTCAGGTGCATCGCCGATGTCGAAATCCGACGTCGTCACTCGTCAATCACCTGCCTACGCTTTCAGGTTCTTTTCATTAATTTCTATTTAGCAGAGTAATTTTTCCTCCTTCCATAAATGCCAGTGAAAAACAAGAACTAGAATCACAAAGGTGAATCTATAGAAAATGCTAAGAAATATTTTGCCAGATGACATGTTGTATTGAATTGGGAGTTCCCAAGTTTTGACGAGCTCTTTTCTTTTTTTTGGTTATCATTTCTGAAAAGTTTTGGGATAACTATTCTAGCCCCAGTGGAATTTTGATATGTATCTTTATTCTTTAAGCTAGAAATTTGTTGGCAGGAGAAATTTTTATCGTGCAAATAAGCTCGTGATGACTTTGGGTTGGCGAGATTTCTGTGCTGATCCGATGCATGGCTTCCTGGTTGCAGTAATTTCAGGTAAACGCTGTAAAACAGCTTTGAGGAAAATATTTATGACATTTTTTCGTGTTTATTTATACCATTCACATTTTTCCCTCTAGGGTGTAGGGTTCGGGGGTGTAATTCTGTTGGTCTACGTAATAATTTTGTCTAATTAATGGATTTTCATACTTTTCAGCTGTTATTTTTGGCACACTTGGAGCTGGTTCGGTGGCTGTACCAAGTACTAGTTGTTACGCCCTCGATAACACCAGTCACATTCATGATTTTGTATCCTTACTACGATATATATCATCTAGAAGTTCTACACACACAAAAATATGCGTTCTGGTTTTTTTTGGCTAACTAGAGCAAGGGAATAGATTTTAATGTGTTGGTTTGTTGATCGCTAGCATTCTTGATCTAGTACATGTATCTCATAAGTTAGAATGAAAGTTTTAGAGGATGGAATTGGGGTCTTTGCATATTCCTATAAACACGGGGTCATCGATGTTGAAGTAATGTTTTGGATCAAATTTGACGGATCTATTTGTTTGTCAGTTGAGGCGGAGTTTGGTGTTCTGAGAAAGATGACCCTAATGTTTTCCCTCTATTTAATTTTGAATTGTTTCCTCTCATGTCTTTGCTTAGAGTAATTTGATCGGACAACTTTTCGAGTATGATGATGATAAGGTAATGTCTTCTATGAAATTAAGGAATCATGAATGCTTGTACTTAAGTTTTTCTGATTGTATTCATCAGAGATATTTGGATTAATGACTATGCATCTGATATCACTGTAGTCATGCAGGACCCTGATCTGGTGGTAAGGTTTTGTAAAGATGTCGAGACTAGATCGCAACCGGTAATTAATATTTAGTCATCTCAATTTATTTAAATCCCAATTAGATGTGTCCATGAATCTGTCTTTTAATTTTAAATATGTGGAATGAAGTTAAACTGTTCTCATATTAAGTTACAAGTTTTTGCTGCTCGGTAATCTAGTTAACCTTCAAATAATTTTCATGATTTATCCATTTTCTTGACTCTAAAACTGGAAGGTACTATTTTTACTTTCTAGTTTTATCATTTATGTGGCTAACATCTTCTTCATTTACATGGGATCATGCTCATGAAAGAAGAAGCAGAAGAGTTTGATTTGTAAAAATACTGTTGCAATTTAGATTAGCCATATGGTTTGTTGCTGTTTCTTTTGTGCAGACCTCCCAAAGCCATTATTGATATTGCCAGGCTTGACCATACTAAGTTGTGAATCAATTTTGGGGATGTTACGTACTACTTTTTTCTCCAATCCTTAAGAGTTGTATTATCCTCTCTTGGAACAGAAAGAGCATCAAATTGGTTATGTTCCTTAAATAGACTATAGCACTCTTCTATTCAAGCTCAAAACTGTTTCTTCACAGTTAATGAGTATCATCTGCCTATAACTTATAAGACATCTTCTATATCACCTTGTATTTTGTGAAAAATTGTACTGTGATCTTAGGAAGGAACAAAAACGACAGAAAAATTCAAGGTTCTACTTTGTATGATTTTCTTGTGTTAGGTTTACTTGGTTCTGACTCTACTCATTCCAAATGAGCTAGGCATCTTTGAAAATTAAAATTTAAAGATAACTTAATGGATCGTCATGGATTCACAAAATTGCCTAGAAAAGACAAGGTTAGACTTTGTAACGCCCCGGAATTTTGAATTATAAAATATAACCATACATTCATTTTATCGATTTTTTTTTCTTTATATAAGAAAAACATCTCGTTGGAACGATCCATTTAACTTCCAAAAGAATAATAATTACAGCGGAACCAGTCACATAAAATAATTTGAATAAAAATTCGATATATATATATAATTCTAACACACCATTTGATAGTGAAGTACTTTGAAAAATTCATGTACATACATACAAATCTAGATACATACATTTGTTTTGTAGGAGAAATTGCCCATAAACATAATTCATTTAAAATTCAATAGCAACAACAAAAAACAATTTATATACTATAAAGTATAGAAAATTTAAATATTCATTTAATTTTAACAAATTCACACAAGCCAATTTAAAAACAATATCCGTCTTAAGTCTAATCGCATAAAACAAAACTTAAAAATCATAGCAATTCAACATTTATTATCTCAAATCGAAAATTCCTAGAAGTTGAAAATTTATTCTCGATCTAATCAATTATCAACACTAAGTTTAGCAAGAAATAATACTTAGAATAAAATAATTTCTTATTCAATTGAAAAACATTAAAAATATAGATATTACTCGATTTTCATAAGCCAACCATTATCCACCGACTCCTCGAACCCAAAAGTTGGATTATAATTGGGGTGAATGACACATCTCAACAAGGGGTTAACATTGTCCAAGCTAAATACCAAGTAAATCACAATAACATGCAATAGTTTTGAAAACCATGACATAGTATAGCTCGATCATGCGGGTTGCGGGGTTTCACCCAGAGATACATTGACCTTAGACCTCTGAGTCCCTCAAGTGATGAGTATCTAGAGCAATTGTACAATACTCCATGCAAAATACTATAACATTTAACAAGAACAATAGAGAGTTTAGAAAACAAACCCCGCCTTAAAACTTTACTTGAATATAGTAGAATAATTTGATGCAATATTCTTATCAACTTCAGACTCGCCGTCCTCGCGCCTAACATGGATATATGTACATCTTAGTTCCTAGAAATGAAAACTTAAGTATTACCCTCGATCCGGGAAGTACTAAAATACATTCTTGAAGCTCACGATATTTTCCAAGCCAGTGGTTCAACTTGGTTGGTTTGAAAGATAATAAATCTCTGCGTAGTTGGATCGAATAATATTTTCTTCATA